>OV651822.1:50462199-50662199 GCA_927349885.1 Psylliodes chrysocephalus | reverse complement strand
TATTATTATTATTATTATTATTATTATTATTATTATTATTATTATTATTATTATTATTATTATTATTATTATTATTATTATTATTATTATTATTATTATTATTATTATTATTATTATTATTATTATTATTATTATTATTATTATTATTATTATTATTATTATTATTATTATTATTATTATTATTATTATTATTATTATTATTATTATTATTATTATTATTATTATTATTATTATTATTATTATTATTATTATTATTATTATTATTATTATTATTATTATTATTATTATTATTATTATTATTATTATTATTATTATTATTATTATTATTATTATTATTATTATTATTATTATTATTATTATTATTATTATTATTATTATTATTATTATTATTATTATTATTATTATTATTATTATTATTATTATTATTATTATTATTATTATTATTATTATTATTATTATTATTATTATTATTATTATTATTATTATTATTATTATTATTATTATTATTATTATTATTATTATTATTATTATTATTATTATTATTATTATTATTATTATTATTATTATTATTATTATTATTATTATTATTATTATTATTATTATTATTATTATTATTATTATTATTATTATTATTATTATTATTATTATTATTATTATTATTATTATTATTATTATTATTATTATTATTATTATTATTATTATTATTATTATTATTATTATTATTATTATTATTATTATTAATGTAATACAGAGAGGCTGAAATTGAGGCTATAGTAAAATCTCAATAGAGACATGAACATTTCAAAAAAAAAAAAATATATTTATATAAATTTATTATTAAAATATTCTTAAAATCAAGTACCAATATTACAAAAGTAGAGGTAGGTGTAGGCGTGTTCTTTTATTCAGCGATGTATCCAGCGCTTGCAGCAAACCGTTCGTAAATTAAGCGATACACGTCATCAATCAGTTGTGAAGTCATAGCCTTGCAGTGTTGCCCAATCTTCAAAATAGTCTAAGAATGTAGGAATTTTTGAGGTTATGTTTTTTTGGCTATTTTATTAGAAACAATTAATTTTAAATGTATAATCAATTCTATATAAAAGCCAATGAAGGTCATTGATTATGTTTAAATTGAAGTTTTAGAAAAACACTGAATTTAATAGTAATAAATTTTGCACAAGAGGTTTAAAATGACAAAAAAAGCTTAGGTTAAGGAAGAAAAAACAAACAAATTTTATTTAGGCTTGATTTAATTTACAATAAATCAAAATTATTATGTTCAGTTAGTTTATAAACATCCATATTTAAAAGAAGTAACAATTGGAACAGTTAGGTAATAAAATTAACAACACATGATATTTTAAAACTTATATAATATTTAAGCTAAAATCAGTCAGAATAATCAGAATTATCTCTATTTGGTGTTATAATAATGGGATCAATTTTCAATTGGTTCAGTATATTCTTCCACACCATTTAAAAATTTCTTTTTCAGTGTGTCTGACACTGTTTGTCCACATTTGTGGGGTAATGATTCGGAGTGCTTTAGACCACATGTCTATACAATCTCTTTGTGTCTTTCCATACCGACCAATGTGCCTGTTATAATATTGTTTTGAAATACCCCAAATCAGTTCTATTGGATTAAAAATACAATGGCAAGGAGGAAGACGTAACACGTTATGTCCATACTATTCAGCCAGCATATCAGCTACATATATTTTTGGTGGTAGATTTCCATTACTCACCGTCTAACAAGGTTCAAAAGTTCAGCCTTAAACATGGTGACTGAATAAGATATGTTCTGATTCGTCAACCACTCTTGAATTTGAACCTTAGTCGAATTACTATTCGGTGTTTTGTGTGCCAATGTGCTATGGTATAAAGCATTGTCCATTACAATTAAAGATGGTTCATGCAGTCTTCCATTTAAAAAAATTTTCATTATTCATCTCACCGTGATAATCATAATCATTGCTTTTTGAAGCAAATATGGCCTCGGCACCATCAATAAATCCATTTTCGTTTTCAGCATGAAGAATTATATATCTATAAAAAAGATCAATAATCAGTTAACATGTATATATTCATTAGTTTTTTTTATTAACCTTTTATCATCAACTTTTGTACTTTTTAGACTTCTTTTATTGCTGTCTCGCCAATAACGATTTACGGTGCCATTTTGGAAAATCCAAGTCTCATCAATAAAAACAAACTGGTACAAATTGGCTTCTTTTTCTTTGGTATAATTTCTTAAAAATTCTGCCCGTTTCACGGCAATATCTGGAAGTTCCATAAGAGCTCGCCTTGGTTCATCTTTCTGCCATTTGAAACCTATTTCTAATAATAAGGTATGCAATAATGTGCGACATCCATTGAACAACTCCTTCTCATTAAGTTTCACCAACAAAGAATCTAAACTTACATGCTCCTCTGAAATCATACATTAATTTGTAATTGTTTAATATTAATTTATATACATATACACTTACTAGACTCGTACATTCTATGCTATAAATAACATCTCGAATAGCACTGGTATTCAGAATTCTTGTGTTGGTAACTTTCTTTTGCCTAGGGCGCTTTTTTGGTGGTGACTTTAGAACTTCACTGTTCTTTACAGCTTGTGAAATAGAACTAACAGTAGAAAAATTGAGATTAAGTGCTTCTGCGACACGCTGAAATAAAATAATTATATTAATTTGACGGTGATACATTATTAATCAACTCACTTTTCTTGTTTAGCTAAGGCATGGATTATCAGATGAATTTATAAAATTACTTTTTAATTATTCTTCGAGACAAGTCACTAGTTAAATAATGTCTAATGTCTGTCTGTATTTGCTGCAAAGATTTGTGCCTAACAATATTGGATTCAGATCAATAACCAGAGACAATTATATAATAAATCATATACCTCAATTTATAAACAAGCTTTATAACCCTACACCAGATGATCCAAAGGCTATAATTTATGTAGACTGTACATATAACTCCATTGAAAGGAGCAGCAATTTTAGAATATTACGTCAGTCCTATTGCTCTTTTAAGAAAGAACATTTAGATTATAGTAGCTCCTGATGGATACATTTTATCAGTCAACGGTCCCTATTTTTCTGATGCACGAAACAATGATGCAGCAATTTTACGGCACGATTTAGAGAATGACGTTAATGGAATGAGAAACTGGTTTTAAGAGGGAGATATAGTAATAGTAGATAGAGGCTACAGAGACGCCATTCCTACATTTGAAGAATTAGGTCTCATTTCTTATATGCCACCTTTGCTTCATCGCAACCAACGTCAATTATCTACTAGTGAAGCTAATAGAGCAAGACTCATAACCAAAACGCGTTGGGTTGTAGAACCTAGAAATGGACATTTTAAGTCTATTTTCAAGTTTTTTAATGGACGGATATCCACGACTCATGCTGCCAACTTACGTGACTTTTATCAAATTGCAGGTGCATTAATAAATAAGTATCATCCTCTAATAAATATACCAGGAACAGTTGAGATAGCAACTGAAATGTTAAATAAACTGGATGATGTAAATATTGTCCAAGCACGCGTTGAAGCCCAAAATCTAGCATTCAGAGGTGGTCGCTGGAATAGACTAAACCATATGCATGTTCCCGAATTTCCTCGGTTAGATATCGATGATCTAAAACACCTCGTTGGTCCCTACCATCTATATTTAAGTCCATCATATATACAAGACAAATTACAAAGAGAGGAACTTAATGTTTTAGAAATTGATGAGTTAAGAGAAGAACCTAATTTCTTACGTTTTAGAATCTACTCTAGATTTAGAAATGCTACTAAATATAGGTTGTGGTTGGCATACGAGGAGCCACTTAATCAAGACAATCCTCCAGTTTTTTACCATTACTGCACATGTCCATCCGGTACGAGAACTTTAAGTACTTGCGCACATATTGCAACAATTTTATGGTTTTTTGGATATGCTAGACACCACAATAATATTAAATTTCCACAAACATGTTTTCTTAATTGTGTAGACGATGCAGTGCACCGATTGCTACCAGAAAATATCGATCTCGGTCCCATAATAGAAGAGAATAATTAAACTGCAACTATCAGTGAAATAGGCCTAAAGGGGATACCACTTTAAACAAAACGCGCCCATGGCTCTACCTCACGGGTGGTGTGGAAACGAGCTTAAAATCTGAAATATCGGTTCAATAAAGAACTAAAATATGTAAATGCTACAGTTTTCTAGTAAGTCCGTTCTGCATCTATCGTAATATTGAATGACCCTGTATGAGGTTTTGTGCATCATACGTAAAACCTACAAAACCTAATTTAAAAACGATTTATAAAAAAAAATAGCTAACCAATTTCTATTGTTTGGCAGCTTTTATTTTGATTTGTTCATTTTGACCTTTTACAAGCTCAAGTGAGATCACCCTGTAAGTATGATTCTTTTATTTTGTCTCCAAATAATGCAAAGGTACAATATACTCCAACACAGTTTGTAAAAATATTTAGTTTACGGTATTTCTCTTATTTCGTGATTATTATTTATTACTAAAAATTGATATTTTATAGACTAAACGTTTAATTTGTTCGAAAACTAGCCATAGGATCTAATTTTACCAATAACAATTTTGAACGAGGACATCGAGATCTACACTATATCTAATATGGAGAAATATTAACGGTGATTTTTTTTAATGACATTTCATGCTATTTTTGTATTGTAAAAATACATACTTTTTCCAAAACAGGTCTGTGAAAGCATGAATCACCCTGTATGTATCAGTATTTTAATTTTGCTTATTAGCTATGTATATTCTCTACATATATCAGTCAGTAACTTCCAAAAATATTTAAAAGGGGGTTTTTGGTGTCCATTTTAAAGAAGTCGGGATTTTCAACTTCAACGCCCTGTATGTCAAAATCTAGCCATAGGATAGGATTGGGTCCAGGACTTTTAATCAGGACATCAAGGACTATAACATATAAAAAATTCAGACAATTTGACGGTGCTCCCGTTTGCATAAGAAAAGTGCGGGGTCCTTTATTTATTTATTTGCAAAATAAAATTTAATTATTTTTATTAGTGTGTGTGGTACCAATGACTGTCACTGACGTCATCTCTGACGCGTATCGGTTTTTATATTGAATGCTCTATATGTGTCAATCATTCTTTTTTCCAGCGGTGAGTTCACCAATGAGCCAACGGATCCATCGGCTTTAAAAGACGATGGATATGTGATAGACGAATGGTGAGGATAGTTAATCAATTTGGTTGAACGTGTAAACACGATTATTTAGATAAAAGTAACCTACAATATAGGAGTTTAAATATAAAACGACTGCAGAAGAGATATATTACTGTTAAATTAAATTAAAACACGTTAAATTTTTGAAGCGATGTCGAACGTCAAATTTTTCATTTGAGAAATGTCGTTCGTTCTTATTTTCTGAGCAAATATCTTGCACTAGAAATGAATCAGTGACGTTATGACATCAATGGAACAATTATTGAATAAAAGAATACACCTTATAAACCAAACATAATTACACATGTGGTATAGAAGAAGCTACCTATAAAGCACTGAACGATTGGACAAAATTAGCTAAATAGTATAATAAGGTACCAATATTGCAAAGGTTCACTAAAACCTTAAACGGTGAACGATGATAAAGCTAGATTGGTGAATAATAATAAACGAATACAACAATGACTAGGCACATATTATTATATTAGATTACTAGAGGATAGCTTAGTTCCCTGATTTCTTACCTCTTCTCGACGCAGATATATCATCTTTTTTAAATCAAGCCTTTTAACTTTTTTTGTATAGATATTTATAAAATGGTGTAAAATGTTAATGGAGATTCGGTTAAATGTTTATCTTCTCGTTTATAACGATTTATCTGCAATTCTTTGTTTTTATTGTAGTTAAACCATTTTGTATAACTAATGAATGAAATAATAAATTCACATCAGGCATTGTAATCTGAAACAAAGACAATGCTAAAGAGGACCCTTACCAAATCTACTCGAATTTATAAATAATAATTATTTATAAAATAAATTCTGGAAGTCAAAAAATAAACCATTAAAAAAGACAAAAAATAAGAAAAACTGACAAAAGTGACAATTGACATAAACATAAACGTTCCGAACTCAGAATTGTGATGTTCACGGTACTTCCCGTAGCTACTACTTTAGCAAATTACTTTATTGCGTTGTGTTAACATAACAGGTAGGTTAACTAGGTAAATAACAAATAGAAGTTTTGCGAGGTTTTGATTTCCCTCAACAACTTCTCAAGAACGTTGCATTTACGTTGTATAGTAATGTTATTACGTTCTCTTAATGCAACATCGCCTAAAGGTTTGGCAACGTTGTGTGCTAGCTGGGTAGACAGTGTAAAGGCGAGTCTTAAATAATAAATAGTATTAAATAATATTATGTCTAAGATTCATACCACAAGAGAAAATAACGATTTCTGAGAAAACATCTTTTGAACATCATAGACCCAATAGACCTATTTATTAATGATCTCTATTACTCATGCGCAAATCCTAATTTCTCTTACAATCATCAATCATCAATTTGTTGTTATGTTTTCTACCCTCAGTTACAATAATTCACACACCTAGATGACTATACAGCCCAAGAGAGACATCCGACACGGCAACAATTGAAAAGTCTAGTAAGCCGCCATTTTGCCAGAAATCTGTCAAAACATATATACAACCAACAATCCATGGTAATGTGAAAGCCAGACAGTATGCAACCAACATTATGCGTTTTTATTAAACAAATTGCATGCATTAAGCTCCTTTGTTACTAGGCATTTTATATTATTAAAAAAAATTGTTTGTCCACGACCACTTAATAATAAATCAATATTCTACCTCCTAACTAAGAGCATATAGTACCCATATATCACAGAGTGAATTATGATAATTCACGCTTTTGTAATTATGGCACATTCCGGTAGATAAACATCGAAAATCAAAAATCAAAAAGCGAAAATCGAAAAATTGAAAAGTGAAAAAAAAAAAACAACAGTTAGTTACCTATGTTTAATAAAAACTTTCCATTCTACACTTAACTTTTATTTAATAAAGAAACCATAATGGTCGTGGACAAAGTATAGTATTAGACTCGCAATTTATGGCCATTATTCACTCAGGTGACTTGCGCCCCTCGCCTACGGCTCGGGACGCAAACGTCACCCTGCGTGAATAATGGCTACCATAAATTACTCGTTTAATAATATACTATTATGCATCAACTATTATTTTGTAAAATTGCATTATTACATATTCCTAATATAATTCACGAACATAAACGAAAACAATGCAAAACACTAAAATATCATCGGCATTATCGACATCGAAAGTTGACACTTAAATCTGACAATTAGCTGGCAAAATGGCGGAATATTTTATCCCGTTTCAGTAGACACTCAGATCAGATGCGCAGTCGTTCTTTAGTCGTATATTTCTCTAGGTGTGTGCAATAATTACACATCCGCAAATGTTATTTTGATTTTGCGTTTGATAGCGAGAATTTGTATGTAACTTTTATTATTGATAAAGGATCCAGTCACATTTTAAGCGTGTTGTTTGACAAACCTCGTATACGACTAATAAAATTTAATAGCTGATGGTTGTATTGTAGGTTTTAGATCATGCACAATTTTTTATGGAGAATACATTTTTCTATAAACTAACAATAAAAATGTTTATTTACAATCATATATGAAATGTTGTCATTACTAACGTCATTGAAGTTTAAGAAGTGTCACATTACACACCTCTACTTCCCGCCCTCACTTCCCGCCCTCACTTCCCGCCCTCATTTCATCTATTCTAGATAAATATTTTTTATAATTAAAAAAAAACACATTTTTTTAAAAAAATTTATAATACCTATTTAAAGGCAAACAATAAAAAAACAACAATGAACTAAAAAACAACAAACTACTTATTGATATTTATTATTCGCGAATTTAATATCCGGCTTCATCTAACATTTATTTATATTGGTGACGGTTGTTTACCCCGTAATCACAGTAACAATATATTTACTTAATTATTCTGAGAAAACCGCGCGCTTGGTAATTTGTCGTTAAATGTAATATTTTAGGTACGTTCAGAACGAAACAGAGATTTATTAACTTTGATCGAAATATGATGGTTGTAAATAAAATAGTATACAAACCTCGGTAGGCAGTTTCATTCCTGTCTCAAAATCATAGCTAACCTCGACGCTTCGCGTCTCGGTGATCTAACTAATCTCACAACAGGAATGAAACTCTTCCCACCTCGGTGTGTAATATACCATATGTTGCCAACTTACGTAGACAAACTGTATGAAAGTTGAAGATAATAAAAACTGGCCGTGCAATAAAAATTAAAGGTGATTTTTTTGACAGTGGACAAATGCAAGATGACATCCATCTCACTATTATCCGATTCTCGCATACTTAATTATAGGTTTAATATTTAATAACGACTACCATCAGATATTAATTATTGTCAAAGTACAAGTTAAGATCTCGTGAACGTTGTAAAATAAACCGAAAATAACAGTTATTTTAAAAAGTTTATTTATTTAAGTTAAAACTAGGGCCCTAGAAATAATCTCACAAAATATAAATCGAGCTTAATATATTTAGATAAATAGCAAAGTGTAAGAATAGAAAAAAATCGGAAAAAAGTGAAAAATAAGAAAGATACATAACCAAGATTTAGTTTTTGTATTGGGAAATAATCAGATTAAATTACTTAAGCTAAAGCTCTCGGAATCTAATTAGATTATAAATGACAAAATTATATCGAGACAAAAATACTCAAAATTTAGATCCAATAAAAATAGTCGACTATTTATCAAGGTTTCGTAATTATAATATCCTTGAATATCTCTTGAACATTAGATAAGTATACGAGGTGTGACAATTAAGTAATGAGACTGATTTCATAAAATCCGTATATTTAAAAAAAATTTCTACAACTTTGCCATACCCTTTAAAGTAGTCCCCTTGGGCAGCTATACAACGATTCCAGCGCGTTTTCCAGGCTTCGACTGGGATGTCTGCGAGTACCCTCGTCATGGTCTTTTGGATGTCCGTAACCGACTCAAAATGGGTTTCTTGACCATCATTTTGCTCTAGGGAACAGAAAATAAGTCACAGGGTGACATATCAGGTGAATAAGGCGGCTGTGAAAACACGGCGATCCCTTTAGAGGCCAAATATTGGGACACGCTGAGGGCGGTGTGGCAATTCGCGAATCGGAGACAACACTAATTATTTGTAGTGCGCATGCGTAGACCTTTTATTTGTACATCGATCTCATTTTGACAGAGTAGGTGAGCTGTGTCCAGGCCGTTGGTGTTTATGCTGGTCGGTGTAGCCACTTTACGAGAAGTCATTGCTTCTTCTTGTTGTCACGGCGTTAATATTATTTGTTTATGTATATGTGAAATTTGCTTCTGAGATTTATAAAATACTACTGCTAGTCATGGCGTAAATGAAAACAAACAAGACGTATTCACATAAACACCTCCCTCCACAGCAATTACAAATGATTAGTGTTGTCCCCGATACGCGAGTGTGTGGCACGGCGCGTTGTCGTGAGGAAGGATCCAGTTGTTTGCGATGTCTGGGCGCACCCTGTTGATTTGTTTTCGCAATCTTTCGAGTACTTCGCGGTAGTAGACTTGATTTACGGTTTGCCCCAGTGGAACAAATTCTTTATGGACAACTCCACGGCTATCAAAAAAGGTAACGATCATCGTTTTCACCTTCGACTTGCTTATGCAAGCTTTTTTTGGACGGGGGGAGTGCGCAGACAACCATTGTGAGCTTTGTCGTTTGGTTTCCGGGTCGTATTGGAAAAACTAGCTCTCATCGCTTCTAATAACTTGATCAAGCAGCGTGGGATCGTTTTTCACTTGCTCCAAACAGAATTCAGCGACAGTCATTTGATACCACTTTTGCTCCTCAGAAAGATTCTTTGAAACCATCTTCGCACACAACTTTTTCATCACTAAATTGTCGGTTAAAATTTGTCTGACTGTTTCACGGTTGATACCCAGTTCCGAGGCCAACATTTGAACTGTTAGACGCTGATATTTACAGATTAGGGCGCGCACCCGCTGCACATTCGGGTTAGTCCGCACGTCGACTGGTCTCTCGCTCCGCGCCTGGTCTTCAGCGCTTTCACGCCCCTCCTTAAACTCTTTATGCCATCCAAACACCTGCGCACGACTGAGAGCACTATCACCATACACTTTTACGATTTTAGCGTATGTTTCCGAAGCGGTTTCGCCCAATTTGGCGCAAAATTTTATCGCGACGCGTTGCTCTAGATTTTGCTTCTCTATTTTCATAACGAACACCACCAACACCCGTCTACTAAACACTCCACAGCCGGCGAAATAAACAAACTGGAGATATGGTAAAAACATCAAGAGAAAGGGAAAGGATGTCGGGGAAGGGAAAAGGGAGTTTCGAGGTCGCAGGTTTACCACAAGCTCTGCAATAAAATCTGTCTCATTACTTAATTGTCACACCTCGTATATTGCTGACTTCTCAATCTAGGATTTAGGATAATTGTGCATCTTCATTATCTCCTGGTTTCAAGTCAGGCTCTACCAAGCTACCTGGAAATATTAAATATTAAAGTACCATTTTAGATAATTTCTTTAAAATTTAATAAAGCTGTTAATAAAATAATATAATTATGTCCTTGACGAAGTCACTTACAAAAATGCTCATTAGCTCTCTGACTACTACAGATAACGTACAATATAACCATGATGCTACTTTATAAAAAAAAAAGATAATACACGGTGACGTATTGTGGTGTTAAGCGTGGCATTTACGAATTTGAGGTATCAGCTGATCGAAAACAACGCGCAAAAATAAAGAATTTAAGTATCATACCTGCAATATATCGCCTTTCGGAGATGTGAAACTTTGGGTCCCAGTGAGTCTCCTCAAAGACCTTTTTTACTGCTTGGAAGAGATCATCATCATTATCGATGATTAAACTATAGGCCAAAGTTAAAGAAATGTTTATAATTAATTATTAAATACAGAAGGTTATCCAAGGCTCAGATGCGGTCATTTTTAATGATAGCCTTAATTATTTCCACACAAAAAAATACGTATTAATTAATTAAAAAAAAAAAAAAATCAGTTTACACCGCCCCACCTGATTCCTAGGACTCCTTCAAATTCGTACTGAATTGGCCCTATATAATATTGGACTCCACTCCTTTGAACACAACCGTTTATACTTTTTGCACATATTTCTCTTCTTTTCAAAAATTATTTCTATTTTTCTAATAATTTTATTAATAGTTACAATACATTCCCACCTTCTTCTTAAGATCAAAGTTTTATTCTTTCGGCATGGCCACTTCGCCCATACTCCCGTACTTAATATAGGAATTGGCCATAGTATGCTACCAGTTGTTATATAAAACTCATTTATTAAGTAACTTTTACTGTGTTGTTCTTCTATTATAGGACTTTTAATGACATCAGTGCCGAAACCGGTTGCCATGTAACTTTTTAATTGTTAATTTTTTTTATGGGGGATTGATTAAGAGTATCATTTCTTAAGAAATAATTATTAATTTTCCAATTAAAATATTTTGTAGGATGAAATATATGAAGAAATGATATCGATTCTTGGCACTTCAGGAACTCATCCGACATATCAAAATTTAGTGGATTTAAAATTTATGGAAAGATGCATAAAAGAATGCCTAAGACTATATCCAAGTGTTCCATTCATTTCAAGAGTAGCAGGACAAACAATCAAAACACATTCAGGTTATACTATTCCCAAAAATTCAGTTTTAAATATTTATATTTATGACTTACATCATAGTCCACAAGTTTGGGAAGATCCTGAAAAGTTTGATCCAGATAGATTTTTGCCAGATAATATTGCTAAGAGGCATCCATTTGCCTATGTGCCATTTAGTGCAGGTGCAAGAAATTGTATAGGTATGAATTTTTTCTAAATCGTAGCAGTTGTAACGTGATACTTCATATTTTATCTATTTGTTACAATGTGTTTAAGCTCAATTGATTGGGCGTGGATTAGGTTATTAAATAACTCGAATAACTTTGAAAAAGAAGTTGGGCACCACTATATTTAAAACTTACTATACTTGACTAAATACTTGAGTGTAAATCAGCAAAGGTACATACAAAGTAATAAATATAGTAATGCAAGTTCTCTGTTAACCTAAAGTTAACCCAAATATGAAATTTTGCAATACTCAACTAAATTATTATTATTATTATTCATTTTTTAGCACTATTGATTTAAAAAGTGCATACCATCAAATACCAATTTGTAAAAAAGATAGACCCTATACTGCTTTTGAAGCAGGTGGAAATCTTTATCAATTTCTACGAATTCCATTCGGGGTTACCAATGGGGTGGCAGCCTTTCAACGGGTTATTAATTCAATTATTCAAAAAGAACAACTTCAAGGAACATATTCGTATTTAGATGATGTAACTATTGGTGGTGAAACTCAAAATGAACATGACATCAATCTCAGCAGATTCTTAGAGGTGGCAAGAAAATATCAGTTAACATTAAATAAAGAAAAATCAAAATTTTCCTTAACTTCAATCAACCTTTTGGGCTATAATATAGAAAACAATACAATAAGACCAGATCCCGATCGATTACGTCCACTGCTTGAGCTCAATTTTCCCTCTAATCAAACTTCTCTTCGGCGTGTATTAGGTATGTTTTCCCATTATGCAAAATGGATACCTAGATTTTCAACTTTAATACAGCCACTTATTCAATGTAAAATATTTCCAATTTCCTCAGAAGCTGCAGATTGTTTTAATACGATCAAGTCGAATATAGCCAAATCGTTTGTTTCCGCAATTAATGACAAACTTCCATTTGTTGTGGAAACTGATGCCTCAGAATTCGCTATAGCTGCCACACTATCGTAAGACAATAGACCGGTGGCATTCTTTTCGCGCACTCTATCAGAAACAAAAAAAAGACATTCTGCTGTTGAAAAAGAGGCTTATGCCATTGTGGAAGCGCTTAGAAAATGGAGGCACTATCTTATTGGTCGACCGTTCACCCTTATTACTGATCAGAAATCAGTAACATTTATGTTTGATACTAAACATCCAGGAAAAATAAAAAATGACAAAATTTTAAGATGGCGATTGGAACTTTCCAGCTATAGATATGACATTGTTTATCGTCCTGGCAAATTAAATAATATCTGTGACACCTTATCAAGAGCTGAAAACTTGTCAAACGTATGCGCTAACGTATCGCCAGGATATGGAAATCGTCTTATTGAATTACATAAATCACTATGTCATCCTGGGATTACTCGTATGACTCACTGGGTACGATCGAAAAATCTACCATACTCAATTGAAGAGATTAGAAAAATAATACTATCCTGTCCCGTTTGCTCTGAAGTTAAACCACGCTTCTACAAAATTCAAAACAATTTAATCAAGGCTACGAAGCCTTTTGAAAGACTTTCATTAGATTTTAAAGGACCTCTACCTTCCACAACTCATAATAAGTATCTTCTTACTATAATTGATGAATATTCACGATTTCCATTTGCGTTTCCATGCAAGGATGTGTCTGCAGCAAGTATTATAAAACATTTATCAAGTTTTTTCTTTCTCTTTGGGTTACCAAGCTATGTACATTCAGACAGAGGCTCAGCTTTTATGTCGCAAGAATTAAGGGAATTTCTTCAATCTAAAGGAGTGGCGACTAGCCGGACAACTGCTTACAATCCACAAGGTAACGGCCAAATAGAAAGAGAAAACGGAATAATTTGGAAAACAATTCAGTTAACTACTAGATCAAAGGCCCTAAAAATTTCTCAATGGGAATTAGTCCTTCCGGAAGTTTTACACTCCATTAGATCCTTGCTATGTACTGCTACCAACACAACGCCTCATGAAAGAATGTTTCTTCACACTAGAAGATCAACAAACGGACAATCATTACCTTCGTGGCTATCTACTCCTGGAACTGTCTTCATGAGGAAACACAATCGTTCTAACAAATATGAACCATTAGTGGAAGAAGTGGAACTTCTAGAGGCTAATCCGGATTATTCGTCCGCTTAAGAGATGGAAAAGAAACGCCTGCATCAAATCGACATTTGGCCCCTAAAGGAGACGAAGGACATATTGTACATGACGAGCCTAAAGATGTGGAAACACCACCACCTGCACCACCCCGATGCTCTTTCGAAATTGATACAATTTCAGAAAACTCTTCCACGCCTGAATCTCGTACCGCTTATTCTGAGGAAACGGTGCCAACGCCTTTGATAAGTGTAGACGAAGAAAATACCAACGATATAAATTCATGTGACACAAACCAACTGAGACGATCGAGACGAACTAAAGAAACTCCAAAATATTTAAACGATTACTATCGTTTTTGAAGGTGGGAAGAATGTAGTATACATTATATGTATGTTGTTAATACTATATCACTCTGTATTGTTTTAATTTATAATTGTCAGTTACTAATTTAGTTGTCAATTTGTACGCTCTGTTTTTGTGGAATAAAGATATTTATTCTGGGTATTTACTACAATTGCTAAAAGAATAAATTCTCAAATTATAATTGAAAAAAGAATAAAGATATACAAACTTTTACTACTTGTATTAAAATATAATTTAAAGTTAGTTCAGATTCAATTAGTTATGCAATAGTGACTACTTAACCATACAAAGAAAAAAACATGAAATGCTAGATAATATACATAGTTCAAAGTCAACTTAGGTATTTTAAGATTGAATTTAAGGAAAAGGTAAACAAATATTACTCAAGTTTAATAACAATATATAGATATACTACCAATCAAGAGAAAAAAAAATTACTAATAAATGTTTCAGTTAAATAGTCATAATAAAGAATTAATTATAAAGGGAAGAAACTCAAAATCTAAAGAATATGTAGAATTTAATTTACTAAAATTTATTAAAAAGTAGGTAAAGACATTGAATAAATCACTGCACTAAGATTCAAATAGCAAGAAAAAATTATAAATATATTTCTATATACTCTCCTAATATGGTAAATGTAAACTGACGTCTCAGTTTCAAAAACTTGTACAGAATCATATTAATATAATTCGGACCTCACCTAAATTGGTAATTGCAAACTAGATAGTTTCAAATACATATCCTAAATAATACTAACAAATAAAGAGAAAATTAAGTTAACTAGGAAGTTAGGTAGAAATTTTTTAATAAAAAAATACTATTAGTAACTGAGTACATATTACCAAAAATTAAGGTAGCTATTTTAGACAGTATTGCTTAAAAAAAATAAGCAATAGCAGACAGTTAAAAGTTAGAAGGTAATGTATGGTCTGGCTCATAAATATTCCAATAGTGTAAAAAAAAATTGACTACAGGCGATATTACTTGGTCGTGTAGGTAATAGCAGAATAATAAAAAGCCAGATTCTAATTTTTTACTATTCTGGCCTGACATTAAGTATGAAAAAATTTAATAATATTTTAACTTATTAAAGGGAACGGTATGGACATTAAGGAAGGAGATATAATTCTAAATTACAGAATATATTATTCACTGTCAGAAGTATCATTATTAACGTTAGGTATGACTTCACTATCATTATCCTCAGATAAATCGTAATCAATATCAACGAAACTTTAAAAAAAAAAAAGTATAATACGTGTAAATAAATATGTGTAAATATGTATAAATAAACACTGGACCTAGTACAAAATACAGATATTATATAAAATTTGACGATACGATATGTAGATTTATAGAAACGGTTAAAATAGGAGGTAAGAAAGTATTAGTAAAAATATACAAGACATGCAGTTAGTATAGTTAACCTCTGTGAAATACCTATGGGAATTAGAACGATAAGTTATAAGAAATCTATTTTAAAGTTAAGAGCTATTTAACCCAGTAGTTGAGACGCCATTTTGTAACGTGATACTTGATATTTTATCTATTTTTTATAATGTGTTTAAGCTCAATTGATTGGGCGTGGATTAGGTTATTAAATAACTCGAATAACTTTGAAAAAGAAGTTGGGCACCACTATATTTAAAACTTACAATACTTGACTTTAGATTAGTGATAAAAATATAGAAAATCACTAACCACTAACAAATTATATTTAAACCAAGTTTTAGATAAGGTAGTAGCAAATTCTAATTCACATAGTTTTACTAAATTCAAATTTAAGATGATTTATTTAAAAACACTTAAACCCTAGTTAAAAAAAGATAATATAAGGAATGTTATTGCATGGTATATCTTCAGGCAACTTCAAAGGGATTCAGTATCCTTATTTGTAATTCTGCGACTTAAATGATCTCGTGGTATTTGGTATTCTAACTTAACTCGAAACGTATAAATCTTCTATAGATGAACCAAACCATGTACCAAAACCAAAACAAACTTCTAGGTATAAAAACCATAAAATTGCTTGATAGAAATCCAAAACTTCTTGATAGGAATTCAAAACTTCTTGATACGAATTCAAAACTTCTTAATAGGAATTCAAAACTTTTTGATAGGAATTCAAAACGTCTAGATATAAATCCACATAAACCGTCTAGATTTAAATCCAAATAAACGGTCTAGATATAGCCATGCTAAAAAGAAAGGGAAATGTTATGACACGAAATAGGAAATTTGAACAGGATTTAGATAAAATGCTTTTAACTATTAAATGAACAATTTAAACCTATTAAATGAATAATTTCACAGAGACTAAAATGAATATGAAATGGAAAAATCTTATTTAACATATTTAAACATAGTAAAGCATAATAACTTATTCCAAACAAAATAATATATAATTTTATATAAAATCAACATGTGTTACCCATTTTTGAGGTTATGTTCAAAATTTAACATTTTATATAAGAAATTCTTGTACAAAATATATATTTTCAACAATATATCAGTATTAAAACTTACCTTATAAAACCAGACGGCTTATACGATAGATAAAAATCAATTAGTACATCGGATGACCAAGATATTAAAATAAATATGGTCTAGTGATATATTCAGATCAAATGAAATACGAACTTTTGACACAAGGCATAAACAAAAAATGACATTTGAGTAGAGGTGATTGTGTTGAAATAACTAATAACGGTTCTACCGTTATACAGTAAGAAGGTACATTTGTAAACATGTAAATAATTTACAAATAAGTTGTACAGTCAACAGTAAAAATTATCCGTCCATTTTTACACCCCAAATTGAAGTAATCTAGAATCATTGAGACTTTCGTAGTAGGCAAAGTGAGGATAAAATTTTAAGGGGTGTTGTTTTATTTCTTGAAAAATCTCTCTTATTTTATCAATTCCTAATATTTTTGGTACACACAAAGTTATTTGAATATCCTTTTTATATTTTAAAGTAAAATAATATGCAACTTTTACTGCCATGTAATTCAGTAGTCACTTCACTTCAAGACCAATTTTCTTCCTATTTTGCTCTAACCCACGACTTTTAAGCCTCAGTGAAATGCCTCGAAATTTCTGGAAATTTATTTGAAAATAATTTTTAAGAGCTGTCAAATTTGAATGTAACAAAGTGCAAAGTCTAAATCACACCATTAAATTTCGGTGTCGTCAACTGTACACTATGTATGGAAGATAATTTCAATTAACTTCTATACATCTTTGATACATTTTTTGTAAAAATAAAAAAGTAATCTCAAATTGTTCACTAAAAAGTAGATATATTGGGGTTGTCAATCATAATTGAGTTTACTTAACATTAACTCACCATCTTAAATTATCAGATAACTTGAGTCTTCTGATACGTCACCAATTTTTGAGAATATCGCTTAAAAAAAATTACTTGTGATAGAAACATTTTTACCTTTATAATACATGTCTTTTTTGGTCAAACAGCATTTAAGGCCGACCTTAATTAAATAATGCTTTACATCAATTCTTATTTGTAACTTCAGTTATTAGATAGTTTTTACATGTTCTAATACCGTTAGGCGCTAAAATCATCAACTGTAAGTTTACAGGAATAGGTGTTTTAAATAACAGAAACGGTAATTCAGTTAGTGTCCGACGCAAGTAAGTTTAACCTTATTAACGTAAAATTTAGTAATTTTTAGTCTTCCATCAGTACTGTTGCCGCCTTTAACCCGTCATTTCTATCAAAAGTCAACAAAAAAGTTTCATTGTTGTTGTTAGCACTTTTTATTATTTTTATAAAAATTCAATTCAAGTAGGTAGTTTTTTAACCATTCGGCAGGCGAGCTTACAAAGTTACATGAACAGGCGCGCGTGCATCTCATAGATACACTACCATGTTTTAGTATAAAATAAATTAAACATCAGTACCAGTGGATTTCTCAACTCTTCACTATCATTTTTGTCATTTAGATCGTATTTCTTTTTTCCCGATGCTATTTTAATGCCTACCAAAAAAATTAAAACATAAATACAACATACATTGGCGCATGTATCTCTCAGATACATATAGTATCTTATCATTATATTTTATCATATAGGTAGAATGATAAAAGAAAAATATATTGCATGCATATTTATACATTAGTAGCAAACGTTCAAAAACTGTAAATGAACTTAAAAAAATATGAATTAAAAATAACTTACATAAACCGTTGTGTGTAACTGTGAGATAGAAAATATGAATATCTCAAAACAGCTGACCACTTGAAAGTCACATGGCATACTGTAATATAGGATTACTAAAGCCAGGAAGGTAGGTAGGAGCGAAAAGGTCTTGTTCTTTAAGGTGATTACAGCACCCCCTTATAATTTTCGGACAAGCATATCTCAAAAAGTATGTTTTTTTTAATTAAAATTTTGGCAAAATGAATTAGGCAATAATATCTAGAACATGCTTATATTTTAAAGTTTTAATTATTTCCAGTTTCCAAGAAAAAAAATCAGAGGGCTTTAAATTTTGAAATATCATAATGAAAATAAATGCATTCCTCAACAGCAGTATTCTGAATATAATCCCCAAATTTAGGCTCTTAATATCTTGTTAATGATTTTTTAAAATTCGCCGAAATTAGTGGCTAAAACGCCTCGTTAAGTGCTGCTTTCTGGTGTAACGCGTCTGTTACTATCGAGTCACCATTCGTTTCTTACAACGATATACACCAGTTTACCCCAGTTTAAACCAGAAAATTTAAAGCCCTTTGATTTTTTTTCTCGGAAACTGGAAAGAATTAAAACTTTAAAATATATGCATATTCTAGATATTATTGCCTAATATATTTTGCCAAAATTTAAATTTTTTTAAAAAATCACTTTTTGAGATATCCTTGTCCGAAAATTATGAGGGGGTGCTGTAATCACCTTAAACGCGGTAGAATAAACAAAAAGAAACTTATTATGTATCTGAAGGATACATGCGCCTGCACGAAGGTTAATGTGGTAGTGCTATTATATTAAAAAGTACCAATTTATTTGTAATATTTTCTTCATTTTAATAGTTAAAAATGTGTTAAATACTTGATTTTGTGTCATTTCTTTCTTAGAAGAAAACTAGAAAGATTAAAATGATGCTAACGTTTAAAATGCGTAAATAACGTTCACGCTAATAGCGCCTTAATGTCAGGTCACTTTTGCAAAATATCTCTATTGGAAGTTGAAAATTATAGAGTTAAAGTAAGTTGATAATTTTCTATTTCTAACTTAAAAAAATGTATTAGCGTAAGTACGTTTATTTTGTTTACTAATTTTTTTTTATAATTTGTTATAAACTTTCCAGAACGGTAAAATAGGAGGGTACGCAAAAATTGATGATATATGTATTAGAAGTCATTGTGTTGGAAGATGTAGATAAAGAAAAAAGCAATTAAAGTTAATACAATACATACAATACATTCAAAAGTGAGTGCAAAGATTTTAAGTGTGTATTTATCATTCATCAGCCAAAAATAATAAAATTTTCTTTTATAATCGTATGTCCTAACTTGCTTCGTTTTCTAGACAATAGGTAATTTAAAAAAAAAATGTTTTTTATCAATTACTCAATTACTAAATTAAATTTGGTAGACTTATTTATTGATATAAGGGTCTTCCTTTGATGAGAATTAAATAAATTTATAAATTCCAGGGGCGTCTCAGGGGGCTACCTACTTGATACTTATAGGTAAAATTATGGTAAATTTTTAAATATTACATATACAGTGTGTCCGTAAAGTATGGAACAAATTCATTTTTAGCTAAACAGACTATTTTAAGAAATAATCCTAAAACACGTCGTTTTTTGATTTTAATTTACTGTATTTTAAAATAATAATCTAATATACTTTCGAGTAATGACGTCACCGTCATTTTTTTTAAATGGAACACCCCCATTTTGTCTCAATTTTCGGATTACTCTAGCTGAGCTGATTGCAAAAATGTATCACATGTTGATTCCAATTGATACAGGGTGGGCAAAAATACAATAGTTTTGTGTGTGCTCATAAAGTAACGCGTAACATCCTTTATTAGTTAAATTAACAATATTATCAAAAATATTTATTGTCTAGCGGACAGAATATGATGAAATACATGATTTTATAAATGTTCGAACTGCAGCCCTTGCTGTATTTGACAGTAACCCAAACGGTGTACAAATTCTTGTTGAACCTTGTTTATTGTGTCTTGAGAAATATTGTTTATTGTTATCCGGATTCTCTCTTTTAATTCTAGAATATTTGCTGGTTTCGTTTGATACACAACATTCTTCAAATGGCCCCACATAAAATAATCCAAAGGATTGAAAACTAGGGACCTCGCTGGCCATTCGATAGGTCTACGTCTACCAATCCACCTGTTCGGAAAAATTTTATCTAGGTACCTTCTAACATCTACAGCATAATGTGGAGGTGCACCATCCTGTTGAAACCATAAACTTTCATCACAACGTCCAGGATTACGTCTGCTGGGAAACAAATTACGTAAAGTAGGTACGAGATACCCCCTTAAAAACTCAAGGTACGTTGCCCGGTTAAATTACCTTTGATAAAGTAGGGTCCAATGATTCGATTTCTTACAATTCCAGCCCATACATTTACCTTTTGCGGGTATTGTGTATAATGCTTACGCATCCAGTGGGGGTTTTCTTTTGCCCAGTATCTAAAATTCTGACGGTTAACCTCGCCATTTAACGTCAAAGTGGCCTCATCAGAAAAAATAATGTTTTGTATCAAGAGAGGGTCTCAGTGACATTTATCCATCATTTTTTCGCAAAATTGGATTCTTCAATCGGGATCATCTTCGTTTAATGCCTTCACAAGTTTGATTTTATAAGGATGCCATTTTTCAAGCTTTAATAGTTTGTGTACCGTTGTTTTGCTAACACCGATATCGCGACTAACTTTACGCACAGAAGTGTGCGCGTCTTCTTCAAAACTAAGTATCAGCATTTGCAGAGGAACGACCTGATTTGCGTACATTTTCAACCGTACCAGTTTCTCGAAATTTATTTTCAATCTTACTGACTGTTGAACGCGTTATAGGTCTTTCTGGATATTTATCACTAAACAAATTGCACACTTCCATCTGAGTTCGCGATCTGTCTCCATACCCAATCATCATAAGTATTTCAATTTTTTGTTTTACACTTAACTCCATTTCTAATTCAAATTAAATCTAAGCAATAATTAAAACATTCACGAATACCAAAAATATTGTAGTACTAAACTGTCACTGAACATCAATAAATTACTGAACAAATAATGACATTTCACAAAAAACTAGACGACTATGTTTTTTCAAAATTGATAAGAAATAATTTCTTTCATATTCTGTCTGCTAGACCACAAGTCCACCCTGTACCAATTGGAATCAACATGTGATAAATTTTTGGAATCAGCTCAGCTAGAGTAATCCGAAAATTGAGACAAAATGGGGGGTGTTCTATTTAAAAAAAATGACGGTGACGTCATTACTCGAAAGTAATTCACCCTGTATATTAGATTATTATTTTAAAATACGGTAAATTAAAATAAAAAATCGACGTGTTTTAGGATTATTTCTTAAAATGGTCTGTTTAGCTAAAAATGAATTTGTTCCATACTTTACGGACACACTAGGGGTCTATTCTGTAACAATTCCTTTATATTTAACGGCCTTTAAAAATATTTTCTTCTTTACTTCTATCATTATTTGAACGGATCTTTAAAATACATTAGAGGACTATCTTAAAGAAATCTGTTTAAATAATGACAGAAGTAAATTAACGAATACGAAAATATTTTTAAATGCCGCCAATATTTTTAAAGGCCGTTAAATATAAAGGAATTGTTACAGAATAGACCCCATATACGAGTAACGATACCTGGATAGCTATTCACTAAGTCATGGGAGCGCTCCCATGGGAGTGCTCCCATATATTTTGCTCTCTTACTCTTAGGTGGGTATATCGTGCTTACTCACTTTTAGCCCAGTTACATGCGTAGTAAGGTCAGATTTTATACTATGGGAGGGAGAATTGCGGGCTTGCCAGATTAGGTCCGTATTTATCACAAAGCAAATTTGAATTACTAAGGGCTGATTCCACCGTTGAGTTAAAAGGAGATTAAAATGACATTGTTAATGTAAAAATGTCATTTTAAACTTCGTTTAACACAACGGTGGATCGGTCCTTAAATAGTAGATCAAAGTTATTCTGTCGACTTGGCAACGTTGGCATGGGAGTATGGGAGCATGGGAGTGTGGGAGTGCTCCCATGAGTTAGAGAATAGGTATCCTGTTAATATAGGTCCGGGAGATCGCCCTGTAAATAAATTTGCAAAGATAAGAGTGTATACGTTCAAATTTTAAAAATTAAAATAGCGGGATTTTTCCCTGAAACATATTTTTACATAAATTATCAACTTGATTATTTATGCTTAAAAATGCTATTTTGTTGCCTCTTATCTAATTTCTTATTAAGGTCACTTTATACAGGGTGTTCGACCGACAACGCTCTACCACAGAGAGTTCTCGATAATTAATGAATTTTGATATAGGAACATGAACCCTTAAAGAGCTTAGTTATCGAGACACAGAGTGTTAAAAGTTTTTAATTAAAATTTAAAATTTGCAATTAAATTAAAAAAGTCTTTAAATATTTTTTTTTTCAATTATTTGATCTACCAAGATCTTGTCAAATATGCAAATATTGAGTCATTACAAATTATTTATCTAAGAACATGCAGTATTTTGTTTAGAAGTACATTTCTACAACACCGTTCATTATAGTTTTGTCGATCTACAGTTCGAAATTAATGTTTGCTGTAATAATGATATGTATGTAGTGCCGGTCCCAGGGTAGGGCGATCCGGGCGGCCGCCCGGAGCGCAATGATCTAGAGGCGCCAAAATGATGGAAAATGAAAATAAACTGATAAAAAAAATTAAGTTTCAGGCTTTTATAAAATGCACTAAAAAGTAAAGAATATTTTTTTATCATTCTGATTTCATATCAATAAATTATTTTTCATAATATTGCATTGTCATCAGTCCCTTGTGAGTATACTAAATTTCATTGAAATCGGTTCACGGGAATTTTCTCAAAAACGCGTTGCAAGATTTGACTGATAGTTGACAAGATTAAGAGGTGGCAGGCGGCATTTATCATTTTTATTTCTAAGCACATAATTCAAATAATATAATAATAATATTAAATTTAAACATTAAGGCAATTCAACATGACAAAACCACTCAACCACCGCCTTTCAAGAATTGACAAGTTTTTCGGCCCGTGGCATCACGACTGTACAGGAAACAACAATTTTGTAACCAAGCGAAACAAGATCTAACAGCCCTTTTTAACTGCATATAAAAAGAAAGTAGACTTAAAGCAATGTATTATTTGCCACTAGACTTCGGCTGGAGCGAAATAAAATAGTTTGTTAGTTGTGACGGGCCGCCCCTGTGCGGATGTGTTGATAGTGCGAAATTCGCGAGTGTGATGACGTAAGACTTTAGTCTAGTTAGTGTGCCATAGTATTCACATAGTGCCAACGTATTAAGGTATTTATGAAATTAACTTTTTGTGCCGCGTTTAATCAAGTTACGTCAATCTGACTGTTTAACGGTTACGCAAAACGCCCCTCTATAAACTTTGTATCAACTATTTTTGTGTGTTACCTATTACTATATTATTCAGCACTTTTGTTGTTTGTGATTTGTTCCATATTATTTCTCTTTTGTTTCATTAAAGTTTTATTTTTGACTTACTCGGTGTTTGGATTTACTTAAATTTAAGAGAAACCTAATCCTAAATAAAAATTAAGAGTCTCAAGTTCACACGCACCAGATCGGTGTCCTTCATAGTGCAAAAAAGCTTTAAAAAAGTGCTTGTGCAAATTGTCTAGTGCGTTTGGCTTCTGTGAAGGTAAGTGTTTTAATTTTTGTTTTAATTTTTAAAAACTAAAAAAAAATCCATCAGACATAAGCCCAAAAAAGGGTGGGGAGTAGATTTCAAAAATTAGAGTTTACATCAAAAAATGGCTTGTGTAGTATCAAATGAAAGGTAATTGAGTCTGGAGTTGAATAAAATACTTTTTTTTTAAAGTCAGTGACGCATAAGGAAAGGAATTTCGAAAATTTAAATCAAATCATGGCTTGTGTGGTATCGAATGAAAGGTAGTTGAGTCTGAAGTTGAATAAAATACATTTTTTTTTAAGTCAGTGACGCATAAGGGAAGGAATTTCGAAAATTTAAATCAAATCATGGCTTGTGTGGTATCGAATGAAAGGTAGTTGAGTCTGAAGTTGAATAAAATACATTTTTTTAATCCAGTAGCGCACAAGGGGGATTTCAGAAATTATAATTTATATCACATCATGGCTTTTTTTGATATCAGTAATCAGTATCATCTTTTATTTTAATTAATTTGTTTCAGAAACTAAAATGTCCGATGCTAAGAGAAAGCGAATTTAAAAAGCGGAGATTGAACAAGCAAACACAGCTTCAAAAACAGTCAGATCTGCTACAGAACTTCTTGAAAGAAGGTAGTTTCAACGTTTCCACAACCGATCAACATTTGAACAACGCCCAGCACCTAGATACTGACTTTCCGGATATAGACCCCCTTTGGACGCAACCGTCAGCATAACTGAGCTGGATAAGTCATCTCAAACGAGTTTGGGGACTAATGATGCAGTTCCGTGAAGTTCCAAAAATGAAAATTCGCAAGTTGTGTAGACCTCAGAGAAACATTTAGAAAAGTCTACTGTCCAAAGTATCTCTTCTAACCCAGGATTATGGCCCGAAATCATGCGTGCAGCAGATAATGTTTTTTTGGTTAAACGTGGTCCAGCTGCACCTTTGTATAATTTTGATTTTCCTTTTGATGATAAACATAGAAGATTCTCACCAAAGCATTACAAGAAAAGGCTTAGAAATGGAGAAGAGGTTTTAAGAGAATGCATAGTATATTTCGTATTTCAAACGCTTTGTACTGTTTTTCATGTCGACTTTTTGCTTCACCATCTAGCTGTAGCGCTCTTGGCAATCGGGGATTTAAAGATTGTAAGCATTTAGGAGACTTTTTAGCACATCATGAAAATGCTAAAACTTATATGGATTGATTGAAATCATTGCTTGAATTGAAGCAAAGATTGGAAATATGTGAAACAATAGATGCAGTTTCTCAGAGACTCATTGATTCTGAGATAAATCACTGGTCTGAAATTTTTTACGCATTATATTAGTCGTTAAAATGCTGGGTAAGAGCTCTCTAGCTTTTCGAGGAACGAGCGATAAACTTTATGAACACAATAATGGAAACTTTTTGAAGTTAATTCAGTTATTGGCTGAGTTTGATCCAAAAATGGAGGAACACGTTTGCAGAGTCCTCAATAAAGAAGAAATCAAAGCTACATATCTAGGGAAAACTATACAAAATGAAATAATTGAATTATTGCATGAAAACATAAAGCACACATCATTGAGCAAGTTCAAAAGGCCAAGTATTATTCCGTAATTCTTGACTGTACTCCCGATGCAAGAAAAGTAGAACAGATGACATTTGTGGTAAGATTTGTCTCCATACAGGAATCAGAGTTTGAAGTTCAAGTTAATATCAACGAACATTTTTTGGGTTTTCTACCCATTGAGATATCAACAGCTAGGGAGTTGTTGGAGGTTTTACTAGAAGAGCTAGAGAAAATTAGGCTTAAAGTAGAAAACATGCGCGGTCAAGGGTATGACAATGGTTCCAATATGAGAGGCGAAAAATCGGAAGTACAAACAATAATCAGAAATATTAACCCCAGAGCATTTTATGTTCCATGCAGCAGCCATTCGCTAAATTTGGTTGTAAACGATATGAAAAAATCCAAAAATCCTCGTTTGAGTCAGCCAACTTCTTTAATATTGTTCAAAAGTTATATACACTTTTTTCTTCCTCTTCTTTTCGTTGGGCAATATTACTAAAATATATTGATACTTACACCCTAAAACCATTGAGTCATACGCGATGAGAAAGTCGAGTCAACTCATTAAAAGCTCTGCGGTTTCAAATTGGTCCAATTCACGATGCTTTGTATAGCATATATGAAGATTCAGAAATCGATAATATGATCAGAGACGAGGCTAGCAGATTATTAAATAATTTGAAGCAGTTCAAATTTATATGCTCTGTTGTGATCTGGTACAAAATTTTGAGTCCTATTAACCCCATCAGAAAACTATAAATTTGAATATGTCACAAGCTATTGGTATGCTTAACTGCAAACTCTTCTTTGAAAACCTGAGGTCAGATGAAGCTTTTGAAAGCATCATTTTAGAAGCAACCGAGCTTGTTTCAGAGATTGACGTGGAAGCTAATTTCGAAACCAACACACCACGTCATCGTGTCAGAAGCAAAACAAGAACGTTTTTGTATGAGGGCCCGGATGAACCCATTTAAGACCTCGAACAAAAATATAAAATAGATTTTTTTTAACACTATAGATCAAGCAATAAATGCCTTGGAAACCACATATAATTTGCTAAATACTCACAGTAATTATTTCAGATTTTTGTATAATATTTTTGATCTAAAAGACATGCCCAGAAATAAGCTACTGGCTCATTACAAAGATTTGGAAGTAGTTTTAACTGATGGAAATTCAAGCCATCTTAACTCTTTGGAACTAGCCGATGAAATAAGCATTGTTTCGTCATTATTAACAAAAAAGGAAACCATTGTTGAAGTTCTCAAGTTTATTGCTACACTTAAATTTGCATCAAACAGCATAGCAATAAGAATCCTACTTACATTACCAGTCACTGTGGCTTCAGGGAAAGAAGATTTTCAAAACTAAAAATAATAAAAAATTATCTCAGAACGATGCAGATGCAAAATCGTCTCAATGGATTAACAATGAGAGCTATAGAACACCAATTTAGTGACAAATTAGACTTGAAATCACTGATTCGTGAGTTTGCCGAAGGAAAAGTTAGAAAAAGGGCATTTTAATTACTTTGGTTAGTTAGAATTTATTTATAATACGGGATTAGTTTAGGATTAGTTTAGTTAGCATTACTACATTTTAATTTTTGTTATTTTGCCTTAAGTGCTAAATTGCTAATCTTGTTATCTGATGCTTGAGTTTTTAATAAAACGTTTTATTTTTCCAATGTTTTCCTGACTTTCTGATATGGTCGCATGAGATTTACTTAAAAAAATCGGGGGGGAGGGCGCAAAATTAAGGTTTTTCCCGGAGCTCCAAAATGTCTAGGGCCGGCCCTGAATTATGTCTATTTACAAATCCATTATTATGAAAAATAGATTCATCAGTAAATAGTATTTGATTGATATTCTGTTTTTTCCAAAAACCATTTACAGAAATCTAACCTGCGTTCAAAATATGTTTCATAGAAATATTGATTTTTATTTTTTTTTAAAACTGTTTTGCCACAATTTTTGTGCTGTATTGAGATTTTGGATGATGGATAGAAGAACATTTTGTTGATTAGTTTCGTCATCTGTTATGGGCTTATTTATGGTACTTTATTTATAAGCAATAGTACCAGTTTTGCGAAATCCTCTTAAAAGTCTTTCAAAACCTTCTTTCCTTGGATGATCTTGGAAGAGAAATTTTCGTTGCCTGAATTCAAGATTTTTATGCTAGATCCACAGGAAATCTAAAATAAGATACTAATTACCATTACTATAATTAAATAGAAAGCATTTAAAAAGCAGAAGAGAAATGTAAAAAGTAAATTAAAATTTAATACAAGTTAATATTTAGAATTATAGAGCCGGGCCAAGATGAGTTTGGTACACAACATGGCGACGACAAAAGTTGCGCACTGGCTGTTGCCTAGCAACGACGCTCGGTGAAGCCAAACTTAGTCATTCAGTGGCGTAACTTGGGTCGAGTATATACAAAGTGAATAGAGTGCGAAAAGTGACAATTTTATATAATTATAGTGCCTTGCGATTTATATTTACATATAAGTATTGTGTTTTTGTTGTTGTAATGGCTCCAAAGAGAATCGGATTAAAAGGGAGGTCCCTTAATAGTCAAACAAGAGAAATCATATTTAATATTACTAAATTTATGGAAAAAGAAGCAAATGAAGGATTTCAAATTCCTCTAAAAAATTATCGGTGAGTATGATAATATAGCATTTATTTTATAACAGTCGTATACATAACAAGTAGTAAGAAGCGTTAGAAGCGTTGGCGGCTAGTGCAATAATTCCACGAGCATATAATTATCTACAATCAGAATTATACATTCATAATAACGAGAAGGTTTTCATAATTTATAACATTTAATAAAAAAATTGTAAATTGCAAATGCAAATACTGAATTAACTGAAGAACAATTGTTTTAGAAACAAACATTTGTTAATAGTATTGCGAATCAACAATTTCTTTTAAAATTAATATTTAAAATATTTACCTAGTTCATCAAAAAAAAATTTCTCTTAAAACCATCTGATTACCGTTTAACATATAACAGATTGTCCATAATTATGAAGGTTTGAATAATTGTTCCATAAGTTCCCCAAAATAAATATGCCGATTTTTCTATTTCTAAAACGTCGAAACTATCGTAACCATAGCGATCACCTAGATTGAAAAATAGGCTTTTACCAATGATACTAAAATTTCAAATATTCAAGTTGAATCCATTGCGTAGACAAGAGCTTGGCAATCAATGAGTACATTAATAAATATTTATTATGTATTTAATATATGTAATTTAATAATAATAATATTGGTAAATTGGTACTCTATTTCTTAATAGGTATTGTTGTATACCTGTTAATACGCAATTCCTAGAATTTGAAAATAGGAAGTCAAATATTCAAATTGATCTATTATGTAGACAATACATAATTAATATCAAATCAAGGGTAATTATGGCCAAAACGAGCGTACAAAATAGGGACTGACACAGGTAGCTTCACCTCTATATATACAGGGTGTCCCGAAATTAGACAGTCATATTTTAACAGCGCAATCTACATCATAAAATAGAAATAAAAGTTCATTTAAACATATGTCTGAAAACGTTTCTTTTCCGAGATACAGGGTGTTAAAAATGAAGTCCTGATGACACACTTCTGTAAATATTTTCTAAACTTTTAAAGATAACTAAGTGAAATTTGGTAAAAATGCTTAACTTTTTACGCTCCATTTAATGGACTAAACCCCAGTTTTTGACCATCTTCATAGGTGGGTAAATTAGGGGGGGCTTGGGGTAAAATTGCCCTAAGTTTTTTGTTGTTGGCAGTTTTTACCATTTTTGACTATAAAATTTAAAAAACCCATGATTTCTTTACAATAAAGTTACTTTTGTTGCATCTCTCTAGGACGAACCATTTTCAAGAAAAAAACATTTGACAGTTTCATGATAAGTTATTCGAAAATGTAAACAATAATTAGTATGTCTGTGAAATCAGAAATTTTATTTTTTTTACTTTGGAAAAACCGGTGACTAAAGAAATTTTAAAAAATATTTCCAAAAATATGCCATCAGGACTTAACTTGTAACACCCTGTATCTCGAAAACGAAACGTTTTCGGACCTATGTTTATATGAACTTTTACTCCTATTTTACGCTGTTAAAATATGATTATCTTAATAAATAAAACAAAGTAGGGTTAGTTACACCATTTATAACTGAAGAACGGCTAGAACGAGTTAAATGCGATCTTTTATTTATAGAATTCGTCTCCACCCTGAATAGCAAAATAACTATTAAAATATCAAAAAATTAATAGAAAAAAATTATATATACAATGGCTGGTTTTAAATGACTTCATTTGGAACAGACATTACCGAAGAACACGGATTTAATCCGATATTCAAGGTAATTTATGTTATACAAAATTTGTTCTAATGTAGGTTAAATTAGAGGTAGAAAAGTGTTGTTAGGTCTCTGTATTTGTCTGTAAAATAAATAAGCCATGCTAACATTTTAAATGACTGTTAGGCAATACGAAGTTCGATGGGTGAGCTAGTTTTTTAATAATTATAGAAGCATATGCTTCAAAAGATAAAAAAAAACTTTACTTATTCGCTTACTCTGTTTAGGGAACGAATTTTGGCAGCAACTGGTATTAGTAAAAATACTTTGCAAAGAATTTAAAAGGAAGGCAGAGCAGTAGATGCCAATGTAGCCGGCACATCTTTTTCAACTCCGCGTAAGCGAAGGCCAAACTGAACAAAAAATCGAATTAAATCCTGCGAACATCCAAGAAGTAAAAACTATTATATACAATTTTTGTTCAATTGAAAAGCGATCACCTACTTTTAAGGGTGAGTATTTTAAGCTTGTCTCCATAAACATCTCATTTATAATTACATTTTTAACTAATTCTAGGTATTTTGCAAAAGATGCATGGTCAACTTGATTTCAGTGGAGGCAAAGAAACTTTAAGAAAACTGATACACTCTATTGGTTTTAGGTAAGTAGAATATACTGATCTATTTAACAGAATATTAATGATTTGTTACTTGTAGGTGGAGAAAGACAGAAGACAATAGGAGCGTATTGATTGAAAAATACGATATTCGTTTCAAAAGAATACAATTTCTTAAAGAAATGATTCAGTACCGATCTGAAGGCAGAAATATTATCTACACCGATGAAACTTATATCCACAGCAGCCATACTCAACCACATCGTTGGTCAGATGAAAGCGGTCAAGAATTAAAAAAACCTATATCCAAAGGAAAACGACTTATAATCGTACATGCTGGTGGAGAAAATGGATTTATACCAAACGGCTTATTAATTTTCAAATCGGGTATGGTTTACTAAGTTGTTTAATCTATTACATAATAACATGGAAAATGCAAAATTTTATTTTATTTTCATTTGGATCATAAATAATGTTTTTTTCATTCTTGACAACTCTTCCGTTGACTTTGTGTATATTTTATATAGATAATTTTGTATATTTTATGAAGATAATTTTATAGAAATATATACAATATTTATTGGTATCTTTAAGGATCCAAAAGTGGCGACTATCACGATGATATGAACCACGCAAACTTTATGAAATGGGTTGAAATACAGCTGTTGCCTAATTTGCCGGAGAAATCTGTATTAGTTATAGACAATGCTTCATACCACAATGTAACTGTGGAACGAAATATAACATCAGCAAGTCTCAAATTAGCCATGACAAAATGGTTAAAAGAAATAGACATACCTTTTCAGGAATCAATGACAAAACCGGAATTGTACAAAATTATTAAAGATAATAAATACAGATTTCCGGTAGTTTATAAATTAGACAGATTATTGGAGGCACACGGTCACAAAGTCCTTCGGCTTCCACCCTATCACCCTGATTTCAACCCAATTGAAAAATTATGGGCTTCTGTAAAAAATTGGGTACCAGCTAAAAATACCACATTCACTTTAATTAATGTAGAATCGTTAACACGAGAAAGGTTTGCAACATTGCAGGTAGAAGAGTGGGTCAACATTTGTCGACATGTCAAGGAATATGAAGCTACACAAATTAAAAAAGAACATTTGTTGGACTCCACAATGGACCATTTAAGGTTTACAGTAAATACTGGATCATCGGATGGAAGTTGGTCAGAGGATGAAGACAGTGATGTAAGTTTAGGAGTACAACAGCTCTCTGATTTAGAATCGGATGAAAATTAGATTTGTGTCTCTATTTATATGTATTTTTGTAATATATAAGTATTTTAATATTGTCTTATTTTATTATCACATATACACACATATATAGGAGAAGGTTCGTTATAAGGTGCTCTGTGTTAATGTGTTTAAAACCGGGTAAAACAAAGTGCAAAAAATCCACAACTTAGCCTGGTAAAGTAAAACAGTATTAAGTAACCACAATCCAAAAATTATTACTTTACAATAGAAAATTAGTAATTAGAGCCCATAAATTTCATTTAGTTCAAATCATAATCCAATAGTTTTGTTGAGGCACAGTATAAACTGAACAAGTGAATTTTAATCTTTCAAATCACTATAATGCCAATTGAAGATAATAAAAAGATTACACTGGAACAATTACACGAAATACTTATAGGTGTTAAAACAAGTAATGAGGAAATAAAAACAAGCAATGATGAAATAAAAAAACAAAACAACGAAATTAAAAAAGAAGTAACGAAAATAAGGATAGATTTAGAAAAACAAGTTAGAGAGATAAAAGAAGAAAATAACGAATTAAAAATAGAAGTAACCAACCTAAAGGAAAAATTGCAAAATATTGAACGGAAAGCGAAAAAATACAACCTTGTAGTGTATGGATTAGAAGAAAATGAATCTGAAATTGAAGATATCCAAAACTTTCTGAGTACCATAAACAGTAAGTGCGAAGTAGATTGCAGATTTGAAGACATAAGAGATATTTACAGAATAGGGAAGTTAGAAAACGACCAAAAAATTAGACCCCTTATCGTCGAACTGATTAACTATAAACAGTTAACTACCATTTTTGAAAATGCACACAAACTGAAGGGAAGTTCCATTGTGATATCCAGAGACTACACCCCAGAAGAATATAAGGACAGAAAAATTCTACACAAACATCTGATCTTGGCAAGAAAAAACAACTTAAACGCAAGTATAAAAAAAAGTAGACTGCACATTAAAGACAAAGTATTTTCTGCTGTGGATCTAAACAGTGTTTCCGAAGAGAATTTTGTAAAGGAAATACTAAGTTTCATAAAAAAAGACACAGATGGAAAAGGAAATGAATATAAAAGAATTACAAGACAAAATAGCCAGAATACACCAAATAAAAAATAAATTCAAATAAGATTAACTTAATTCATACCTATATAGGTCACTTGTGCAATTTGTCAACACCTTACTATATTCAATATCGACATCAATATAAAACCAATTACCTACTTATCTGAAGAATTTTTTTATGTATTATTATTTTTATCGTTTTTAAGGTATTATTTAGTAAAAAATTAGTAGATATAGGTTATTTACTATAATTTTATTAGAATTTATAATAGTCTTAAAAATTTCTGTTAGTTAATAATTATCTTACAACGACTCTTTTTAGTTATAAATAAATTGTAGAAAATGGATCAGTTTTTAAGGGATGTTACGTGTGAGATGTATGATACTTTAGAATTTTTAAATGTCAATGATTTAAACAATGCCCTAAAAGGGGAAAACAATTTATTCACTATAATACATCAAAATATTTGCAGTATGAAAAAGAATTTGGATGAATTTAATATTTCATTATCTCAATTAAAACAAAATTTTGATATGATTGTTTTAACCGAAACATTTATTAGAAATGATATAGAATATTTCGAAAAGCCGGGCTATCAACTTATATATAACTATGGTAATTTAAATAGAAACGATGGAGTAGTGGTTTTCTTAAAAAATAAATACAAATATAGATCTCAAATAGAAAAAATAGGACAATTTTCAGTAGTAGAAATATATATAACTTGTGAGAACAAAAAAGAAATATTAATAACATGTATGTATCGGTCTCCATCCACTGATAGTAATGAATTCATTTTTGAACTACGCCACTACCTTGAACAAAAACATACATTAAATATACAACAACATGTATTTCTGGGAGATATTAATCTAAATATTAAGGGAAATATTTTAGAACCCGCCTTTGAGTATCTAAATATATTGTATGAATTTAATTTCGAATCGTTAATAAATAAATACACTAGAATAAAAGAAAACTCGAAAAGCTGCATTGATCACATTTTTTTAAAAAGTAACTTTAATAATGTAAAACAAAATATCCTAGCAGCAACATTTGAAAGTTGTGTGTCAGACCATAAAGCTATAATACTACATATCCCACTAAAACCAGTAAATTGCTTTAACACTAAAGATCTCAATAAAAAAGTCATTAATTATAAAAATCTAAAAAATGATCTTCAAAATAATAATTGGAATAGTTACTATAACTCTGAAGACATAAATAAAAAATGTGATATATTTATTAATACCCTTAAAAAATTAGTAGAACAAAACACTCAATTAATAAAAATAAAAAAATCAGAACAAAAAAGACAAAAATGGATGACAGATGGTTTGGTAAATTCAGTAAATAAAAAAAATAAATTATATAAAGAATATTTAAAAGATCCCGAAGATATATTAAAGAAAACCAATTATTTTAATTATAGAGAAAATTTAAAAACCCTAATAAAAGCAGCAAAAAAAAATTATTACAGAAATGAAATTACGAAAAATAAAAATCACTCTAAAAATTTATGGAATATTGTAAATAATAAGTCAAATGAAAAAAACTCTCAAAAAATAGTAACAGAATTACAAACTCATAATGGCAGCTGCCGCTCAGTAGACAAATATGACATAGCGGAACTTTTTATTGAACACTTTAGTAATATTGGTAAAAATTATGCTGATAAAATTTCGAAACCACAAACAACACCCCCAAAAAATAAAAACAATGTAAATTCTATATTTTTATCTGACACCACTGAAAACGAAATCGGAAGCATAATAGATTCACTTAAAAATAATAAAGCACCAGGCGTAGATGGCATAAAGGCTGAGATTTTAAAAAATATTAAATATGAAATAATACCACAAATAGTTCATCTTATAAACTCTATATTTCATGTGGGAAAATGTCCCAATCAGTTCAAAAAGACCACTATCTTGCCATTACATAAAAAAGGCGATAAAAGCAATATGTCAAACTACAGACCAATCTCTTTAATAACAAATTTAACAAAAATATTTGAAAAAACCATAAAACAAAGATTGATTACATTTTTTAAAAAACATAACTATATTTCAAAATGTCAGTATGGGTTCCAAGAAGGTTTATCTACCAGCGACGCAATAGTGGAATTAACAAATACAGTCTATCGGTTAGTTGACGACAGTAAACCAAGTATCTGCGTATTTCTGGATCTAGCCAAGGCGTTTGATACTGTTTCACATGAACAGCTAGTGGATGCTTTGGAGGATGCAGGAATACGTGGCCCAGCACATGATCTTCTCAAGGATTATTTAAAGGACAGGCAGCAACAGGTAAAAGTTAATGATGTTGTCAGCCAATTTCACACCACAACTTATGGTGTCCCTCAGGGCACCGTATTGGGTCCACTTTTATTAAGTGTATATATTAATGGTCTTTTCGATGTTGAAGTAGAGGGCAAAATAATCAGTTTTGCTGATGATACTGCTGTCATATACAGCAGTGACACATGGGAGAATTTAAAAACAAAAATAGAGTCAGATTTTTCAAAAATTATCGATTGGTTTAGACATAAAAAACTAACAATTAATTTTGACAAAACCTATTTTATGCCTTTTAGTAGTTATAAAAATTCTTTGCCACCATATAACGAAATTAATATTCCTAGCTTGCAAAATATTATTATAAAATACACCCAAGAAATAAAATACTTAGGTATTAAAATCGATTCTCACTTGAAATGGGATGCACATGTTGGAGACATTGCGAGGTGTTTACGATTGCTACTTTCAAAGTTTAAATATCTAAAATCAATACTAGAAATTAACCAACTAAAAATAATCTATTACTCACTCGTAGAGTCAAGATTAAATTACGGGATTCTTGGATGGGGTGGTATTTTACAAACACACCTAAAAAATATAGAAGTACTTCAAAGAAAAATTTTAAAAATCATTTACAATAAAAAGATGGACCATCCCTCTGACTTACTATTTTTGGAGAGTAGGGTCATGGATATCAGACAACTATATGTTTATTCTATTATATTGAACATCTATAAAAATAAAAATATATTACGAAATATAGAACACAACTACTCTACTCGGTTAAAAAATAAAAATTTCGTAGCTACTGATATAAGTGAAAAAACAATTGGACAAAGAAATATTCTATATCTATCTTCTAAGATATTTAATTACTTGCCCAATATGTATAAAATTTATATAACAACCATTAATTCATTAAATATGATTAAAAGCATCTTTAAAAAATTTGTGTTAAATTCAAACAGACAGGACTTTCTTGCTATTATTGACCAAAAAAATAATTAATATATTATAGATATAAAAAAAAAAAAAAAAAAAAAAAACATAAAATTAATATACAGTTGTTAAACTTACCTTTCCACTACTCACACGTTTTACCCTTTTTATAATTAGTTAATTACCTGCTTACTTACTCTCAACTTTTAGTTACATTTTTACAAGATTGTATAGTATTATTTTCTATATTTTTATAAAATCTAAAGAAATCATAATTATTAATAATTTTATTGCTCGTGCACGACCACATCGGTTTTAACGAGCTAAAATTAATTAATCTGTCTTTTGTTATGTTAGTTTAAACTATCTCTAACCTTATATTTATTCTTAATACTATCTTTGTGAAAAAAAAAAAAAAAAAATTGTAAATTGTAAATTAATCTGTATGTTATGAATAAATATTATTATTATTATTATTATATAAAAAAAAAATATTTAGAATAAAATTCACATCATAGTACCTAGTTAGTAATTAATCATAATACATATTTTAAAATAAAAAAGGTAATACAAATTACTAAACGTCTGCCTCTGCCTCTGACGTCACACCTTCGCGCAGGGTCGAGCACGTGGCTGTACCAATCTCATCTTGGCCGGCGGCCTCTACGACACGCCACTAGAAAAATTTATTTGTTTGGCAATTTTAATATCATTAATTGCTTAAACTTGAATGAAAAGTATAAAGTAAACAAACATTTATTACTCTGGAGTGAGACATGTATATAGATTATTTTATGCGTAACTCGACCTTTTAAACATGCAATTGTTCCATTTTAATTTAAAAAATTACTAAATCTGTACAATTGTTTTCAAAAATAGTTATTATCTCATTTTGGTATTCACAAATGTCCTGACCATAACTTTAAATATTTATGAATGTCAGAAAAATAACAATGTTTACATTTTAAAGAAGTTTTGAATATGTTCAGAATTCACAAGTTCAAAAACTAGTCATAGGAAAAACTTTGTGCCCATGTACACTTTTAATCAGGATGTCAAAAATAGCAATGTAAACAAAGCCATTTTCCACAAGAGAACTGCGAGGTCCTTACTGCATCTCCTTCCTTACTAATGCAGCTATTTACAACATTTTAACTGGACTTTTTTTTTAATGATTAGCTCCACGTTAACTAGTATCGCTAGATTTGTGATCCCTAACTTTATATACGCAGGCATACAATGGAAACTTGCCGCACATTAATAATAAATAATTTTTTTTCAGGACAGAGGTTCGCCATGCTGGAGTTAAAAGCAGCGCTATGCGGAATTTTGAGAACATTCCGATTGGAACCAGTCGATAAAATAGAAGATTTGAAATTTAAAGCTGATTTAGTATTACGAACAGCTAAAGAAATTAAAGTAAAATTTAGACCAAGATAAATGAATATATTAATGGGTTGAGATATTACATTTTTACATTCATAAAATATGTTTATATATTTAAAATTTTTATTAAATATCCTAATCATTCACCATGTCGTAGTATTTTTTTTTATTTTTACAAGCTATTTATTAACCTATGTTTATTTTTATTTGTTTAGGTCAAATCTTGCAAATGAATTTTAAAACAGTTATCCCCAACCGATTGAGCTGAAATTTTGCATACACGTTTAGTGACGTCATTCTAAATCCAATATAGTGGACTCCCCAAAATGGCAGACTAGTATTTTTTATGCAATCCCATGATTATAATAATAATAATAATAATAATAATAATAATAATAATAATAATAATAATAATAATAAGCTTTATTGTCTAACAGCATTAATAAGAATTAATAAGACAATTGAAATAAGAATATTATTACCCTGCACCCTGCAGTAACCTGCGGCTGTTATAGAAAAAGGAGAAGAGAGAGAATATTCTATAAATGTCATTCTATGTCGAAAACATCTGGACGGTTCGAGAATGTTCTAGAAGGTTAAAGTGAGCTATATAAGTCGATGATCCTGACGTCAGAGTTTCAATTTTATGATAAACTTTGTACGTTATGTTACCCTACCAGTCGTATTCGCTCTGTGCGAAGTCATGGGAAGGGAATCAAAAGCGATACTAGCGCTAGCTGCGGATAATTCGTGCATTTTAGGGGGATATTTTGTAATTTTGGCATATCAAATACACGTATACATTTTACTTTTTTTCAAAAAAGTAGGTAAAAACAACACAATAAGCAACCGGAGTTGCTGTGTTGAAAATTGTACAAATACTAGCAAAAAAAACAGTGAAACTTATATAACAAATTTCACTAACAAAGTGGAAATTATATCAAAGAAATAAATGGATAGGTGTACAATAAGAAGAAAAATTACCTTTATTTTTGTGATAATAACAGTAATGCTGGAAATAGTAGACATCAGAAACTAGAAAGTTTTTAAATAAACAATAAATTATCATTTTACGATGTTCTTTAATATCCCTTTATTCTTAAATGTTCATTCAGCAAGGACTAGATTTCAAGATTTCTGCCGTTGATTATAATATTTGGCTGGTATGCAATTTTGTGACTTACTGATCGGAAACCAGTTTTAATCATTCATTCTATGTTTTCTTTAGAACAAAAATGAAAATATAAGTAGCGATCCTTTTTATACATTTTAACTTCACGCTATTATAAATGGTTTCTTCAATGACAACTTATTAGACTTAGGCAACTTCTCATACATTTTCCAGTAAATACTGTTGCCTGCCTATATTTTATTATTGATTTTTAATGATTATACATAATTTTCTTCAATTTAAGCGTGAAAAATATATAATAATAATAAATTAATGTTTTAATTGTTTTATAAATCCATATACTTTTATTAAAACTAACATATATACTTTTTATTTACGAATTCTATTAAAAATTGTATTTGTCAGTATAGGCAGAAATACTCCTTTAATACCAAAACAAATTGGCGCACGGAGCAAATAGTTGAATTGTAAAAGTTGAGTTGAATTAAATTGAGTAACAATGGTGTCTGCGGTAGGATACAAAATAAAATTTAATGGTAAATACTAGATTCACTAAGTACGAAACAGGCATGGATACTTCAGCTCCCCCAGCATGGTTTTTGAAGATGGAAAAGAAGAAGGAATAACGCAGGAAGGAAGAAGAGGAGAAAAGCGAAAGGCGCAGGAAGGAAGAAGAACAAGTCGAAAAGAAAATATGCAAAAAGAATGAAGAGAAGGCGAAGAAAGGCGAAGAAAGGCGAAGAAAGGCGAAGAAAGGCAAAGAAAGACGAAGAAAGTAGAAAGAGAAGGAAAAGGAACGGCGTAGGAAAGACGAGGAAAAGGAGAAGGAAGAGAGGCATAGAGAATCTGAGGTAGAAATAATGAATGGTTTGCTGCAAAAAATAACTTGTACATAGTAATCAGGTGTTCTATAATACAATTTCTAGATTCGAACTGAATACGGCTTTAAATCTGCCCAGCTTCTTTTTGGAGGCTCTTCTTTATTCTTATCACTTTTTATACTCCGATGCAAGGAGGTCACAGGAATTCCGTTTTGTCCAGGCACCTTATTTTTTCTGAGGAGACCAGTCTGTACCGCTTAAATTGCAAATTGAATGGCCTCTGGTAACCACTCTTGTTGCGTCGTCTTTCGCGTAAAGGTTCGTATATCGAATCGGCAAAGATATTTATTTTTATTGTTTATAAGAAGTAGGTAATAACATGTGGGATAAAGTGAAATGATATTGATGGGTTGCAGTGGAAGGCGATGAGGCCTCAGGGAGCTTAAAAGATAACTTTTCATGTTAACACAATCTAATAAATTGATTTAACGAGTAAAATATAGATAAATATTACTGTTTCTGTATGTACACTTCCAACAACGTGTTTGGTGAGTAATGATAGAAATACTAGCAATTACACTCACTTGCAGAATTAGCAAAATTATCGATATGTATATATCGCTAAAAAGTGGTCGACATGCACATCTACGACTATCAAGTGTCAACTAACCATACCATGACACGCTTCGTTTGCTGAAGACCAGGGTTGACAGATCTTTGTAATGAAAAAGCGGGACACTGTCGTTTCTGCAAAAGGACCACAAATTTTTTAGAGCTACGCTTAATTTTGTTAGGAGTTCAAAATACGGACAAAAAACAAAATATTCTTTATTAGAATAACAAAATAAACGCTTTACAATAAAACAACAGAAGACATCATTTATACCCTATAAACACTTCAGGATATCATAACAGGAAACATCAATATTTATACGCTATACATAAACAACTTGAATAAGAAATAGCAACTTTAATTTAAATTGGCATATTTTTGACATGACTTTTTTTTGACATGACTTTTCTCTCAGATAAACAAATGAATAATAGATAAATAACGGTCTAGATGTGTTTGAAGCTAATATGGACCGTTTTATCTATTGCTTTCTCTTTCTTCTTGGTCTTTGATCTGATTCGTCTATTTTAAATAGCAGCGCGCTTTACTCACAACTGTCAACAAGCATTTGGGAACTGTCAGTTTTGTTTGTACATTTTGTGTGATTTTATATTCCCAGGGCATATTTTTAAAGTTTTTAGAGTGTCTAGAATGTTTGTTTAACGAATTTTGTTAGTTGCAAGCCTAAAAATTATTTCAATGTTTGTTTGCCCTAAAACAAATTTGGAGAAGTTCCACGTCGTTTCAAAGGTAAGTAAATAAAACACATGGGCGGTACACCTATATTGTAAAATATTAGTATAATTTTTTACGCAGGCTTCCTACAAACTAAAGCAATGGAAATTTGTATTCAAATCCTAGAATTAGAGAAGGCTGAAGTTGATAAAATTAATATAAATTGGATATATAAAACATATTGGAAATTATTTTGTTATGAATTCTGCCGGAAAAGACGAATTTAAAGCTGGAAGCAATTCCTATTTTATTCACTTCTCAACTTGGTCCATCTTCAAGTAAGTTATACAAGTAAATTAAAATAATATTATGTATTACAATACCTAATACAAATTATTCATACATTTTAAACTTGGAGATTAAATTTAAAAAATAAATGCTATATTGTATTCTCCTAGACAAAGTAAAATAAATCTTAGGCTTTCTGGAAAGAAAACGTTTTATGAAAATATAAACTACTCCAAAGAGTTTCTTGTATCTTAGCAATGAAATGAATTATACTTATAGAATGATTATGTTGTAAATATTTTATAATTCTTTTTAGGGAAAATTTACTTCCTAGTGAATGTAGTGAAAGACAGAGTCTAGAAGAGATTTATAATTATAATATGCACATACTGGATCAGAAAATTCAAGTTGTTCCACCGACATTGCTCCAGAAGCTATAGAATAGGTTATTCAAATTATAAAGAAGACATCTATAAAAATGCCCAAATTCAGAGACAAAAAGTTATGCTAAAAATAATAGATACATTTAAAAATTCCCGTTTTTAAAAAATTATTGGTTACATATAATTTTGGAGATTATTAAAATACTTAAGTATATATAAAATTCCAAAAACTTTAAAAACATGTTAAAAGTTTCTAAATGAGAAGTGTGTTTAATCTAGAACAAGTCAAAGGGGGTTACTTTCTAACTTTCAGCCGAAAATGCATATCAACGAAAGCACCAAAGGGACTTCTCAACAAAGTTCAAAAGTTCGATCACCAAAACGACAAGCATGTGATTATGGTATTCTCTAATGCTAGACGATTTTGCTATTCGTATGTGATTTTAATTTTTGTTGTAAGCTGTCATAATAATTATAAATCGAAAATGCTGATTTGTCTCAATATCTATGGTTAGTATTTGAATCTCATTATTAAAATTATAAACTCTATTAGAATATATTAAGGCCAATTTCAGAATTGTAAGGAATCAAAAACAATAAACATCATACATTTGCTCATATTTTAATATTTAAGTCATAATATTTAGGTAGGTATATATTTTAATGTTTGACTTATCTACTTTCGAAAATATTAGCCTTAAATGTCAAAACTAGAAGTACGAACAGCAAAACGCTACTCTTGTGTAAACTTTTTTGAATGCGCTTTACTATTTTCAAATACGAACAGCACAACAAGTAGAGAATACCAAAACGTTTGTGCTTTACACTTTTGCTAGTTGTCGCGATTATGGAGAGAGCTGAGTGCTTTCAAAAACGCTGGTTAGACAAATGTTTAACTCAGCGAAGTAGAAGAAGGTTTCAATCTAGAATATCTGTCAATATTCGCTTCTAACATATTTATTTAAGAGACCAAAAATTATATAGTGAAAATGCATCAGAAGCAGTTGAAGTACCTATGTATCTAGTATTAAAATAATTCAATTTGGTGAAATACATTTAAATGTAATATGTAGCCCATGCACAACTTCGGTTCTTATGGGATTTCCATTATATTTCTTTAAAAATAGACACTCCACTAACCAATTTTATCCTTTTTTTATTTATAATTACCACTTTTGATATTTTTATATTGAATTTTTTTATTAATTTTATATTGAATTTTTATATTTAATTCTTGTATTGTTTTTCAATTTGCGTTAATTGTATGTTAATACATTTTTGGATGAAGCTTATATATAAAACATTTTTATCACAGAAGTTGTACATAGCAAAATTTAATTTATGTGATTTATTAGATGTTGTATACAGGAGGTTTTTCAGACATTATACATACTATGTAGGAATAAACTAGCTAGTTACTGGAAGTTACTTGGCCTCGGCCGTAAATTTCTGATTCGGCCGTAAAATATCAACTCGATACTTACATCCTTTGGTACAAAAATATCTATTTTATTTCTATAAATGTCATTAAAAATTTATGAAAAATGTATTTCTCATATATAAAATTGTTATTTATGATAAAGAAATATTTTAGTTCATAAGAACAAAAATAAAACCTGAATCGATAACAAATTACTGAAAATGTTGCTAGAGTTGGGGACGTTTTTATCGAACATTGTAATGTTACTATTTTACTAATAAAGCTGCAGTTAATTTATCTTAGCGTTTTATTTAAATATAAATATATTATCTGAATGAAATTAATGCCGCTAGTCAAGGTTTAAAGGCCTCATCACTTCAACCTTTTTATGCTTCTAGTTTATATGTTTGTGAAAAGAGATCTATTGTTTCTATTAGGCTTAACAGTCTCCATTAGATCTTTCTTAGAACAAGATTACGGACTATAAAGGTAAGTTTTAAGAAATTTATAGATTGGTGTATATCCATTATAAATTACTTTCAAAGCATATAATACGTTTGTTTATTCTTAAGAAATGATAAAATCCATTACATATCAATTTTTTTATATTTTTACAAATAAGTAACTGCCTTAATTCCTATTTTTTGACATCCCTCGTATATGCTAAAAAAAATTAAATTTATCACTTTATATTAATTTCTCCTGGTTATAAAATAAGTACATAAAATGATTAAAACGGACCTGCAAAGGCACTTTGTGCGCCAATCTCACCAGTACTCCTGTGACATAATGGGTAAATTCAGTTTGGCTTACTTTTGTCAATAGGGATTGTTGTTCCATTTTAAATATACAGTTTACTGATATCTACCTATAAAAAATATTAACAGTGTAATTATTTGAATTATAAATATCGTTTATTACATTTGAATGAATAATAGAATTTAATTTTTGTAAAATGAAATTATATGCATGAGTTGCATTGTTCTTAAAATTTGTTATTGACAAAATATTTACAAAAGAATGCTTTGGATTCTGATGAAAAAACTATTTGATACGCCCATGGAGACCACGGCTGTCAAAAGTTCGTAGGTACTGGCTTCAAACAAAGCCTATGTTAAACTGCGCCCGTAACACATCTATATTTCATTTGTTTATCTGAGACTTTTCTTAAGATATCATCTGTGTTCCCGCTTTTCAAAAATAATATAAAATCTTTGCAACTCATTTTAAAATTAGTTCTATCCATAGGCTCCGCCTCCAAAGTCTTAATGTCTAAATTTATTTCTTTCTTTTCTTCATGCGTTAGTTACAAGGCTAAAAATTCTTTCAGAAGACACATTTGAATGTGGAATTGATAAAATTGTATTACATCTTTCAAAATTGTTTGCTGGAGAATTGTCTTTAAAAAATGCCACCCATCTTTGATCAATATCTTCTTCTTCTTTATTTAAATCATTTTGAATGAAATATTGAAGTTTGACAAACTCTTCAAAGAGCATGCCTGCATCTATGTCTATTTAAAAATCTGAAGCAATTTTTATAAATTTTTCCAATGACAATGTTTGTGATTTCTTCAAAATCATGCAAGATAGATTTTCAAGCCTGTTGTTGTTGTTGTTGTTGTTGTTGTTGTTGTTGTTGTTGTTGTTGTTGTTGTTGTTGTTGTTGTTGTTGTATTGGTACCTAAAATTAGGAAAAAATATATTAATAGGTAAATAATTCATATGTAGGTATAAGCACCAGAAATGAAACTGTTAGTTACCATTTCTCCAAATAAGATATGGTTCTTTCCAAGAAAGCATTTCCCTGTCTCATAAACTGTATAATTTTATAACTATCATCAGAACTTAGTATTATATTTATTGCTATGGCTCCATAAAATTCTTGATCGAATGTAGACTTCTTTTTAATAATATCATTGTCTCATGAAGTTCTAGTATTAAAACTTTATCTGATTGTAATTTTTGAATGGTGGTTTGCATTTTTGTAAAATGGCTGGTGGAGACGCCATGGATAGAAAATACGATTTCACCGGTTGAAATTTCTTTAAAATCCTTTCCGCTGCCGGTGCCAGACTAAGGGAGTCCACAACGACGCACCGCACATTGCACCGCACTTCGCCTGGTACATCGCCTTTCCTGAGCTAGGTAAATAACCACATGTAAATAAACAGTTGTGGCTATACAGACGCACCGCTCCTCGCCTCGAACACGGCACGGTGCCCTAGCGACCTTGGAGCATCGCACACCTTGAAAAATGGATAAAGAAAAACTTATTAATTGCGTATTTGTTCGTGAACCGATTTGGAACAAACGTCATAAATCTCATCACAATAGTTTAATTTTATCGAAATTACGGAAGGAAATTGCAGATGAATGTGGACAAACAGGTAAGATAAATTAATATCGGTAAAAGTAGGTGATTGAAGCTAGTATATTTTTGTCTGAACAATTGGATTATTACAAAAGTATGTTTTGAATATTTCTCTTATGTTTTTTGCTTCATTATTGAGTCTTCCAGCCGGTATTTGCCGTCGGTTTACAGCCGCAATGTTAATTGTTCGCAGATTATGGTCCACTCCTTCTTTGTCAATAATTATGTTATGCAAAATACAGATGGCTTTAACAATTTTGTCTGCATTTTGTACACTAGTCAATACTGGTTTATCCAAAATTTGCCACTTTGCTCTTAGAATACCAAATGCACATTCCACGGTTCTTCTTGTTCGGGATAAACGTTTATTAAACATATCCTCCTCAGGATTTAAATCTTGCCTGCTGTATGGCTTCAATAAATTTTTTAACAAAGGATACGCTTCATCGGCGATAATTACAAATGGCGCTACTGCGTTTAATCCAGGAAGAGTGCTATTATTTGGCAAGTTAAGGGTACCATTAATAAGTTTTTTATATAGTTGCGATGCTTTAAATGTACCTCCATCGCTTTGTTTTCCATATCCTCCAACATCAATATTTATAAATTTATAGTTAGCATCGACCAACGCTTGAAGAACAATGGAAAAATAACCCTTATAATTGAAGAACATAGAACCCGAGTTGCTGGGGCAGCGTATATGAATATGTTTCCCGTCTAGAGCTCCTATGCAGTTGGGAAAGTTCCAAATCTTATTGAATTCATCCGCAACTTTTCTAAAATCGTTCTGTGTTGGAATAGGCATATGAGTTTCATACAAATTATCCCAAAGACAATCTGCAATTTCTGGCACAATTTGGCTTACTGTAGATTTGCCCATATGAAACGAGGAAGCTAAACTCCTAAACGAAATTCCAGTAGAAAAATACCTGCAAAAAAAGGCATTATTTACATTTAGTCGAAAAGTTAATTATTTGACGATTGTTACCAGTTAACATTACATATTAACGCTACATATCATAATAATTATTCTTACATAATAAGACATTTAGGTATTTTTTTTCTTACAGTCAGTATTGTGAAATCGCATTGGAAAAGGTTAAGGGAGACGTTTATGAAGAAATTATCCGAAATACCATATAAACGCTCTGGAGATGGCGCTGACGAAAATGATTCCAAAAACCGGACTGGATATATTTCGATTCGCTTTTATTTCTTAAGGACCAAATGATACCAAGAAAAAGTTCGGGAAATTTTCATGAAGGAGAGGAGGAATCTGAACTCACTGAGATGCAGGAAGAATTGATAGAAAGACATAGTGTCAGTGATGATGAGTCTCGAAGTAATACGATAACTACTCTTTCTCCTCGAAGTACTCCACTTCCCTCGCCATCTGCTCCACTACCAAAAAAACTAAAAACGAAAGGTAGAAACGTTGACTCCATTGGAGAGGGCATGTTAAAAGCTGAGGAAGAAAAAGTAGCTTATTTGAAGCGAAAAGAAGAAATGAGGCAAGCAAAGGAACCCGAACTCACATCTATAGCCAATTTCTCTTAATTACTCTACTCCGAGTACAAGTACTTCAATGATGCACCAACATAACAGAATGATGACATATTTTACACTCCCAGAAACAAGCCAATATATTGGAGCCTACCAAATGATGGAAAGATCAGACAATAATTAGGACGTATCATCACCATCCGATTGGCTTTTTTTATTACTGTTTGTTCATATTATTATTTATTAAAATATGTTATTTTTCGCTTTTTTTGGTAGAATTTAAATTTAGTTTATGTATTCGAAATTCAAAATAAATATATATGAATGGCTTCGAATTTGATATATTTACCGCCAAACAATTTCCGATGCACGTCATCAATGCATCTGATAATTGACACTCAAGCCCATAAACCTAACTGTATGAAATTTAGGCGAAAAAAAAATGTTAAAATTTGGCCAATTATTGCATGTACCAAATAATTCTCTTTTTTACTTCATAACCCACTCATTTGCAGACACTCAGGTATGGCGTACATCGGAAACCGATTGACGTTAACTATAGTAATGAACTTTTTTACTTCCCTGATCGTTAACATTAGTCTTTCTTCCACTGATATTGGCTGCAAGTGAAAGTTGTGCCAACTTTTATTTATACTCCTTCGATACTGTTCTTGATGTAATCAAATGTATCAATACTCATTCGCATATACTCAAAGAACCGTTCAGGATCTTTTCTTAAATCTCCATAAAGGTGGTGAAACTCTGCATAGGAGTGCCGTTTTTGATTAAGTTCGTGCGTGTGTTCCTTTTGTTTTTCTTTAAGCATGTACCATTTAGGCAAACAAGAACTATACAAAATATCTTCTTCGTCAGAAGAGGTCTCGTCAGATGAAAACGGCATGTTTGTTCATACACCCTTGCAGCAACACTGAATAAGAGTTTAAAGCTAAGTGCGAAGCGCTGCACTGTGGACACTTTGCACCATAATACAGGGCGAGGCTCTGTTCTAGGCAATGGGCGGTGCGATGTGTGATGCAATGTGCGGTGCGTTGTTGTGGACACACACTAAGCCACCTAGTTGGTACAGATTTTAATAGTTCACTCCACTCAGAATCGCAAAATTCAAAAAATTCTTTGAGCTCCTCGGTTTTTTTCGTGCTGTTTGAAAACTCATTATAACATTTAATGATAATAAGTTCAATATCGTTCCTAAAAAGTTTTTTAGTTCGATTCTTATTGAATTTGTTTTAAAACTTACAAAATGCCAAATTTAAAATTAATTTACTTGACAAAATAACACATCTTACCTTAATGCTCTTTGGCTATTTTTAGCAGCATTGTGGATAATATGACACACACAATTACACAACCAATTGGTATTATGCTGTCGTTTAACTTCTGAATTTCCGTAAAAACACTTTGGTTTTTGCCAAAATTCACTGATGCATTATCGGCACAATAGACCGTAATGTCTGCAATTAATAACTCAAGATTTCTTTAAATTTGTATTTATGCTGGATGAAATATCCTTAGGTTTTTCTGACGGGGACGAGTAGAAATTTAAAAGCATTTTCTTAGTTCCATTCTGTTTTTTAAAGTACCTTAGTATCAATGAAAATGTTTTAATATTTCTTTTACTGGATGCATCACTGGATACCGAGAATGGGTGATGATTTTGCAAGTCTTGTATTATTTTTCTATGAGTGTAGGGAGCTAACACATTGGTGACAATTTTTGTTCCTCTTGTTCTACCTAGTGTCATTCTTTGTGCCGTCTGCAAATCGAGGAAAAGTTTTGAAAGTAGTCTATGGATAAGTAGTTGTGCGAATGTTACATTGAACGGTAAATCAATCTGCATTCAGAAATTTGTAATTTATTCTTATTTTGCTACTGGCTGGAAAAAAATGTTTTTAGTGATTGTGTGTTTGCGGCTTTTTCAATATTTTTAAGATGTTTGGTGGTTTTATTATGCCTCAAAATGTCACCTTCGCCGCTATGGTCAATTAAAAACAGGAAATCACACAATGTGCATTTAGCCATATGTTGCGAATTACCTTTTATAACAGAGTATTTTGATTCCCACAATTTGTTATACGAAACCTAAAAAAATACAGTATACAAAACAAACTCACTTATAGGTAAAGGTAGGTAGGTAGGTATAATGTTACAATATAATAATATACCTAAGTGATACTTAATAAAACAGGTTGTTTTATGCGAACCTACCTCTCTCTTCTCCTTTTTTTGTGGCATCATCAGTACCATCCTCAGTTAACCGTTTATTTTTTATTTTTGAAGATTCTGCTTTATTTTTCTGAAAAGTACAATAATAATCGAATTAAATTACGGGTTTTGAGCTTACATTAAATTGTAATTAGATGAAACAAAATGGATTCTATGTATTTTGAGGTGATCTTTTCGAAAAAAGGCAAAACAAAATGTAGCAGTTTTTCGAAAGTGCCGAAATATTGGATTTTGTCAATTTTTCAATTTTGCGCAGGCGCATGTCGGAAATAAATCAATATTTTTAAAACGCAGTTTACGACATTTGAAAGCTTAGGAAAAATGCTAATTTTCATGTCTCCTGAGAAATTTTGATCCGATGCACCGTTCTCGCGGTATGGACGATTGAAATTTGTTTAGTATTTTGAGGCGACGAAGGTCGAAAAATTGAATTTGTTAAATGTTCAAACACTAAATTCTTTATAACATTGTTAAAAATTAAGATATTTGAAAAAACAAAAATGCGTTTTGAACTCAAGGGATGTGACTAGTGATTCCCAGACGGGGGGCAAGAGAAATCCCAAAATTGGGCATATGGCGGAAGGGCAAAATGCACCGCGGTCCTAATTTCATTGTTTGCCTATAACGGCCAAACTATTTGAATTTTTTTAATGCCACTTACAAAGCTTACTCTTAAATGTGAAATCTTATGTGTATGTGAATTTCACCGACATCAGACCATAATTAGCTAAGATATCAAACAATTAAATAATTTTTTTTTTCCTTAAATTTTTTTTTTTTTTTTTCGAAAGTTTGAAGTGGCACAAAAATGCCAAAAATGCACCCAATGGCTCAAAACTTTTTTTTTAAGTACTCTATTGTGTCTAGAATACGATTACATTACGGAAAATTCTGCAAATATATTTTATCTAATTTTTTGACCACTGTTCATTGAGTGACGACCAAAAAACACGGTTTTTGAGAAAAGTTGCCTAAAATTGACAATTTTTAGTTTTTTTTGTCTAAAAATTAAACAAACCCAAACTTCATGTCTTCTAAATGTGTATACAAAGTTTAAAGTGTGTAAGTTGTAGAATTCTCCCGACAAAAGTCCCATTACACGCGCTCCGCGGGATCCAAAACTCGTGTATACACTACATTACTGTAACTTGATTTTTTTGCGTTTTCCAGTTTTAAATTTCTTACATATCTAAACTTATTAGGCTTAAAATTTATTAAATTGTATTTTACTGACTTGTTATAAGACGTTTCTTGAGTTTTGTGCAAAATATAGAATTACCAGATATTAGCGAACAAAAAGCAAGCTTATCACCAAGTTGGAACTTACACTCAGGCTTAGGATTAATTTCCTAACATTTTTAAAGTATACCTATTTGTGTATTTTTTTGTGCTCTTTTCGATGGCGAAGTTAGTTTTTTCAAATATATTTTTTTTGTTAGATGTTTTCGGAAAACCCGGAAAAAATCATATGGGAAAAAAATAAAAAAAAAAAACTACGCCTCTGGTTTCCTGCGAATTCCCGAAAAATGATGTCAGATTTCGCCGCGGGACTTATTTTATTTGAGAGCCAACAAAAAAATACGCAACTTCTCTCATGGGCACATATGTCTAACATTTATAAGTTGGCCACAAATTCATCGCAAATTTCATGGCCATGGTTCTAATCAAAAAAACGAAAAAACGACTTTTTGGTAAAAGCACTTCTGGCGGCGAGAAATTCGCCATTAAAACTACCTGTGCAATGAATTTCCGAACTATTTTTGCCTCCTCTTTCGAATGGTGCAATTATTTTCACTATCGGAATGATACTTGCCCAGATAATTAGCATTTTTACAATGGAAAATTCTGGAAAACCCGGTTTTTCCTAATTTAAAAAAATTGAAAAACTGCTACATCTTTTTTTTCTTTTTGTCGGACAGATCACATCAAAATACACAAGGTCCTTTTTGTTTCATCCAATTACAAATTAATGTAAGCTCAAGGGGCTTTTTTTCGTTATTTAATTGAACTATAATACGTTTAATTTTTTATTAACAAAAAAAAAGTTAGATCTACAAGGCAAGTACAATGTTATTTGCAGTTAAATATTTAGTTAGGTGGGATGTTTCAAATAATTAAACCTTACCGAATTTTCGTGAATGTCCACAAACACCAACGGTGACAGCACACTTTAGTCTGCATTTTCATTTGAACAAACCACTATATCTTCGTAGACTCCACAGTTTTCGCCTCCTAAAGACCCAAATCAATCTATTTCGTCAGACCTAATGGAAGAATCCGATCCTGAAGCCATTTTAGCTATACAAAAATTATCGTAAAATTACCAGTATTATTGTAAAATTGTTTTATTGCACTTGCTAAAAGCTTCTCACTTCTAACGGTTAAATGCAAAAATACAGAAATTTCCACGCGGTAATTCACAGAACAAAATTATCTCGACCACGAAACAACATCAAATGTTTGACCTACAATGCTTGAGAGGCCGGAAAAGTGTGGCAAATAATCCGGTCGGAAAAGTGTTGCATTTTCTGCGACTTCTGTGACTTCTACGAGAGAGTGGAAAAGGCGGGAAAACCGGAAAAATTTACGTGAAAAGCGGGACTTGGAATTATTTAAAAAAAGGCGGGACAGATTAGCAAAAAGCGGGACTGTCCCTCCTATGGAGGGACGTCTGGCAACCCTGCTGAAGACCTAGGTATTTTACTATTTCGCTTTACCCCACCATTTCATTATACCCCTTTTTACCCTATCTGCTACATAAAGTCAATCTAGCTTTTCAATTTGAAGAAAAAATAACTAAAATCAGAAATTCTCCACTTAAAAGCCCTGTATATCGAAAATTGGTCATAGTATCGGATTTAAAATTCATACCTCTTGAAACGGTTTTAAAATTATTATATAAGTACTGAGAAAATGGTTACATTTGACAGGTGAAATGTTAAAATAGTGGTTTTTGTACTTTTTTTTATAATAGAATACTTCCAACAAATAAATCAACTTGTATATTTTTAAGCTTAGAGGTACACATATTTTAATGGCATTTATTTTTTTTAAATTCATCCATGGATTACAGGGGTATGAATTAATTCTTTAAAAACATTAATTTATGTTGTAGTTCTCTCTGTACAATAAATGTGTACTTGAAAATATTTTGTCGCCAAAATACCATATTGAGTAGTACTTATTAAAGATATGCTACCCTGACGTCAGAGTAGAATTAGTGAGATTTTGCAAAAACACTATCATCATAAATTTCTGAATCACTCTGTAATTAAAAATATTTTTAATTGTACGTATGTACTAATGTATAACTAAATCACGCTTGTAAGTTTGAAATTAAAAATTCCGAAATACTGGGCAATTTTTACTAGTTAGTCCAGGCGAAATTTTTGGTACAGCTTAGAAACCCAAACAACAACTTTTTTTAACAAAATTTCACTATGCGCAGAGATGATCGGAAGAAGGTAATATATGTATACAGTATGGTTCAAATGAAAGGAATACACTCATTACAATGAAAGTAGCTTTTTCGAGTAATTGCTCGGCAGGTCAATTTTGTTTACTAAAAGCTCAATTTTTCAAAAAGAATTTAAGTTTCCCCCCACTTTCCATTTTCGAACAGTAACGTCATTGAAATTTTTTTAAATAGTAACCCTAACTTTTTTTAATTTATTTTGACAATTTTTTTGAATAAAAGTCATTTAAAGATCAGACACAAATTTTATTTTGATAACACAATAAATTAAAAATCAATAGGCTTTGTCCCCTTATAGAGCTTGATGTTTACTTAAAATTTTCAAGTTGATATCATTTCTCGTTTTTGCATTATCATGCAGACACAAAACGTGACATCGGACAGACGGACAAAGTAAACCTATAATACTCTTCACAGAATACTGTATGAAGATTAGAAAAAATGTATAAGATAAAATAAACAGTTTAAAGAGGTCAACAATAATATTCAACTTGTGTTATCAAAGAATACTAAAAGTTTGAAATAGCAGCACATAATTGAACATTTACAGAAATCTGTGAACTAAAATAGTAAGATACACATCGTAAAATGTTATCACCATATGACCCTTTTTAAGTGTATTTCAGAGTACATTCCAAAGTATTCTTGCTCTCGCTACTTTCCTATCCTCATAAGACTTTTGCATATACATGTTTAATAAAAAATAATGTATTTTAATAAATACAAAAATAATAGTATTTTTTTCTAAATAGATAAATCGGCTTCATCTGTATTTTCAAATTATTGTTTAATTGTAGATAATATATTAATGTTTTGATATCTACTTATATGATTGATTACCCAGAGCATGTAAATATGTGAGATGTGACTTTTTAAGTGCCTAATCAAAATCAAAATTTATGTTTAATACTTATTGCTCATTTCGAGACATACTTTATTACTAACTGTAAACTAATTTACCAACAGCCCTATTTTTATTTAATACCTGCATGATCTAAATTACCAATACATCTAATATTTTTGAAAACACTAAATTATACAAACAAGGCAATAAAAAATTGTAATTAAAATAACAGATTTCAGGGTAACACGATTGATAATTAACATATATAACATAGATAAATAACATATATAAACTATTTAATTGTACATACCATTTCTTATATTTATATTACAATTTTAATAAACTTGTACTAGGATATCTATTAGCATTATTTAAGAAAATATTGTTTTCCTTCCGTACTATGCGTAATACATAATTTTTACAGGAGTAACAAAATGAAGATAATTCAGTCTTCTTGCTAAATTGTATGACCACCCCAAAGAAAGTTCTAAAAAAATGTCAGGATGTGAGGGTGGTTTGAAGCCTTCTACAATTTCTTTTGGGTTTCTTTGATTAATGAAAGGAGAGTAATCCTTTGGTAAAATTTCATTTAATTTGTTTTACTCATTTCTGAGCAGCGTACACAAATGTGTTTCTTTATGTAAACTTTGAACTTTTCTCACGTTCAAACGGTACATTTTGGTATATAAATAAATTGGGTCCAAACGACTTCTTTTGAGCTCTACTACACGTGGTAGCTCTGTGTCCTAGCAATTTTGGGACAGGGTATATTCACAAACTAAATCGTAACATCCAATTTAGGTCCGATCCTGCACCTACCTTCTATCCTTTGTTGCGCCGTAATTGCAAAAAAAGTCAAAATTATCTATCAACGAGGTAAATTAATTCATGTTGCTAAAAAATTATGGACTAAAAAAATTAGTTTATGAATAAATATTAACATTATTGATAATATTAACAAGGTTGAACGTAGTCCTAGTAGAAAAATTATTTATTTATTCATCAGTCTGTTATTAGTGAATATGTGGCTATTGTTAGCAGCGATCTTATTACCTTTAGCAATATTTTATTATAAAAGAAGGCAGAAAAGATATGAAGAAGTTTGGAAACATATTATGGCCATTCCCGGACCTAAAGCTTATCCTGTGATAGGATGTTCATACAAATCATTTACCCCAGGTTAGACCTACTATTATTCATTTTTGGTGCTTCTGGTAATGTCGGTAACTGTAAATTTGTACAATATTTACATGTTTAATTTAAGGAAAATGTAGGATTTAAGAGTCAATAAACTTGGGCAGTATTCTCTATAACTAATTTAACAAAAACAAAATATCTTATAATGGCCCTTGTGTAATTCTGGCTTATGTGTTTATAGTCCCTTATCTGACTGCAAAACGTGGCACGATATGTTTTATGCTTGCTATTTGTAATTGGGTACAGGGGATGACAGTGAACAACATGTACTATGCCTCGGTAATGGCACAGAAGAAAGAACAATACAAAAAAGAAAGTAATGGTCGGAACTTTGAAGTTGAAGGGATAGAAATATTTGACCTTGAGTTCCACCACAAAGATATTTTAAAAAAACGTAACTATTCACAGTACACGCGAACGTAGCTATTCACTGAACCTACACTGCGAAAACTACATTTCTCTTTTACAGAATTATGTGTCATATTTTATGAAAATTTGCATGAATGAATTTTAAACTATTCTTGATTTAAGAAAAATATTTTTTAATTTGTAGCACTTCCGACAGAGGTTTTAAAAATGAAAATTATAAAGTTTTAAACAATAGTTTATTTTACCCTGTCATAATGAACTATTAATATTGTGCCACAAATCTCACTAGTCATTTATGAATCATAAGTATAAATCAATTGTGATAATTGTTAAAAAATCATTAGCTAAAGCTAAAGCGTATTTTAGAGATTTTATAAATAAACAAAAAGAAAAATAAAAAACATGTATTTATGCAATTGATAAGTTTATAATCTATGCATGTATTTTATTAAAATAGAATTTTTAAATGGAATTATTTTAAGATTCTTTTTTATTACATATGCAATAAGGATACTTATTATTAATAATAATTTATAATACCAATAAAACTAAAAATGAAATTAAAAAACAATAGTGAAACAAATATATACCTGATAATAGTACATAAATATATTATAAAAAACGGTAAAAAAAAAACAGTTGAGAAACTATGTACTCAAATTACGTACATGTTTAATTAGACTTATATTGTCTAAAAAAAAGGATCACACACCTATGACATATTTTGTTAAAGCTATTACATAATATTCATAACATAACAAAATCGTTTTACGAGTAAGTATATGAAAATTAAAATAATTAAAATTGTTTACAAAAATTTATAGAGCAAGCCTAATTAATAATACATAGATAAGTAGCTTTATTAAAATAGCTACATCCTAATATACAACTATGTAATAAGCTCTGCGAAATTACAATACCTGCGAACGATTTTTTTTAAAATTGCTTGCACATAGCATGAAAATCTTTCAATGTATATTCGGAGGCTGGATTTTTCTTCTTTTTTGCAACAAACAAACGTTTCCTTAACGTTGCTATCTTCAGTCGCAGTCTCTGCTTTCTTGGAGTGTTTGAATACACTACTCGTTTGAATTTGTGCTGTTGGACAAGGTAGAGGAACAGATGGTTGACTATGAACTTGTTCAATAGATTCTACTTCTGCTGAAGTTGAGGGTAGGCACAAGCTGTCTTTGCCTTTTTCGCTATGAACAACAAATTCCTCTAAAAAAAAAGAAAGAAAAAAAACAAATTTTTATCAGATCAACTAGTTTTAAGAAGGTGCATCATTTGTCAGAATTAAATGTTTAAGTCACACTTTTTAGCCAGATGAAACTTGCAATAATTTCATGAAATGTGAATATATTTTTGTGCCTAGGAGGTAAACTGCAATATGTCATTCTAGTCAACTGTTTAGTACAGCAGATTGAATGTTGTTAAATTATTAAATTTCAACTAGATATGCATTTGGACACCCCATTTATTGTCACAATATTTGTATTTTTCACTAACCTAACTGATAAAACTACTGTATTTTAATTTGCATAAGTTGTATGTCGACATAGTGCAGTTTACCTCCGAGGCAGTTCTATAAAATGGAATATATGGGTTGATATTCTAAGATTATTAGTACTGGTCAGTCCCACATACTTTGATTTTTGTGGGTCAGTCCACTGAAAAGTGTCATGAACAAAGTCATTTGAATTTTATGTTAAAGTCGTGCAGCTATTCGCTCAGTGCGAAGTCATGGTAGGAGAAGCAAAAGCGATAATAGCGCTAGCTGTGGATAATTCGTGCCTTTAGGGCGATATTTTGTAATTTTGGCATATCAAATACACGTGTCAAAAAAGTAGATAAAAACAATACAATAAGATTAATAAGCAACCAGAGTTGCTATGTTGAAAATTTTAAAAATACTAGCAAAAAAAAAACAGTGAAAATTATAAAAATTTGCAGTAGCAAAGTGGAAATTAAATCAAAGAAATAAATGGATAGGTGTACAATAAGAAGAAAAATAACTTTTATTTTTGTAATAATAACAGTAATACTGGAAATAGTAGACTGGAAACTTGAAAGGTTTTAAATAAACAATAAATTATCATTTTACGATGTCTTTCAACATCCATTTATTCTTAAATGTTCAGCAAGGACTAGACTAGACTACACAGAATGGAAGCTTTGAGCTTGTAAAGTGTTAAAAATGTTAATGTATATTATATATTTTGGTTTTAAAGCACATTATTGCCCTCATAAAACTTCGATTCTGCCATGCGATTCTGCCTTGTAATTTAAGTCGGCTAAATATTTATTATAACAATACATAAAAACTGTTCTATTATTCAATAAAAAAGGTGTTTTGAAATACATAGATATCCTATATTATTACATTAGCATTTTTGTATTTTTTAAATGGATTATAAAAAACATTATTTTGGAATTTCGTTTAAAAATGTCGCTTACGCATTATCGTTTTCAAGAATGTCTCATGGCCGACAACTTGTTAATTTGTTTTTATATTTGAGTATTTGACAATTTAAAACTTTTAAAAATATTAAAATAATATATTATTTTCTTATGGATGGTCTGGCGGTTAGTAACCCTGAAACAATCTAGTAAGCGAAAAAGTTTGTCGCTTACAATATTTAAAACCTAAATATTGCAATCATCGGGATTTTTGGCAGTTAATTAAGAGCCCTTTCAGACACAACGATTTCGTCCGTACGGAAAAAATTCGTACGGATATTTTCCGTGCGTCGTTGATAGTAAACTAATAAAATTAACAGCAGCTTTCATACAGGACGGATACGGATTTTTTTCGTACGGTCGATTTGAAAACAGCCGTGCCAACGACTGAATTGTACCGTACCGTCACCGTCTATCAGTGGCCTATGAAACTTTTAGTCTAAGAGCCAGTGGACGGCTAACTGTATGTATTTGACCAGATCTGAGTTTTTGTATACTGAGGCCTCTATACCTACCATACCTGAAAAGGGGAGTCACAAAGCCCAAAGTTGTGGACGTGGCGGGCGGTCAGGTAAAACAGGTATCGATTTTTGGCAAATTTTAAATGCATTTGACCACGTCTGCCGTTTTGATATTTTAAAATATATTATTATTATTAGAAAACAACAATGGCAGACCATTATCGCGTGTTTAACATTATGGCAGACAGTTTTGAAAGAGCTGAAATTAATAAAATTTTGAAAGTAATTGACCAGATCTGCCATTGATATATTTTATTTATTAGGGTTTTAAAAACTTATATTCGTCAAGGCGGACGTCTTCATTGAGTACACACGTCAGCAGACAACAAAATCTTAGCTACTATCCGGCCAGGTGCATGCATACACAGAAAAAAATTATCATCTACTTTCAAGAAAAGCTTTATACTTTGAGGATTACACATTTGTTTGAAATAAAGCAGAGTTTGCTTCAAATAATATTTCTTGATAAAATAAGAAAATAAATGTTGAGTAAAGTGTAGGCATAATCTTGTATTTTAAGATTTATAATAATTAATCTGAGAATAAATTATTTCATTCGAGTCTAGAATTGTTAATTAATCCAAAAATTTACGTTTATTGTAAGTATGACTATCGCGTACTTGATTCAATATTATAAAAGGATTCGATTCAAAGCATTTAAATTTCAGAACAAGAATTAAAAAATTCGAATGTACTTATAAAAGATTAGCGATTACAAATTCATTGCACGGTGTTGCCAGCTGAAACTTATTTTAAAATAGAACCACTGTACTGGTACGGTAGATATATGACTGGTACATGTTGACATATGACTGGTACATGTTGAGATATGACTGGTACATGTTTAGATGTGATACTTATTAGTCGGAAGTCAGACACAACTTGGCATTAGCACGTGTTCATTCTAATGTCCATTTTCTGGTAAGTTTGCGTCGCATCGTTAGGGTTGCGTTCTACTTTTTGTTAGAAATTCTTTGTGATTCAATTAATAAGTGTATGAATAAATTAAATTGAAATGGTAGATTTGTTAGATGGATGGGGCCTCAGCCACCTGATACCAATATTTAAATGTAAGTATATTTACTTCACGTCTTGTTAAGTATTATATTATATATGAGTAAATTTATTATCATAAAAGCAGGAAACAAACTGGAATAGAAGTAAAAAAAAATGTACGATACTGGATAACGACTTTTTGGAAAGAAGACTTCTGTCTTGCTAACGCAAGAGTTCGTATCTACAAAAATTCCTATTTTAAGATTCTTACAAATTTAATAAGCTTACATTTTATTTTATTATGAGACAAAATAATAAGGGCCTATAAAAATATTTACTATAATTGTAAGAAAAGGTTAGTAAAATATGCAAAACTTATTTGCAAAATCTAAAAGGACGTAAATATCTACCTACTCACATTTACTAAAAATATTCATTTTGCAGATACGACCTCTTATCTTAACAGGACAAACTTTTATGTTCCCTTTAGGTTTTGTAGTTATAAAATTATTTTTTTTTTAATTATAGGTAGGACACCTCAGAGCAGATGAATTTGGTGCATTAACTAAAAACAATTTTGAAAAATATTTTTCGGTGGATAGGTACCGTGAGAACCCTATTAAAAAGCAAGAACGGCCTGTTCTTATTTTAAGATTATTAATTTCTTCAGTGAAACTATCATATAATTTAGTCAAAATCAATATATTTATGTCAAAGCCAATATTAACATTTCTTGGAACAGTTCATATTATTATTGTAACAAGTTTAGTTGTATTTAAGAACAAGGTATTATTGAATATAAATAAAGTATATTTAAAAAAAGTGTAAGACTATTTCATTTAGGATGTATATAATACTGCAATTGAGCAATATATACTCTTCATTTATTTAGAGGTATTTTAGTAAGGGTAAGTTGATTTTAATGACGCTTTTAAAATCCTTGCATTTATTTGCAGGAATAATAATGCTGTTTGCCATAGTTTATCTTAGTATTTGTAAAGTTGTTATTCAGTTCGTTTCTTACACCTGTAGCGATCGGTCGTTCAGTGCGAGTGTTGGAAAAAGTGGTCAGTTTACAGATAAGTAAAATTTGTTTCAATTTAAAACGGTGTAAATTAAATATATAGCATTGTTAGTTTAATTTTAAAATTATTTAATTCTTGAAATGGGTGATAACTCAGGCGGGGATGAAAGGAATAGAATCTAATATTCAAGTAACAGAGGTCAAACGCATGAAACGTAAAATCATTGATAATGGAACAGGCACAAGCAGCTATGTTGATAGACAAATGGTGATTCTGACATTTTTAGGAAACAAAATTCCGGGAGATGTCAAAATCAACATGGTTCATTTTCCAGTAGATCCTTATTACTACCCCGTCATTCAGTGTTACAAGTGTCTCCGGTATGGACATAATAGTGCACAATGTAAAGGTAGAGCTAGATGTAAAATATGTGCAACGGAAAACTGCAACAAAAATCCGTGTACCGATAATGGTAATTTGTGTGTACATTGCAATAGTAATGAACATGGTTCTGTTTTTAGAAATTGTCTTTAATTTAAAAAGCAAGCATTAAGAAAGTTATGGCAACTGAAAATGTTACCTTCAAAGAGGCAGAATTTATTGTGGACAATCCCTCCTATGCCAAAATTACAACCCATAATAGATTTTCACTACTCAGCAATTTAAATCATTTTTCCTAGTTACCAGAACCGAAAACTAGTTTTCAATTACAAACCCCTGCCCCCAGAAAATCAATTTTTCAAACTACCATCAATACACAAATACCCAGTCAACCAATAAAATCAAATATTTCCCAAGTTAAAAAACGCAAAATGATTTCACCAGAGCCTTCACCAGTACATACTCCTTTTTCATCACCAAAATCCATTTCAGTTTTGCCTAATCCTTATCGAGATGAGTATATGTCATATAAAGAAATTTTTTTTATTGAAATGGTTAAATTAGTTCGAAATGCAATCCAAAATAACGAAAGTTTTAATGAAACTAATATTAAAGATTCTCAAATTCTAAACATCCTAGATAGCAGTGATGGAAATATGTATACCAGAAATTCTAATAATTCAGATAGTGACGATAAGTCTGAATATTAAAATGGCCAAAAATGTAAACAAAATTAATATTCTTCAGTGGAATGTTAAATCTCTAAATGTTAGAAAGGCAGAATTACAAAACTTAATAAAATATTTTAATATTAATTTAACTAGTTGACTGCCAAGCCATACATTATTTTTTTTGTCTAGGGCCAATGAAGAAAGTTTGTTTATTTATAATAATAACAACTCCCTTGATGTCTGTCTTAATCAAATATTTGACATGTCTTAGGATTTTTTACATTTTGTTTGCTGGTCCCATGGGACCAGCGCGGCCCTATTGAGCAAATTTTGTTTAAAATTTCGCTATCGGCGCCGCTGGTCCTTTGACATCTTGAATATATAACCTCACTTTTTAGTTTGTTTGTGTAAGTGTATGCAGGTATTGCAATTACTGTGAAAAAGAAAGTGTGATAATCTGTTTTCCAAGGTAATTTTTTTAAATAAAACAAAGATATCGTTTTAAAATAATTATTTTGTATTCGTAGATGTCCAGAAAACGAAATATATTAAGCCTAAGTGAAATAGAAGGACTTGCTCAAAATTTTGGGGATTCAGATTCAGACGAATCCTATATAGAGCCATTTGAAGCATCTGATAGTGACGAATACCTACCTTCATTTTCTGAAGATTCTGAAACCGAAAATACATACAATAATTCAAAACTCACTTCTAATAATATAAGAGGTCTAGAAAATGAAGAAAACAGTTTACATAGTAATTCTGATGTTGAGAATTCAGAAAATTTGTCACCTAATGTAACTGTGAGGAATGAGATGGATACTGAAACTCTTCAGAGACAAATAACTATAAATGATGATAATTCATGGGGACCAATTAGGAGACAGTATAAAGATGTTCCTAATTTTTCACTAACTTCAGGAATTAAGCCAGAAATAGCAGCTACTCTAATTCATGAAACTTCAGGCCATTTCTTTGATGCTATTGTCGACAATAATATAATATCCTATATTGTTGACCAAACTAACCATTATGCTAGTTGTTTGTTAGTAGAAACTGATACAAGTGAAAATTCTCGTTTACACAACTGGACATTCACAAATAAATGTGAGATTAGGCAATTTTTGGGTATTATAACGTGGATGGGATTAGTCAAAATGCCGTCTCTTCCAGACTATTGGTCCACTGATCCTATATATAAAATGAATTTTGCTTCTTCAGTAATGAGTCGCAATAGATTTGAAATATTATTACGAACAATACATTTCTGCGATAACAATCAAGCCAATCTCGAAGACAAACTTTATAAAATTAGGCCTATATTAAATATGCTTGTAAACAGTCTATATACCCCTGAGGAGTATATGTGTGTTGATAAAACTATGTTGCCTTACAGAGGTAGGCTATCGATTAGACAATATATAAAATCAAAGAGACACAAATATGGAGTTAAACTGTTCAAGCTTTGTTCTGGGTTAGGTTATACTTACAACATAAAAATATATGCGGGAAAGGAGAATAACGTATCAGTAACTCCAGAATCTATTGTTTTGTATCTAACAGAAGATCTTTTAGAAGTTGGAAGGACATTGGTTACGGATAACTGGTATTCAAGTTTACCTTTAGCCAACAAAATGTTATCTTCCAATACCCACTTTATTGGCACAATAAAAAAAAATCGTAGATTTATTCCTAAAGAAGTTGTCAATAAAAAATTAAAAAAGGGAGAGATATGTGCTATGGAAAACCCCGAAGGAATCACGATTATAAAATGGAAAGATCAAAGAGAAGTACTTATGATATCAACAAAACATGATGATACGCTCATCGAAAAGAGAAGGAACCAAAATATTCAGCAAGTACCGTCTGTTGTGTTAGACTATAATCGTGGCAAAGGATCTGTGGATCTATCCGATCAAATGGGATCTTATTCTAATCCTCTTCACCGATCCATAAAATGGTACAGAAAAGTAGGGTTTGAATTGTTACTAACAACATCTATGGTGAAAGCATATATTTTGTACAGACAAACAAATGAAAGCGACATTAAAATCACAGCTTTCAAAAGAGAAGTGATAAAGCACCTAATTTCTGTATGTAACGAAGAAAATATTCCTCCGCCCGTAAAGAAACGTCGCGTACACTTTCTGAAAAAGAAAGAAGGTGAAAATAAGCACAAGGTGAGGCGTTGTTGTAAGAATTGCTACAATAAAAATAATGATACCCACGGTAGAAAATATGCTACAAATAGAACTCTAAAGGTCGATACTTACTGTGAAGATTGCGAACAAAAACAATTTTTATGTTTACCATGTTTCAATGAAACACATCTAACAACCTAGTTATTTTTATTACCTAATATTGTTTAATATTTACGCTTTTCGTTTATTTGTGGGTTTAAATTAATAAAAGTTTATTTCCGTACTTATTTTTTTTACCAAGGGACCACAGGGTCTCCAAAATAAAAAATTCCAGAACCATCACCGCCACAATATTCTTTGAAGCCATGCTGGTCCCCTATACAATATAATTAGAACCTGACTTTTGCCAGCAGCTTTAGATCTACAAATACATGTGCTGGTCCCATCGGACCAGCGTGGCGTATAATACCCATGCGTTGCTGGTCCCATGGGACCAGCACGGCAGTCAACTAGTTAATAATTTTATCAGAAATTTGGTTAAAGGAAAATTATATGTTTAATTTGAAAGGTTTTAATATTGTAAAACAATGTAGAGACGACGGCTACGGTGGGGTAGCAATACTCATCGCAGCATTCAATATAAAAAAATAGAAATTAGAAATATATACAATCAAGGTATTGAAGTATGCGCTGTCCAAATTAATCGTGGTGAATTTAATGTAGTTTCAATTTACAAACCACCCAATTTTATAGCTAATGTTCAAGATTGGGATAATATTTTTAAACAATTTTCGAACAATACAATATTTTCCGGTGATTTTAATTGTCACAGCCGTTTGTGGGGCTGTGTAGACAACACGGTTCAAGGTAATCGGTTAATGGAATCCTTTGATAACCATGATTTAATTGTAATCAATGACGTCAGTCCGACAAGAGTTACTAGACCCAACCAAAATCCCTCAGCTGTAGATCTCACTGTAATGTCACATAATTTAATTGATAAGATGTTTTGGAAAGTATTACCTGATTCTTGCGGATCAGATAATTTTCCAACATTAATTAATTCCATTATTGAAAATAAAAGTAAAAAAATTTATCCTGCAACGAAATGGTGTGATTCGCAAGGTGATTGGTCCTTCTTTGGACATAAAATAGAGGCTGAACACACAAATTTTAACAAACCGCTACTGGAGAATAAAAAACTCACCTTTATTGCCAACTGCTTTGCTTGAAACCAATGAATTTAGTCAATTTATTGAAACAACAAATAAGTTACCTGTGTTTAAACATAGCTATGAATCAATTTTTTCAAAGTCAACCGTCATATTTCGAACTATAATGAATTACTCTCCTATAATAAAACTTCATTACTTTCTGCAATTAGCAGTTATAAAGTAAATACAATAATTTACACAGATGGAAGTAAAAATCTGAGAGGAGTCGGTAGTGCCTTTTATATAGAAAATAATAAATAAATGTGTAAATTTCAACTACCAGAGATTTGTAGCATTTTTACAGCTGAAGCTGTCGCTATACATAAAGCTTTGGAGTGGTATGCGGAAAACAAGGTACAAAGTGCAATAATAATATCTGACTCAAAATCGGTGTTAGAGAGCATAAAAAATATAACAACAAGATATTTTGATAATTTTATTATATGTAAGATAAAAGATTTGCTTAATCAGTTAGAAGTTAAAAAGGTTAAAATTATATTCATATGGACGAAAGGACATAGTGGCATCTATGGAAATGAGTTAGTTGATAAGGCTGCAAAAGAAGCAAGGGTATGCAATAATCTTTTAAAAAATCCTTGTTACAAAGATCTTTACGATAAATATAAAAATAGTATTTACAGAGATTGGAATAAATATTGGAGAGAAATAACAAAAAATTCAAATAGTTTATATTTTCTATCTACAAGGAGTTGCCAAATAAAATATCACATATTCAATGACAAAGTTAATAAAAAGTACTGCACAATTATAACTAGATTGAAAATTAACCATGGGTGCTTTCCGTCTCATTTATATAAAATAGGACTAACAGATTCTCCACTATGTTCTCTTGATAACGAGGTCGCAGATCTCGATCACACATTTTTCGGCTGTAAGAGTTTTTGTAATAATGACCTGTGGGATGGTCTTATGAAAGCAGGTATTCAGTTTCCTACGTGTGTTAAGGTGTTGCTCGCGACTGGAAATCAATCTGTGTACGATTTATTGGTAGATTATGTAAGAAAAAATAATATTAATATCTAATATTTAAACGTTATATCTTTCAATTTGTGTGTGGCTGAAGGACTAATGTCCATTGCCAATAAAGCGAGAAAAAAAAAGTTGTTATTTAGCAAACGTATGTATATAAAAACGATAGGTACAAAAATGCCCTGCCTAATGGTGTAAAAATAGGTGCTGCTAAAATATCAGGTCTGCTGAAAGCAGTTAAAATAGATTAATCTACTTTGTACACATTTTATACGTTTTTTGTTTTTTTACAAGTCATTTTATTTAGAGATTTACTATTAGAAATGTTTCGGGAAATATTGCAACATCTCTGCCCACAATGCGTCGGAGTTGGAAACACTGCACTAGGTACGAAAAATAAATTGGTGGGGACGCTTGATGTGTCGCAATATATTTCGAAACTATTCTTATTAATGAAACTTGTTGCTATTAGTGAGTTATAGGTAAAAACTATTTTTAAATATGAAAGGGATAAACTACACAGCCTGACAACAGCGCACCAGGAAACGCATGTCGGTTCATTTACGAAATAGCTACGCGCTACGTTTCTTTGCAATGTATGACCGGGTTTTAAATGTAAATAGAGGAGCTTTGCATAAAACGTTGTAAATAGAGTAAAAAATATAAAGACATTTTTGAAGGAATAGGTTATTTAAACAAACCATATAAAATTAAATTAAAAAAGAATGCTAAACCGGCAGTACATGTACATTTGACAAGGCGAGTACCTTTAGCATTAATGCCTAAATTAAGAGGGTTCTTAAATACCCCAGAGTCAAATAAAATAATTGAAAGAGTTAAAGGAGTTTCTGATTGGGTAAATTCCCTAGTTATTACAAGAAATCCAAATGGAGACCTAAGAATTTGTTTAGATTCAGTAGATCTAAATGAAAATATAAAAAGAGAATATTGTCTAATTCCTACTATGAAAGAAATCACAGCAAAAATGGCAAATGCCACAGTTTTTAGCACATTACATGCCATATTACATGCTCTATGTAGATTCTACCAGATGGTATTAGATAAAGAAAGTAGTGACTTATGTGTCTTCGGTACTCCATATAAGGTCTGTGCAAATTTCTGAGACTAACCTTATGGAATTACGAGCGCACCAGAGGTATTCCAGGACATATTAAAAGAAATTTCTAAAAAATGTGAAGGTATTGAAATTTACATAGATAATTCGATAATATGAGGAAGAAATGATGAAAGGCTAATAAAAGTATTAGAAATCGCTAAAAAAAAGAAATGTGAAATATAATTTAAATAAATGTCAATTCAAAAAATCTAATTTAATATATATGGGACAAATAAATAGTAGCAAAGATATAGGGCCTGATAAAAATAAAACAGGCAATAAAAAAAATGCCAATACCAACATGCAAAGAAGACATACAGCGACTATTAGGTATTTTTAACATACGAAAGCAAATTTGTCTATAGAAACTGAGCACATACGGGAATTATTAAAGAAAGATGTCTTATTTAAATGGGGGCAAAAAGAAATAGAAGCGTTTAACAAAATTAAAAGTATACTGACCAAAAGTCCAGTTTTACAATTTTTTGATATTATTAAAGATACAGTCCTATCAGTGGAAAGTCTGGAGTAGAAGTTAATTAAACATAAAAATTAAAATAATTATAATAAATTAATTGTGTTGTTACAAAGTAATCTGCCATGTGCCTATGCATCAAGAACACTGAGGAAAATACAACAGGGCTATGCACAGATCGAAAAAGAAACGTTAGCCATTTGTTTTGGACTAAGTAAGTTCATGAATGTATGTTTGGTTGTCACATAGTTGTTGAAACTGATCATTAACCACTAGTGAAAATTTTTAAAGAACCACTAAATATGTGCCCTCAAGACTACAACGTATGTTAATATAAATACAAAAATATGATGTAGAGTTTAAATTCAAACCAGGTAAAATGCTAATCATAGCAGATGCACTCTCTAGAGCAACTTTAGAGGAAACTGATAATAATGTTAATAAAGTTTTTTGTTTTAATGACTAATATGGTGTACTATTAAAAAATAAAATTCGTCTATTTTTTTTAGAATCATTATGGGATGAAGAAAGAGACCGGGCTAAGCAATTTTATCCAATTTATAAGGCATGGACTTTCGACTTTGCATTTGTTGTGATTATGTCCCCAGAAGATATGGAGGTACGGTTAAAATGATTTAAATGTTTAAATGTTCAAAACAATTCATGATTGTACAGCAAAAGTTAAGGTAATTTGTTAGTACAGAAACAATCAAGTTCAGCGGTATTTCCCTTACTTGCCAACATTTTTATGTATACCGAGTGTTCAAATTTAAGTGTTACAGTTAAATACCGCCGAAAATATTCATTTTATAAAAAAAAGTTTCAGGCAAAAGTTTTATAGTTTTTTGGGGAAAACATTTTGGCTAAATTCATTTTTATATAGCTGACCATAAAATAACTCTATTTTTGTTACATATTCTTAAAGTTCATAAAAAAATAAGAAACTTTTAAATAAACATTTTTTTATTGGACTTCTACTTATCGAGTAACACCTACTCGAATACTTTACTGCGCGAAAAAAAAGTTGGTCATATTATGGTTAGCTATATAAAAAAAAACGATTTTAGCCCCAAAAAACTATAAAACTTTCGTCTAAAATGTTTTTTTATAAAAGGCGGTATTTAATTGTAACACTTTAATTTGAACACCCATTACAATGGAAATACAACTAAGAGTATCTAACTCTTTTGTGAGCATAATTAAAATGCAAATTAATGTGTAATGTAATTTGTATGTAGCGCTATTCTGCATAACATTTAAGTTTGTAGAAAATGAGTTAGGTTAGGTTGAAGTTTAATTAGGATATTTTATGGAATGTAAAGATAAGGAGAACTTTATCTGTTTCCAAAAAGTATCCCTCAAAATATATGAAAATAAGATGGCGCTTCTGTACCAGAAGGATACCGACAGTCGATAATTCAGATCATCGAATTACATGTATGGAGTGTATATGTAAAGGCATATATGCTCGAAAGGTATAGCCTAAAAACTAAAAACTACATCATGAAAAGCAGTCGTGAAAAGTGACAGAGCTTATAATCGTAGAGAAATTTTGATAATAGACAACAATAGTGCTTTTCGTTGTCTGATTTACATATGGGTAAGCCATCTATATAACTATATATCATTGAATCTTTTCTTTTTATTTCACGAGCGCCTTCTTAATTTCATACATTTTCGGGGACACAATTATATGAGATTGTCCTCCTTCTCTTTACACTTCATAGAATAATTACATCGTCTTCCATTGCTACCCAGAAGGACCTATTGTGGGTCATGCCTAAATTTACGTTCAACGTACAAACCACACCTTATGTTGAAGCCATGGTTGAGCTAGATAAGACTTGTTTAAAGTTGGTCGGCTCCAATCGGGTAAAATCAAAAATCAAAAACCTAGTTCTTTCCAAGGCCGAGTAGGTACATAATATATGTTCTGCATATTCGTTATCTACACTACAAAATTAACAGTAGATTATTCTTATTCACTGAACTGAGAAAAGGCATTCATAGAACGGTTCCGTATAAATGCATTTGAATAAGTTATACGTAGAGTATCTTTTTAGAACATGTGTTATGTCCCCTACCCCAATGTACCCCGGAACCCAGATAAAAAAAAACGTTGCTTCAGGAACCAAGTCATTCGAGTGTATTTCTACAGCTCCAAACAAGCTTTGAATCAACTCGGTAGGAGCCAACGGTAGGATTGCACAGCTTTAAGGGCTGTCTAACTATTCGAAAAGATCTTTATAGTCTTATTAGTCTGATCAGCTCTTTCGCTCATAATTTTATAGCGGCCATTTCGACTTGGTAGATCGTAGAAAAAGTTTTCATGTTTATTGACTCGGCCTTTTTTCCTTTTGTCGTCTGGAAAAGAAAAGTATGACCTTTGCTCCATTAGTTCATCTCTAGAATGAGGTCAAAATTACTTTTTTCTACACCCACATGGATATAAGCTTATCTACGCACAGATTACAAAACGAAGAAGTATGTTATTGCCTTCAACTAAACGAATATATTTCATATACATTCTATGTAGTAAGAACACTGCAAAAAATTAAATCCACCAATCACCGTTCATATTTTGATCAACCGACTGCTATTATTTTTAAAATTTTGAAAAAGTGAAAATTCTGTCAAACTAATTTTCAGTATATTTTTTAGTTATTGAGATTAAACATACATTAAAATAAGTTATTCTTGTGTAGAATCGATAAATAATAGAATTTCTATTTTTATTTTGTCTATAATTATAAATTATTTGTTAATTTGTTAATTTAAATAAAACTATATGAAGTCAATTTGATTACGAGTATTAAAACAAAACAAAAATAAACGCATAGATGGTCCTGTGGTCAGCGTTCTTGCCTTCTATACGGAAGACTCGAGTGCAAATCTCAGATGGAGAAAAAATAAATGCGTTTTATTTCTTTTTATTTTGTTTTCTTGTTTATTTTATTTGATAAATTATTAAAAGTCATAAATTATTTTTAAATTAATTATTTTATCCTAACTTCAAATAATTTCTAATATTTTTAGACTTTCGTTAGTAGGTCGTGGAAAAAATATACTGTATAACTCGAGTGAATTGTCCATATCCACTCTTATAGTACAAACTACTATTCTGTGTGTTATCGGGAAGTAATCTGTCTAAAACCTTGTCGATACTGAGCTGCCTACTAATTTTACTATACAATGCCGTTCTATTCAATCCCATTTTTTACCTTTCTTTGACTGCCCCCTACCAGCCGTGTAGGTGTAGTCGGGTCATTCTATCGAGCCAACTTCATATCTCGCTTTGGCCAGAATCTTGTGAAATCCACATACTTAAATATTATAAGTATGTGGTGAAATCTTGTGATGGCAGCCTCCAAAATAGGTTAACTCACACCAATAAATATTGCGGCTTCGTTTATTGATAAACATAAATTTTTTTGTAAGTTTTTGGCGTTTTATGATAACCACATTCTAATTTATTTGTTTAAATATTATAGGTGTTGAGGCATTGTTTTTGAAATTTCTTTGTTATTTACTATAGTTTGGTTTATCTAGTTTCTACCTAAAAACGGTTGTCAGAGAGCAAAAGGCATCTCCAGTGAACTTTTCAACTTCGAAGAATGTCTATAGCATAGCCTGATTTTTAAGTATTTTCTTCATCGCTTTTTACTCTTATATTATTTGAATTCGAAAGGAATTATATACTTTTGTCGGTTGTACTCGATGATCATGAAACGGGATCATTTTACTGAAGTTCAATTTAGTTTGTGAACAGCGTATATGTGATGCCATTGTAGCTAAATTTTTAATATAATTTATTATTTATTAAATAAATAATATCTGTATTGCAGAGTGTCTTAACCAATCAAAAACAGAACACCAAGAACTTCATCTATAATTTTCTTCATTCGTGGTTAGGAACTGGACTTCTAACCAGTGGAGGTATGTCGAATTTAAAATAAATATCAATCGATTTAAAAAACATATTTTTAAGGTACAAAATGGCAGAAAAGAAGGAAAATATTAACCCCAGCATTTCATTTCAATATTTTGCATGAGTTTACAGATTCATTAAACAAAGAAGTTCAAATACTTGTAGATAATTTCAAGGAACTGTGCCATCAACCTTATGTGGATGTTACTAAACCAATTACGGAATTTGCTCTATATGCAGTTGGTGGTAAGTATCTATTTGTTCGGCCAACAAGTAAAGCCAAACATTGAGATTTTAATTTTTGCTCACACATAATGTATTTTCCTCCACTACACCTTGTGGTGGAGAAGGAGGCTATGGCGGCGGCATACAGGCTGTTTACTAATGGATTTGGATGGGAACTTTCGAGAAAAGGACACCACACAATGATATTAGAGAAATTAAAACAAAATCCGGTACTAAGAATGCCATCGGATAGAACGCCCATTATTCACGACTTCAGGAAACTTTTTGATATTTAAATACCAGAAAGGGCCAAAAGCCGGGAAAAAAGGGAAAAACAAAACGAATCAATCTGGTATACAGACGGTTCGAAAATGAAAAACAGCACAGGAGCTGGGATCTACCATGTGAACTCAGGGAGGACAATTAGTTTGAACCTGGGGTCACTGACAACAGTCTTCCAGGCTGAAGTAACAGTAATAAATGCCTGCGCCAAAGTCATGCTAAATGACTCTTAGAGATAAGAGAATCGTTATCATGACAGACAGTCAGGCAGCCCTTAAAGCACTAAAAAGGGTAGAAGTACAATCTAAATCAATATTTGATTGCCAACAGTCCCTCCTGGCTCTGGCAGAACATAACAAGGTCACTCTTGAATGGGTGCCAGGTCATGAGGGAGTGCTTTGAAACGAGAAAGCAGACCTCCTAGCAAGGAAGGGAGCGGAAAAAACTCTTATTTGACCAGAACACACATGTGGTATCTCATACCAACATGTTAAATGGGTGTTAAAGGAACAAATAAAAAGACAACACCAACTGCTAAACCTTAGCAGAAGCGAACTCAAGGCCGTAATAGGACTCCTAACGGGACACTGCGGCCTTAGAAGACACCTAAATCTCTTAGGGATATCTGATGACTCCCTATGTAGAATATGTGAAGAGGAGGACGAAACTCCTATTTACATACTATGCCACTGCCGAAACCTTAAATGGGGTACAATATCCGGAACCTAAAGAAATCGCGAAAGCGCCCATCAGACATATTCTTGAATTCATCAAGAAAATCAATCTGATGGGATAGAAACTGTGAGGGGTACAATAAGCCTAGAGCTTCAGTACAAGTGGGCGTTGAACCATGCCCTAATTCAGATGATGATGATGATGATAATGTATTTTATTTTTAAATGGTATACCACAAAGTTTCAAAATTCGTGCACATTTTATAAATAAATTAAACAAAGTACACAAATTAATAAAGAGGCTGCCCGATTCTTGCTTGATCCTATTCTATCCACTTTGTCAAAAAATTGGGAAACATTATCAAACAAATTAAAATACAAAATTGATTATAGTGATACACAATTTTAGAATTGATACGCTGAAAATGGCATTAAAAAAAGGGAAGGGGCAGGAAATGTTCTCAAATAAGCTGAATTTATATAATAAATTTCAGAATAAAAAGTGCAAAATCCAAAATCAATACCACATCAATAGTGTTGACTTAACACATTTCTTTATATATTTTTATGGATGATTGATTTAGTGTATATGTCGCAGGCTTATTATAAAATCAGTCTTATTGTAATACGTCTAGGCTTTTTCAATAGGACTAGGCATATCATAATACTACTCAAATAATTAAGAATCTCACAATTTGACTAATAATTTTAGGCGTATTATAATAAGCCTGTCGCTTGTTAGTCTTATTGTTAAATTGAACCGACGCGCATGTGTTTTAGAATCCGACTAGATTTAATCCGTCGTATTATAATAAGAATGACGATGTGCCAGGCGAATTGCAATCATCATTGTTGTTGAGTAGATTAGAGGTTTTAATTTTTTTGTACCTACCTAATATTTGTGCAAAATATTAATTATATTTAAAATGAGGGATTTAAAAAGTGTTTTTGCAAGACAAGAATAATTATAGCAAATGTCATAAAAGCGGACCATGCTGTAATAAATAATCCTAATCTATGTCATCTGTGTCATCGGCATTAATTAATAAGGTTATTAGCCTCGTGTTCTGTGTAGGCTTTGTAACTGTTTCCCAGCGTCACTATAGAAACAGCACTGTCAATTAGAACCCAACAGTGAATGGTCGAGTGGAATCCTAATATATTATTTCTATCTTTTATTTTAAATAGTTTAGAATGTTTAAAATTGAGGATAGTTCGCATGGCACACAGTTATGCGTCAGTCGTATTATAAACACGATTAGCCTGGCACATCGTCAGTCGTTATAATACGACGGATTTCATCTAGTCTTATTCTAAAACACTTGCGCATCTATTCAATTTAACAATAAGACTAACAATCGACAGGCTTGTTATAATACGCCTGAAATGATCAGTCAAATTGTGAGATTCTTAATTATTTGGGTAGTATTATAATATGCCCAGTCGTATTGAAAAAGCCTAGGCGTATTATAATAAGACTGATTTTACTATAAGCCTGCGATATATACATTATCTTACTAGTTTTATTGGTATTTAAGATAAATTGACACCCAAGTAAATTTTTAGATTCGCTGAATAAAAAAAGTTATCGAGCCAATGCATTGAAGGTTTTTTTAATATATTAACTCTTCATACAGTAGTCTGTAAACAGGTTTACTTTCGAGAAACCAAAATTTTAAAATTTTTGTACCAACATCTTTTTCATCAAATTTTAAACAACGTTTAAAAATGATCGTCGGTCACGTTTTTTGTCCTCACGATAAGCCAAAAACGAAAAATAATATAAACTTGAAATTTTCAGAAAATATCAAGCTCTATAAGGGGTCGAAACCAATTAATTATAAAAAATCTGAATAAAAATTGAAGGGGGAAGGGGGTTGAAATATCAAAAAAAGTCCTAGCTCAAAAGCGAAAAATGATATCAACTTAAAATCTTTAGAAAGAAAAACTATAAGGGAATGAAACCAGTAGATTTACTAAGCTACTATGGGCTCACATAGGGAATTCAATGTGTAAGAGTGAGAGGTACATATTGGGTAAGAGGAGACAGAGTGAGGAAAGCGGGGAAGCGGGGCAGTGGGGGAGTGGTATAGATGAACGTTGAAGATAAAATTCTTTGTTTAGAACGATAGCCAGAAGAGCCTAAGCATGTTTCTCGGTTATTACTGGTCTGATTCAAACGGGAAAATCAGCATTATGTAGAGAACGCGGTATAGATTAATGTTGAAGAGAAAAATCCTGCGTAGAACGAAAGTCAAAAGGACCTAAGCGTGTTTCTCGGTTATTATTGGTCTGATTCAAACGGGAAAAACGACTTTATGCTGAAATCGCGGTATAGATAAACGTTGAGAAGAACAATCGAAGTTTCGTTGGACGTTTCGTTTGACGTTTCGTATGACGTTTCGTTTGATGTTTCGTTTGACCTTTTGCATGACATTTTCGTTTGACGTTTGACGTTTTGCATGTCGGTTTCGTTTGACGTCTTTGTTTAACGTTTGATGTTTCGTTTAACGTTTTCATTTGACTTTTGACGTTTGACGTTTGAAATTTGACGTTTGACGTTTGACGTTTGACGTTTGACGTTTGACGTTTGACGTTTGACGTTTGTCGTTTGACGTTTGACGTTTGACGTTTGACGTTTGACGTTTGACGTTTGACGTTTGACGTTTGACGTTTGACGTTTGACGTTTGACGTTTGACGTTTGACGTTTAACGTTTAACGTTTGACGTTTGACGTTTGACGTTTGACGTTTGACGTTTGACGTTTGACGTTTGACGTTTGACGTTTGACGTTTGACGTTTGACGTTTGACGTTTGACGTTTGACGTTTGACGTTTGACGTTTGACGTTTGACGTTTGACGTTTGACGTTTGACGTTTGATGTTTGATGTTTGATGTTTGACGTTTGACGTTTAACGTTTGACGTTTGACGTTTGACGTTTGACGTTTGACGTTTGACGTTTGACGTTTGACGTTTGACGTTTGACGTTTGACGTTTGACGTTTGACGTTTGACGTTTGACGTTTGACGTTTGACGTTTGACGTTTGACGTTTGACGTTTGACGTTTGACGTTTGACGTTTGACGTTTGACGTTTGACGTTTAACGTTTGACGTTTGATGTTTGACGTTTGACGTTTGACGTTTGACGTTTAAAGTTTGACGTTTGACGTTTGACGTTTGACGTTTGACGTTTGACGTTTGACGTTTGACGTTTGACGTTTGAAGTTTGACGTTTGACGTTTGAAGTTTGAAGTTTGAAGTTTGACGTTTGACGTTTGACGTTTGACGTTTGACGTTTGACGTTTGACGTTTGACGTTTGACGTTTGACGTTTGACGTTTGACGTTTGACGTTTGACGTTTGACGTTTGACGTTTGACGTTTGACGTTTGACGTTTGACGTTTGACGTTTGACGTTTGACGTTTGACGTTTGACGTTTGACGTTTGACGTTTGACGTTTGACGTTTGACGTTTGACGTTTGACGTCTGACGTTTGACGTTTGACGTTTAACGTTTGACGTTTGACGTTTGACGTTTGACGTTTGACGTTTGACGTTTGACGTTTGACGTTTGACGTTTGACGTTTGACGTTTGACGTTTGACGTTTGACGTTTGACGTTTGACGTTTGACGTTTGACGTTTGACGTTTGACGTTTGACGTTTGACGTTTGACGTTTGGCGTTTGACGTTTGACGTTTGACGTTTGACGTTTGACGTTTGACGTTTAGTTTGCCGTTTTCGTTTGACGTTTCGTTTGAAGTTTTCGTTTGACGTGTTTGTTTGACATTTTTGTTTGACGTTTGATGTATCGTTTGACGTTTTGTAGAGAACGTGGTATAGATTAACGTTTAAGAGAAAAATCCTGCGCAGTAGCAATGCCAAAAGGACCTAAGCGTGTATCTCGAAAGTTATCAGTTATATTTAGGCAGATAGTCGACGATCCACAGGATCCAAGATGACAGCCATATACGAGTTTCGTTGTCAGTTTGTAAACCTACGAATATAAAAAAGTTTTGAAAAAATAATATTACACCATACAGTTAGTTCATCAAATTTCTAGAGGCTTTCGACGGCTAGACAGAGAAAGCACTACTGACAGGCATCCCGACGGATTTACGCAATGAAAGTACACTCTGCGCATCAAGTATTTCACTATTTCATTCAGACGTAAATGTCAGATGTAAATTTCGCTAAAACATTTCTTTTATTTTCGTTTGTGTTTTTTGCTCAATACAGTTTAATAGAACCTTAAGTATGGAGTTTAATAGCAAATTAAGAGGCCGCGTGATTAACAGTCAATCTCGCGAAATAATAGCCAATGTTATAGAGTTTATGAGAAGAGAAGGAAACTTTAATTCACCTTCAATACCATTTAAAAATGTAAATGATCGTGTTGCTGCAGCCACAGGAGTATCTAAAAACACTGTCGTCCGCATTTCTGGAGAGAAAAAAAGAATCGATAACCGTGAGATATCGGAATTTTCATCACCAAGAAAAATCATTAAAAAACCAAAAACAGTTAATGATATAGATGAAGCTGCACAAGAATCAAATTTTATTTTTTTATTATTAGATAGCTATTTTTGTTTCTGAGTTGTGTTCATTTACAGGCTCAATTTTTTTCCGTTTCTCCTTTTTGATTTTATATGGGGTTTCAAGTTGTTTTTGACTTATTCCGACGTAAATCACAACAACACACTTTTTTAATAAAGCAAACAAGTAGTAAGATGTATAAATACGTGTAAACTACAATTACAAAAAATTGATATGAAACCCATGAAACCACCAACAAAAATGTAAAGCTAGCTTCCGTACTAGAACATGGTGTCATTCGTCGAGATAATTTATCGTTTTGTTTAATAGATCAAGAAATGTAAATATTCCCGTTATTTTTTATAAAATTATAAGAGAAATAAATTTTTTTCTAAATAGTATAGTTTATTATTTTGTAGAAAAACAAAATTTCGAAAATTTTAGTAATGTTTCAGAAATAACCGTTATTAATAATAGGTACCATTTTCCTTAATAAGGTAGAAATAAAATATAAACTATTTCCACGATTTACAAAGGTCTACAAAAAAATTATAGGTATTTTCCGCTATCCTATAAAATTTATATTTTCTGACTCAATTTCAAAAGGTTGAAGGAATTCCAAAACACCTTTTATGGCATAATAATTATTTTCAATTCTACATACTATCTTTAGCTGCTTTTAAAAACGTTCTAAGAAAGTCCAATCAGACCAATTTAATCCCTAAACTATTCCACACTTTTAAAATTTAATTACCTAAAAATATTAAAAACTATTTAAAATAACTTGTTTAGCAGACTGTACAATAGCTATCTTAGTCACACGTAGCGCGTTCTCTGTCTGGGCGTCGAACACCTCTAGAAATTTGATGAACTGTAATTTTGTTAAATAATATTTCAAGGTATTTTTGAATAGATAAGTATTGTTAGAAACATTTTATCCATGTCAATAACCGCATACATTCAGTGATAAAAATATTTATACAAAACCAACGGATGTTAATAAAATATATTGATTTCAAAAAAAAATTTTAATAAAATGGGTGGTTAAACTGTGAAGAGTATAATATAAAATGCCAAGCATTAAATAACTTCATTCTAGTATTATTTTAACTTTTATCATAGTTTACTAGTTTAAATAGACTGACTGGCAAAAAAAACTGATGTTACAAGTAACATCATAATCTAATACTTCCATCAAATTAGGTAACATATGTAAATGAAAAACATTTGGGACAGCGCGACCGTTTAAAGAGAGGCGATAGCACTTTTAACAAGGCAGTATTTGCTGCTTGATGCCTGTCGCCTGTCGTCTTACTCGGTCTCGCTTTCCCAAATATTACCTTAATCATAAATAATATTTTAATTTGAAATCGGTTTTAGAAACATCTCTGGGTGTCTCCCTTCGAGAAGATCCAAATTGCGAAGAATACAAAAAAGCTGTACATGACTATGCTGAATCCTTCATATACAGAACTAGTCGTCCATGGTTATTCTTTTCTTTTATTTACAAACTAAGTCCGGCTTACAAAAAAGAAATGAAAATTGTGGAAACCTTGCACAATTTTACCACTAATGTAATTAAAGAGAAGAAGAAAGTATTTGGAAAAGACGTAGATTACGATCAAAGAAAAAAACTTGCTTTGTTGGATTTGATGTTGAAGGCTCAACAAGATGGAGCTGCAATCGATGATGAAGGAATAAAAGAAGAACTCAACACGTTTATATTCGAGGTTAGTGGAAAATATAGAATCAAAAATATGTATATATTTAGAAACATAACGGCGTTTGCCTCTAGTTTTGATTTTAACTCGGGAACATGTCCGTTTGCTTCATAACACAAACAACTACTTCTAGGGCTATATGCTCAACTGGTCATTGGATAATAGTGTTATAAAACGTATTCTTAACCGATTTTCTTGATACAATAATCCTTTTGATTTAACATTTAAGGAGCTAACATCCGGTTTCGCCCAATTTGGGGCTCATTAGGTGAGAAGTAGTCAGTTCGAGTAGAATCTGTAATTTATTTTGAAGGAAATTTGGCTATGCAAACCATATATGGAAGTATATTACGTTACAACCCATATAAAGTGCGAAAAGTCACGCCATCTTCACATAAATACCCAAATCAAAGCTCGGCGCTAATTTCATGTACTTTCATGTTTAGTTCAAATAGCTTAATTATTTTTAGAGAAGCTTAGAGATTATAGTCGAGCTGACTACTTCTAACCTGATAAGCCCCAAATACGGTGAAAACGGTCGTGGAATGTGATCCTTACATGTCAATTCAAAGGGTTTGTTGCATAGAGTAAGTCGGTCGTAAACACATTTCATAACACTGTAATTCAATGTCGCGTTAAGGAGGTCCTTTCGCCACCAATGTTAAATAAAAAATATTAGATTATGACTAAAATTAATTTTTTTCTAATAGTAGATGTCCTTATTTATCTAATAGTGAACTTTTAACTATACCTTACCGTGCAAATTTTTGAGATTTTTTTTTTTTAATGTGTGTGTACAGTGTCTTATGAGAAAGTAAGACTTCAACAACAATTTTCGAATTATAATTAATTTTACTATTATTTATTCATTAGATGGAGTAGAAAAAAACTAAAAATAAGGTTTTTGAAATATTTAGGTTTTGTTTTTTACAATAAAATATATAGGTTACCGTGGAATTTATTGAGAAATTATTATTAAAAAATCACAAAAAATTTTCAACTAGGTTACTTGAAAATTTTTTGTGATTTTTTAATATTAATTTCTCAATAAGTTCCACGGTTTACTATATATATTTTATTGTATAAAACAAAATCCAAATATTTCAAAAACCTTATTTTTAGTTTTTTTCTACTCCATCTAATCAATAAATAATAGTATAATTCGAGAATTGTTGTTGAGGACTTACTTTCTCGTGAGGCACTGTACAAATACTGTACATACAAGGACTTCAACTATTAGAAAAAAATTAATTTTAGTCATATTCTAATAACTTTTTTTTAACATTTGAGGCGAGAGGTGTGGCGAAAGGACCTCCTTAAGCATATAGCCCTGCAAGTGGTTGTTTGTGATATAAGATGGTTGGGTTAAAATTAGAACTGGAGGTATAGTGGCAATCGTCTTTATTTTTCGATCTACTTACCCCTCATTTGAAAGAGACTTCGGTCATCTATTTTATAGTTTTGGTTTTATATACCTATACAGGGTGATCAACTTATACTCCGGAGTTTGATATTTTCGTTGTTTTGAGAGATACGAACAAAAGTTTTAACTACAAATTATAGATAGAGTCCAACTTCATATTCTAAAATTATTTTATTATGTTTTTTTAATGTAACACCCTATATGTTATCTCGAATTTGAATATTGCTCTTTTTCCCCATTCCAGTAATATAGGATTTTATCAGGTTCTACAGGGTACTTTTAAAGAAATGGCCACTTTTATGTGAAAATCTTAATGAAATCTTCACCCTGTATGATTTAGAATCAACAATAAAGGATTAATATCTCAAGTCTAGAATAATTTCGTAGTAGTGTAGTTTTGTTGCAACTTATCATGTTTTTGATATCTTTCATTGTGTATACAGGGTAACCCAAAACTCACGACCATGATTTTCTCGGTTGTTTCAAATTTTCAAAAACTACTTACAATATACTTTTACTTTTGTTGAGCATTCGCTATATCTAAATGTTATAGCCGTAGAGTTTTTTCGATTTTTAATAATTAAACGATATTTTTGGCAAATACTGAAAGTTTCTTGTAATTGGCCATGACTGTCTTATTTGACAAGTAATGTTATGTTTGTCAACTAATTGTCAATTAATATTTGAATTTTAATTCGGGTTTTCTTGTTGATTGTGTATACAATTGGAATTGGCGAATGATGAATTTTTCCAATGAGGAATTAGTCGATATGATCTGTATACTAGGAGAATGTCATAAAAATAGCTTGCTAACAGTAAGGGTGTATCATAAAAGATTCCCAGAGCACCGATAGCCTAAAAAAAAAAGAAATTTTGAGAAAGTCATGGATTTAGTCGTACAGGTAATGTAGAGTATGAAAAAAAGGAAAAAAACGAAAACCGTTATTACTGAGGAAAATGAATCCAAATACAAGTATACGAGCAGTAATTTCCAGGGAACAAGAAATAAGCTATGGAAATGTGCAAAAAATACTATCATACAATAAGATACACCCATATCACATTCAGTTACACCAGGAATTATTGGATGATATAAACTTTTGTAATTGGGCACAATGACAAATTCATGATCAAAGAGATAAAAATTGTTTAATAAATTGACATGATTTTCACTATTATGCCAGAGAAAATCCTTATGAGATAGTTACTACTTCTCAAACAAGATTATCCTTAAATGTTTGGATTGGTATTGTTGGTGATTATGTAATTGGACCATATTTTTTTATGAGGAAACAGTTAACAGTGAAGTTTATTTAGACTTTTTGGAGAATCAGTTGCCTATACTTCTTAAAAATGTTTCTCTTCGTATACGTCAGCAAATGTATCTACATGATGGGGCTCCAATACATCATACTGCAGTAATTCATGGTCAACTTGATGATCAATTTTCAGAACGATGGATATGTAGGGGAGGACAAATTGAGTGGCCAGCTAGTTCACTAGATCTAAGGACATGCAAAATAGAATTAGGGTTGTTTTTCTAAGCATTAGTTTTCCAATGGCTAGAAATGTGGGGAGGTCATTCGAATATCGAATACAACTCTGTTTAAATGTAATGGGCGGTAATTTTGAGCAGTTTGTGTAATTATTTTGTTCTAAGTACTATTTCGAATTTTTTGTTTAGTTAATAGCAGTTAGTATTTTTTTTAATTTGGTGTCATCGACATCGACTACTAAGGCCATTAGCCTCGTGTTCTGTGTAGGTTTCGTTACTGTTTCCCAGCGCCACTTTAGGAACAGCACTGTTAATAAGAACCCAACAGTGAATGGTCGAGTGGGGAATCCTACCAAGGCATCAGAATTAATTTTAAATAATTAAATTAAATAAAAAAATCCCGGCCGATGGAATGCTTAACAAAAGTAAAAGTATTTTGTAAGTATTTTATGATAACCGAGAAAATCATGGTCGTGAGTTTTGGGTTACCCTGTACAGAAAATGAAAGATATCAAAAACATGATGAGTTTCAACAAAACTAGACTACTACGAAATTATTCTGGCTTTGAGATATTAAGCCTCAATTGTTGATTCTAAATAATAATGATTTCATTAAGATTTTCACATAAAAGTGGCCATTACTTTAAAAGTACCCTGTAGAATCTGATAAAACCCTATGTTGCCGGAATGGAAAAAAATGAGCAAAATTTAAATTCAACATAACATATAGGATGTTCAACTAAAAAAATATAACTTTGGTATAGTGTCTGGCTGAATGGCAATGTGCCTATGCCAAAAAAAAAAAAAAAAACTTTGGTATACTGTGATTTTATGAAACACCCTGTATATTAAAAAATAATAATTTTAAAATGGGGAGCTGGACTCTATCTAAAATTTGTATTTAAAACTTTGTATCCCTCAAAACAACGGAGATATCAAACTCCGGAGTATAAGTTGATCACCCTGTATATTTGAGAATGTTTATATTTAAGAATATTCCTCTTTGATTTTAATTTTATTTATTGCTACACACACTATTTGATTTATATTCAGTCATTATTCATATTTAATTTTTTTTAATATCAATAAAATACTAGGTGAATCAAAAGTGTAGAGCAATATTTTTCGGGGGCGATAGCACACATATGTCCAAAACCGCTTGGTATGAATTCAACAACTACTGAAATTACGATTCCAAGGATTTCGGATTCGAGTCCCACCAAGACCGGGATTTTTTCTAATTAATTAATTTTATTAAAAATCAATTCAAATGCCTAGGTAGAATTCCCCAATCAACCATTCACTTTTGGGTTCTTATTACCAGAGCTGTTCTTACTAGCAATGGAAAACAGTGAGAAAGCCGGAAAATACATTATTAAAAAAATCTAAATTTCTTTCGTAATCACTACATTTAGAATTTCTTTTTTAGGGACATGATACCACTTCCGGCTCCATTGCTTACACTTTGATGCTGCTAGCAAATAATAAAGAGGCACAGGTAACTATAGTAAATATAATAAAATTGCATATGATAATAATAATATAATTGTGGTATTAGCCAAAGGAGTAGTTGTTTTCGGAAGGGGAAACGGTCGTTGTATTTTATGTGATATTCGGCTTTGAGCTAAATTCATTTTATTTCATAATAATATATCTTTATTAACCAACAGTAAAAAGAAATACATGTAATAAATAAAAACACAATTTAATACGAGTAAAAGGTAAATAAAAGGTAAATATATACTGCTAATTAAAAGGCGCAAGATCAGCATAGCTGTTCTTCCTCAAGAATCTTTTTTTTTAAATAAATTTCATAGTGAAACAAAGTTAAACCCAGTTAAACAACAAAACAAAAAAGAAAAAAATACATTGCTATATATTCTTATATAGAAAAGCTGTTTAATAAAATCCCTATGATTCAGCGCATTGTTCATTAAATAACCTAAAATATAACTTTTTTTTAAAACTATTTAGAGTTAACTTTTTCATGTCCGTGGGCAAATTATTATAACTAGTTACTAAACTAAACCGGAAAGACCTTCGAAATAAAGTAGTACGATGTTGAGGTATTGTTAAGAGATTTTTCTGCCTAATATTGATATTGTGGACATCAGATCTATACGTTAGCTTGTCTAATAGATATGGTGGTGATTCTTTTAAAATAACTTTATGTAGAAGTGTTAATGAATGTAATTTTCTCCGGTTAGCCATAGATAACCAATGATTGCGCAGTAGAGTATGACTGATTCTATCATATTTTCTAATATCAAAAACTAATCTTAAACATGAAGTTTTTGCTATCTGTTTTTGTCCATGTACGTTAAGCATGAGTCATAAACATAGTCACAATGATTGGAATGTGACAACACTAGGGCATCACAAAGTTGACTTTTCAATTTCAAACTCAACGCATGTCGATTATGGTAGAGATATTTGAGATTTGCATATGATTTTTGTAATATAAAACTGACATGTTCTGGGAACCTCAAATTAGAATCAATTATCATACCTAGGTTTTTTGTTTTTTCGGTTACGAGTATATGTAATTTGTTGTTCCCTATGTTGATAACTAATTTATTCTTTTTAAAATTTCCAAATAATACAATCTGAGACTAGATGTGTTAATTTCTAGGTCGTGGTTATTGGAGGCTTGGATAAGAGCAGCGAGTTCATTGTTTATCACAATTTCTGCGTGGTTTGAGTTCTCTTTGAAGAAAAAATTAAGAAGTGTCATCTGCGTAAATATGCATTTTTAACTGATTCAATGTTGTAGGTAGATTATTGGTGTATACTGAGTAGAGTAGTAGACTTAATATTGAGCCTTGCGGTACTCCTCTATTAACTAATCCTTTCGTAGATATTTTCCCTTCATACCCTACTTGTACTGTCCGATTTTTAAAGTAATTTCTAAATAACTCGATGGAAGATTCACTTAAACCTAGAAAATTAAAAATAGCAAACAACATATCATGATTTAACATGTCAAAAGCTTTGCTATAAAAAATAAATTAGAACACCACATTTTTTTCTATCTAACACTGTAAGAATATCGTCGGTTATATTTAATAGAGCAGTCCCGCAACTGTATCCTGTTCTGAAACTCGATTGTTCTTGTGGAATAAGTGCATATGTATTTAAGTGAATTTTTAATTGGGATTTAATGGCTCTTTCTAGAATTTTAGAGAAAGTTGGGAGTACAGTTATAGGTCGTAAATCATTTAGACTAGACGGAGAATTAATTTTAGGAATAGGTGACACTAAGCCTTCTTTCCAGCAACTAGGAAAGGTAGAATTTGTGAGACAAAAATTAATCACATGCGTAAGATATGGAATTATATGAGGACATAAGAATTAAGAATGTAATAAGTGTTATATTAATATTATCTAATCCAGTTGCTTTACTTTTAATTCGTAGTATAAAGTTTGTTACATCATGTTCAGCAATTGGTTGAAATTTAAATTTTGATTCAAAGTCCCTTTTTAATTTTTTTTTTTGTAAAAGTTAATGGTATCTACATCTGGATCCTTTTTTATTCCATTTATTTTTAAAAAATGATTATTTATTGAGTTTGAGTCAGTATTAAAGCTATATATAAATTATTTTGATTTTTTGTTGGGATTATATTGAATTTTTTTTAAATTTTCCTTTTATTTTTGTTGTCCGCTGATTGTAGAGCTTGCTCCAAAAATGCATTTTTTTCTGATTTAATAGCTAATGTAGTATAATTTCGAAGTTGCTTATAGTAATTCCAATGGTTTGTATTATTGGTCAATTTATATTTTGATAGAGCTTTATTTCGAAGTGTTTGCATTATTTTAATATTAGGTGTTATCCACGGACGCAATGGTTTTGAAAATTTTGATGTTTTTATGGGAGCATGTGTATTAAATATTTGTATAAAAGATTTATTTAAAAAAACAATTTTTTCTTCAATATTTACAAAATTATATATCTCGTGCCAATTAAAATTTTGTACATCATTATTAAAATTCGGTAGAATAAGATTAGAGAAGTCACGATAAAATTTATAAACAGGTGGTAATTTTGGAACATCCATATTTACAGTTATATCTATTACATTATGATCCAAGCAAATTTTTAAACCAGAAATTTAAAATGATATCTATAACTGTTCAAAATTATTATTTTCTAACTGGGTATATATTATTTTCTTAAATTTTAATGGTTCTCGAATAAAAAAGCAAATACCTCCTCCCCGAAACCCTCTATCCTTCCTGATCAGATTATATCCTTCAATATTAATAAAATGATTGGTTATCTGTGAACTAAGCCAGGTTTCTGATAAAGCCAGTACATCATAATTTTCTTTAAAGATTAAATTTCGCACAATATCAATCTTCGGCTGTAGCGATCGGATATTTAAAGGAGCTAATTTTAACTCTTTAAGTTTCATCCTAGCAAAAATTTGTTTATAGATTTATTACACTACAGAAAATTAAAAGTGTAAATTGAAATAAAAATGTAAATTGGAATAAAAATGTGAACTGAAACAAAAATAATAAGAAGATTGCTCTGTACCTAATCAATAGAAATTAAAATGTTGATTCTGAAAAAATGAAATTTTAAATACCAAGAAAATTACAAATACAAATAAAACAAATTAGAGTGATTCACTTTTTCCTGCTTCTTAGATTTCGCTCATTTAGAGGGCTGTAACTAATCTTAGGCATTCTTCGTTTTAATATAGTTTTTGTAGATTCTATCTTCTCTGGGGACTCTTCCTTTTGTTCTTCTTCTGATTCACTAAATTCTTCCTCAGACGCTTCTTCTTTTAATTTCTTTAGATCTTCAAGGGTAAATAACTTTCCATCAATTTCCAATCTAGATCCTTTAATCTTAACTTGATGATTTTGACTTTTTGCGTTTTTAAGGTGGTCCTTTAATACACGTTGGGTTTGTCTATCTTCAAAACACATATCGTTTACAATAGCCACTCCAGAATTCTTTAGTTTGCCAATATTCTTAATAATATCTTGTTTCTGTAGATAGGAAATAAACTCAATAACAATATGATGCTTGTCTTTGGTTTTGTTACCTCCAAGATATATATTATTTATGTCATTCCTTTCCAGATTTGTGCCAAGAGTTTTATTTAAAAATTGTAGGGAATTATTCAGCAGATTTAATTTGTCCACATTTATACAAAAAATTATTACATTGTTACGTCTAGATCTTCGTTCAAGTGATAATATTTTATTTTGTAATGTTTCAACTTTACTTTCAACAGAATCTACTTTTTTAGAAAGATCCTGAATATTTTTATTTATTTCTGCCTTAAGTTTTTCTGTTCGGTTTTTAATAACTTTAACCAGCAATCCATACAGTTGTGAGTTTGTTAAGTTATTAGAAATTTCATTATCACTCATCATGTACCTATTCTCTGATGTGACTACTGTGGTGGAATGAACATTAATTTAAATAGTTTGGCCTTATCATTATTAATGTAAAAAGTGGTCTTGGTGTGAATTTACAAAATTAAACCTTATAGATATATTATAATTGTTCATTCAAATGCAGTTTTCTTACTGAAAAGTAAATTATAAATTACAGTTAGTTCTCTTTATATATAAGCTATATTTCACATAGGATCGTCTTCACATAAATTTCTTATGGATTCTAGCACTTTGTACCACTTATTTTACAAATTTTTGGAGGAGCTAACAATACACGTGCACACTGTTTCACGGTCTGTGAAAAAAATACGACGAAAAAATTGATTTCTACTGGATTGTTTTACACTATTTTGGATATTAAAGATTTGCGCAGTAAACGGCTCATCCTTGCTGAAGCCTAATTTACATAGCATCTTTAAATTTACCCACATGTAAAATCTTCAAGAGAGAAACGTCATTGTAATGAATATCTAACTGAGTTGAGTGATATTTTTCAAACTGTTATTTAATTATTTAATTCTTGGTAAACTTATATCATTTACATATACTTTTCTATCAATTTAGTGTCAGTTTTTATTTGGTCAAGTTAATGACAAAGAAAAGAGGACCTGCGAATTACCTTTGAGAAACTCTTACAAATAAACTAAGCATAATTAATATTTATCTACTTTAACCTGTCAAAATACTTTATTATTATTAAAAAGAAAGTAGCAAAATATATTGATGAGCAAAATATTTTTTTGCTATAATTTACAGAACTTATCAATTTTTTTACGAGGCAAACTATGACCAGATCATTTTGAAATAGCAAAATTTACAAATTTGTGCAAACGATAAGCAAAATCTTTTTTTTCTATACCCAGATGAATATTAGCTTATCTTCGCACAGATAACAAAACGAAAAAGTATGCTATTGTTTTTAACTAAACAAATATATTTCATGTTTATTCTAGGTAGTGAGAACACTGCAAAAAAATGAAATCCACCATACCCAACTATTATTTTTAAAATTTGAAATAAGTGACAATTCTGTCAAACTAATTGTCACTATATTTTTTACTTATTGAGATTAATTATACAATAAAATGAGGTATTTTTGTTTAGAATCGATAAATAATAACATTTTTATTTTTATTTGGGCAGCATTTTAAAAAAAATTAATTTTAATTAAACTATCCATAGGCGCCAAATCCTCGGGGCTCTGGGTGCGCAAGCACCCATAGCATTTTGAAGCGGGGTGCGGAGCACCCACAGCACAACGTGGACAAAAATAACCAATAAGTGAAATGAGGAAGCTGCCGTGGCCCAAGTTGGTCGAGCAACAGGATGTCTCTATGAGTCATCAGTTTTGTGAGCTGTGACGTTGCACGTTGCGCTAATCCTAATGCTAATGCAACATATTAAAGCTTTCCGGTGTTCTCGAATTGAGGACCACTACCTGCACAGACCAAATAAGTGCACCGAATTGCGGACCGTACTAAGGATTAGGGATTAAGGTGGTAATGAGGGTTCATTGCGTTAACTAGATTACTGAGAGAGATTTTTGTACCTGGAAATATGACACGAATTGAGGAACAAACTTCTCAATAATTGAAGTATCTTATCACTATACCCATTTATAATATTATTATTTGTCTTCTGATGGATTTGCAAAATTTGAAGAAAAGTGCGAATTCAGATAAAAATAGATATTTATTGCACAATTTACAATTTATAATTATTTTTTTAAACATATACATATTATTTACATTTAATACACTTTATGATAATTTGATGCGAATTTTACAAAATCTATTCGTTTTATAGAACCATTTTTATATTCTAACATTTTTGAAGTTAACATATTTAATCTTCGTCTAACAATTTTGTTGTTACATTTAACAGACTCCTTAAGGCTGTTAATACGAATATAAGTATCTGTTTGAAAATTGTTCAAAACATTTACAAATAAATACAATGAAGGGTGCATTGAATAGAAATTTGAATTAAATCTAGAATGAAAGGACTCGCATGCATTGGTAGAATTTTCTGTAGTTACAACAGCTTCAGCCCAAATTGTTGGTGGAAATAAAGAATTTTCTTCAATATAATTCTTTACTAAATAGTCAGCTAAATTTACCACAGCTTTATGCATATGATCGGGCTGAAATTCAGCCAAATCCAAAGCAAAACATTCTCCAACTTCTTCGGGTTTTAAAAAAGACAATCCAAAAAGATACCTCATCCATTTTCCAGTTGCACTTTTTTCATCTTGGTATTCTTTAGCCAATCCCAAACTCTGTATTTTTCTGTACCAAGCTTGGCCAAGATGAAACCTACATCCAATGATCTTTGTGGTGGGCCATTGCGCAGAAATTGCTTTGTGAATAGCTAGTTCATAATCAGCTACAATAATTTTTGGAACAAATATTAAATTAGCATTACAACACTTTTCTTTAAGAATAACGAAAAGTCTTTCGTATGTTAAACGAAGTTTATTCGGTAATAAACAAAAAGCTACTGGTACATAATGGCCGTTTTCTACGATATGAAGTGTGAACAACTGTAAAAAATGTTTCGTACAATATCGAAATGTTCCATCAAGATACACTTTGTCACTACTACACAAAAATTTTAAATTAGTATAGCACGAAAATACTACAATATTGTTAATATTATCAGTGACCAAGAGAAATGGTTCATTTTTAATTGTTGTCAAATTTAATGTTGGTAAAATATCGAAAACATCTGATACATTGCTTGGTAAACGTGCTTGGACTTGACGTCTTTTGTAATACATATTATTTCTTATGTATGTAATGTCTTTTCTTGTCAAAGCGTCCATTGTATCACTGTTTTCCCTTAAAACAGAGTGTATGATTTTCGATGGCCGTTCTGTGATATCTTCTACAGCTTTCCGTTTGCTTGCTACACTCAAAATTTGTCTATTTAATTTCTTTATGTCATTTTCATGATTGTGCACTGTTTCTTTTCGAGAAATTATATTATCTGAACCTAGCGTAAATACTTTTGCGTTACATTTACTTACAGTACAAGTCCAAAACTTTTCACCACTTTTAAGAACCTTTTTTTCACGAAACTTATAATCATCCCACACAAGTAACGACTTTCCCTTTTCACTTAAGATCATTTTAATTTCACTCATTTTTACAAGACTGCTCAAAATAAATTTTTGAGATTTTGTTTTATGGAATAATTCGATAAATCTAGCCATTTTTGATATACAGAGAGATATATACAAAATGCTACAACAGGTCGATTTTTTATTCCAAATTGAACATATTTTACAATACAGACATTTGTGATATGTCTACCTCTTACCTTCCACTTCTCCAACGCCTTAATTTTAAATACAGAATGTACCATGTACGGCACATCATTGAAAAGGTAATTTTATGGAGAATTCATAAATATGACTGTTTATTGCGATACTTTTAATTCGGGATAAAAAAACTGTAATGAATTATAAAGTATGGCACCTTATTTGAAAGCGAATTTAATTACTAATTGAATTTATCACATAACATTATTATAAGTATCTCCATATTGCACTTGCAACAAAATAAAGTTAGCAATAATGTTTAAAATAATGCATGACTAATTTTCAAGTGCAATATGGAGGATATTTATATAAATTTTATGGGGTGCAATGAATTAGTACATAAATTTGGTTTCAAATGAAGTGTCATACCACTTTATAATACGTTACAGTTTTTTTACCTTAAAAGAGGGTGGTAAAATTAAAAGTATCGTAATAAACAGTCATATTTCTTAATTCCCCTTAAAATTACCTTTTTAATGATATACTTTACATGTTAGTGTCACACTTTATAATATGTAATGGTTTTTATCTTGCTGGAGGGCGCTAAAAATTAGGTAACGCAATGTACGTTCATATTTTTGAATCTCCCATAAAATTACCTTTTCAATGATGTGCCATACATGGTACATTTTTTATTTAAAATTAAGGGGTCGGAGAAGTGCAAAGGAGGGGGTTGACACATGACAGATGTCTGTATTGTGAAAATATGTCCAATTTGGAATAAAAGTCGACCTGTTTTAGCATTTTCTTAAAATCCATTGATTATTACCAAAAAACAGGATGAAACTGTTTTGAGAGGCCCACACTGTATATTAAAAATGGTTAGATTTATCGAATTAGTTCATAGAACAAAATCTGCTTAAAAATGTATTTTTTTCAAAATTAATCCAGTAAAATATTCCGACCATTTGAAAAGGGAATAGAAACGCCGAGTTCCTTCTGGACTTCAGGATTCTTTGGCTGGTGAGAGTGCTGCCTTAATCCCTTAATAGTATATTAACAACAGTAGCTAAAAACCTATCAGTAGGCTAGTTGGTTGTTACATTTGGTGACAAGCGGTGGTCTTTTATACTTCCTGGTTGTTACATAAGAAAGATCCTCCCATTGAAAAAAAATTATTGAACGCAGCGCTATCTACCTTTTAAACTTTTTAAAATCTATATCTAAAACTAAAGCTCTTTTAGTGGTCTGTGAACTGGTTTTTACAGAATGAAAATAGCTCTATTCTTTTCCAAAATATCCGGCCTGGGAGTTTTTTTTTGTTTTTTATTGTATACTCTTATTATGCAGGAGTAGTAGAGTATGTGAAGTACCGCGTCACACGCTCTACCCCGTACAGCGTCGCTAAATAGTCGCCACTCAAACACAACGTTCACATTATTTAAACAGCATCGATACATCCTTTTCGTCTACCATTCCCGAGCTTGGCCGGCCTGACGGAGGAATTGTGGGATTGCCTAGTACGATACGCAACGAGGAGTGGACAAGTAATAGAAAATAGAAATTAGAAATACTGAATTTATTTTTCTAGATTAGTTCTTAGTTGCAACTCGTAGCGACTAGTCAGAGATATTTGACAGGTTTTCGTTTACGTTCAAGAAAAAACTTTAATTGCATTTGCATAATAATATATTGTCGGTATTGTTAGTTTCAAGTGTTAAATTAATTTGTTTATTCTCAAAGAAAAGGTATGTATTGCGCATACATAAAAGTTATGTATATGCTTATTCTTATTTCATATTTCTAGATTCTTAACAATTAGGAAGGTGACATGGATAATTTTGTCATTCGTTTAAAAACAAAAGACACGGACTCGGTGTCGGCGTCGGGTAAGTTTAAAGATTCGATATCTGTTACATCTGATGCAGCAGCTTCAACGTCCAATTAAATCTTAAATTATCCAAAAAGCGGGGTCGTTCTTTTCAAGTAAAGTGGAAAGATAATTTTAAGTGGTTACTCTACAAAGACAAAAGCATTCTGTGAGGTATGTCAAAATGCCTACATGAATCAAAATATTACAAAGTTAGCCAAGGATTCTAAATCATCATTTGAGACATTTGTGAAGGTGGGATTTGACAATTGGAACAAGGCTATTGAGAGATTTAAATCTCACGAAAAGACCGATATGCATCGCCAAGCTTGTTATGCATTATCAGCAGCTGATCATGGAACCAACGTGTTAACAGCGCTTTCCCAGTCAAAACTTAATGAAATGAAAACAGCAAGAACTGCTCTACTTAAAATTATTAGCTCTGTAAAATTTCTTGCCATCCAAGGGCTTGTATTGCGTGGTCACACTGAAGAAGATTCAAACTTCATACAAACTACGCATGCAAGCTGAAGACTGTGCTGAGCTTAAAACTTGGTTACAGAGAAGTGGGCATAAGTGGATATCGCATGAAATTATTAATGAACTGCTGCAAATACTGGCTGACGCGATAAAGTACTTAATAAAATTAAAAAAAAACATCTTTGCTATTATAGCGGATGAGACAACTGACTTGTCTAGTAAAGAGCAGTTGTCAATTTGTTTTAGAGTTGTAAACGACGACTTTGAAATTGAAGAATATTTTTTAGGGCTATATGAAACACCATTCACCAATGCAAATACTCTGTATAAAGTAGTTAAAGACGTATTCTTGAGATGCGAACTTGATATTAATTTGTTAAGAGGTCAGTGCTACGACGGAACTGCAAATGTAAGTGGGGTGCTTATAGGCCTTCAAAAAAGAAATTTGAAGGACGAACCACGCGCTATATGTCCACTGTATGGCGCATTCTTTAAATTTAGTTGTTCAAGACGCTTTTAACGGGATAAATAAAGTTAGAGACTTTTTAGCATCTGCGAAAAATATTTTAAATTATATGAGAGATTCGGCAAAGCGGATAGAAATTTTTAATAACATTAAGACGAATACTGAAGACGCTGGATCAACATCTCTGAGACCATTTTGTCCTACAAGATGGTATCTTAGAGTTGTGTCACTAAAATCGCTCCTTGAGAACTATAAAGAAATTACTCAGTTTATGGAAAAGCAGGCTTGTACAGAAAAATCTGAGGCTGGAGCAAAAGCAAGTGGATTTTTGGATAAACTAGAATCTTTTGAATTTTTTTTCTTACTAAAAATTTTGATACATATTTTTGATCAAATTGAAGTGGTTAATTGTAACATACAAAAAGTAAATACCAATGTAGCAGAAGTTATAAAAAAATTAATTGTCTTGTCAAAATACTTGAAGAACCACGGAATAATTTTGAAATAGTATGGGAATCTGTAGCCAATGAGAAAGAAAGATATAATGTTGAGGAACCCTGTTTGCATAGAAAAAGAAAAATGCCGTTAAAACTGGGTGGCTCTGAAAGTCAGTATTTTCCCAACACCCCTAAAGATATGCACAAACCTTTATACTTTGAAATTATTGACACATGCATTAAAAGCATTAAGGTCCGTTTTGAATCAGAAAGCATAAATAGAGATAACAATGTAATCCAAAAATATTATTCAGAAGATTTTGATCTTGATAAGTTAACCTTACATAAAAAAATGTTCTTGGATGTCACAAAAGATCAGAATTTTAAATGTGTGTCAGACATAGTTATATATTTAAACAAAAATAGTCACCTCAAAGAGTTATTCTCAGAAAATAGCAAAGTTTTGAAACTATTTCTTACAATTCCGACAACGTCCTGTACTTCGGAAAGAAGTTTTTCGGGATTACGTCGTTTAAAAAACTATTTAAGAACAACGATGTCGCAGTCGAGGCTAAACAATTGTGTTATTTTAAACTTCTATAAAGAGTGTGCTAGAAACATTAATAATAATGAAGTTGCTAATATGTTCATTATTAAAAACAGCCAAAGACGCAAAACGTTTTATTTATCATTATCAAAATAAATGCGTAATATAAAATAAAATCACTTTATTATTATATTCTTTTTATAGCATAGAAGAGATGTAAGTTGACTTATTGTATATGTAATGTACAAATTTTATTTACCAGAAGCATGTATTTATTTTAATTTTATAAAAAGAAATATCTTTTTTGTTATTTTACGCCACGGTTATAAAATGAACTTTATTCTTTATTTCAAGTATTAGGTTCTTATTTTTTTATTTATATGTGTATTAAAATATTATCATTGTGTTTCTACTTTTATTTCATTGGTACTTTAGCACCGCAGCGCTGAATACCAGTGGTGGCTGCACCGAGCATATATGGTTTCCAGATGCCATACATCCCGATTTAGGTGGAAGCCACCAGCCTCCCGATTGTTGATACTGCCGCTTCAATTCTCAAAGTCCAGCAATTCAACATCTGACAATACTTTTTTTTAAAGAAAATTTTCACATCAACGCTTTAAAATGGCTTTTAAAGTGCTTTTAAAAAATTGGTGGTGACTCTAAGTGGGGTGTGGAAGGACTAGGGGGAGTTCATATTTCCCGCATAGGAGTCGGGCACCCAAAGCAATTTTTGAGTTCCAGCGCCTATGAAACTATCAAACTAATTTAATTACGAGTATTAAAACTAAAATCTTAAAAGTGGCAGTTGAGCTGAAGACAGCACATCTGCCTTCCATGCGAATAGCCCGGGTTCGAATCTGGGCCAGGAACTATTTTATTTTTCATGTTTATTTTATTTTATAAATCAGCAAAATTTATAAATAATGTTAAAATTAGTTATTTTGTCTTAATAACCTAAAATAAATTAAATTTGTAGATTTTCGTTAGTGGGTCGTAGAAAAAATGGGTGGCTCAAAATTGATCGAAAACATTTAATCGAATACATTTGATCGAATACATTTGATCGAAAATATTTGATCGAATGCATTAGGACTAAAAAACATTTTATCGAATTACAATTGGTCGAAAAGAAAAATGATCGAAAAGAACAATGATCGAAAAGAAAATTGATCGAAAGTAGATTTGATAGAAAAAACAATTGAACGAAAAAAAAAATATACATAAAATTAGAAAAAATAAAAAAAAACTCAACCAATTTACCTAACCTGTGCCACATAGAGCCATCGCTGGTTGCTTCGCAAATATACAGGAAATAAAAAAATAAACAAACTAATTTAACATGTGCGAAAGCAATTAGTTAAATTTTAATGGTTCCAGGCCCCACAGGTTAAGTTCTTTTTATTTTTTTTAGTTTTATCTTTTTTTTTTTGTAAAGCAACCCTCTACAGCCACAGACCGTACGGTTTAGGTAAATTAGATAAGTTTTTTAATTTTTTTTTTAATTTTTGTATAATTTTTTTTGCGAGGCAAACCGCAAAGGCTTTAAGGCCGCGCAGGTTAGGTAAATTAGTTTTTATAAAAAAAAAAATAATAATAATTTACCTACAATGTCCCATCGGGAGACAACGAAACCTTAGTGAAATACATATTTTGTGCGAATTAATCTTAATGCTTTATTCTTAATGAAGATTAATAATAGTTTTGCTCTGAAAATAATTTTGTGTAAATTAACAGCTATCGTTTGAGATTATCAAAAAATTTGCTCTTAGTACGTAATTTGACGATAGCTGCTGAGTTTGGTTTTCCCGATAATAGGGATTAAAGGGACGGTTGCTGGGTGGTTTGATTTTTTATATTTTACCATTTTTAATGTTGATTTTTGATATATTGTCCTTTCGATCTAATGAATTTTAGATCTAGTATCTTTTCGATAAAATCTTATTCGATAAAATATATCTTCGATCAAATGTTATTCGATCAAATGCATTTTCGATCAAATTTCCAATTCGATTAAATGTTTTTCGAACAATTTTGTGCCACCCAGAAAAAATATACTGTACAACTAGAGTGGATTGCACAAACTACTATTCCAGAAAAACATTAACAAATATTTTATATGGGTGCTTGAATGTAGAATTAAATATTAACAATTATCGTAAACGGAGAAAAAAAAAATAATAATTTAATTTTTTCTTGACCCTTTATTTATTCCTTCCTCCCCTACAAATCTCTAAAATATACACTTGCTGTAAATTGTATAAAAGAAACACTGGTCGGCATAGAAGAGTTAGACATCTTACAGTTGGAACAAAATCAAAAGATTTTAAAATTGTACTAAAAGCGTTAAAGTTTGAACTATCAAAATTAAAATCTCGAGTTAATATCAATTTTGTACTAGATTTATATACATACAATAATAGTCAATTTAACTAAAATTTAAATCTTCTAAATAAAATAAATGTTTACATTTTTTAGGAAGAAATTTATCGAGAGATTGTGTCGATCATTGGAAGCAAACAATCTCCATCCTATAGCGATTTAAGTGAACTGAAATATATGGAAAGATGTATCAAAGAAAGTCTTAGGTTATATCCAAGTGTTCCGGTAATAGGCAGGGTGACAGGGGAATATATAAAATCACAATCTGGATACACCATTCCCAAAGGATGTATTATAAATCTTAGTATATACGATATGCATAGAAATCCTGCAATCTGGGAAAATCCTGAAAAGTTTGACCCTGATCGTTTTTTGCCTGATAATATAGCTAAAAGGCACCCATTTGCTTATGTGCCGTTCAGTGCTGGAAGCAGAAATTGTATAGGTACGTATTAAACAAAGAAAAAGAAAGATAAGATAAGAATTTGTTCTGCTCATTTGCTTTCCATGGACCTTGCTAAAGGACCCCGCAGGTTTCTTATGGAAATTGGGTTTCGGTGGATTTTTTTAAATTTTTAATATGATGTAGTACATGTCATTCTCAACAAATGTTACCATTGCTCCAACCCCTAAAAATGAACAATTTGTCTGCTTGGGGGCGTTAAAATCACCCATTTTTAAAAATAGACCATTTATTTTGAAAGCCTGGAAAATATATATTTGCAAGTTTTATTTTAGATTATGCTATATAGTATTCTACTTTTTATTTTCAAAAAATCTAACCGCCCCCCACTACCCCTCAACCTCTCCCTACCCCAGTTTTCAAAATATTATCTTGGGTACTTTTAAATGCATTGCCAAATGTTTTAATAAGTTTAAATTAAGGTAATCGCGCTTTTTAAAATTATCCCCCCAACTGGGGGGGGGGGAGGCTATAACAAAAAATATCGGTGGATTTGGGTGGATTTTGGTGAATTTTTAGTATGATATAGTCTATATTGTTTTGAATAGAAATTAATTGGGTCACAAACTTCAAAAATGAACAGTTTTGCTGCTAGGAGGCTCTAAAATCACCGTTGCCTCAAAATAGACCACCTTTTTTGAAAGCCTGGGAAAATGTATTTACATATTTTATTTTAGGTTATGCTATATAGTATTATGCTTTTTATTTTAAAAATATCTAACCGCTCCCCAATACCCCCCCGACTTCCCCCTGCCCCAATTTTCAAAATATTCTTTTAGGTACTTTTAAATAAAAATAAAAATAAATTGGTTGACAAACTGTAAAAATAAACAGTTTATTTATTTCTTATAAAACTAATTCTATACTCCCTCATATTCCCCCCTTCGCCTGTTTAAAAAAGCAAAAAATGGATATAAGCTGTATAAGCTTAATTAGAAAAATCTATATTTTAATTATCATCCAATCGTTGAGGAAGGGACACAACAAAAAATAATTAGATATTCTGCTACAAAACATAACAGCCCCACTTTTATTTTAAATATCTCATTCAATTGCAATTGTATTTTCAGGGTAAAATGATCTAAAATTAGGGGTTCTCTGGTAAACATTGAGAACGTACGTTTACCAAATATTTCAATTAAATCAAATGCAACTATCAACAAACTTTTTTAGTATGATAGTAGTAGGCGGATATGGACAATATTTTTGACATTAATTGTCAAACTTATACATTGGCTTTCTGACATTAGTAATAATTGTTGTCCTTTTTTGTGTTGTGTTGTTGTACGATATATTGTGTTTTTGTATATTGTCTCTGTATATTTGTTTTTACTGGTTGATATTATTATAATGGCTTACCAAAATCGAGAAGCTAGCTACGTATGCGAAAGACTTTTTCGCCCAGCGCAACTTTCACGAATGGATGGAGAAGAAAATGTAAATAAACGCGAAATAGCAGTTATTCGGCGAAATGCTGCAAACAGACCTCCTCTTCATGTGGATAACAGACGCCTTTGCATTAATTGCAGTCGATCTATTAATCAAGAATTGATAGACGTAGAAAATAAACCGTTCTGTCTAAGACTCAACCTTTTAAGTCAAACAAATAATTCTGCTTGCTATGTTTGTGATGAAGTAAATGACATTCATAGACTTTCTGTTGAATGTAGAGTTGATGCATTTATTAGAAATATTATTTGCATTTCTGAAGATGTAAAATCATGTCAGGCACATTTGCACGATCAATCCTGTATCCTAAGGATTCTTCTTCCTGGTTTGCGTTACGTAAATAGACCTTGTGTTCTTAAAGGTACTCAAATACACATTTTTTTACAGCAAATGCGAAAAACTGTAAATACGTTTTCTGAAAACATGTGTAGTAATAAAGACTGTTGCAGTGATGAAGAGTTCCAAAAAACTTTTTCTGTGACAAAAGAACAATTTAGGGAATTGTATACATTTTGTGATCCCGTGCCTGAAGGAAATATATTAAGATATATAAGCAAAAAATATTTACTTTCTTTTTTGTGCAAGATGCATCATGGTCTATTTGATGAGTTTTTGCGGGTTATTTTTCATTATTCCACAAGACAGAATACCAGTACAATCATATCTTTAGTAAGGAGATCTTTAATGCAAAGGTTTGTCAATTATATTCTTGGTTTTAATTCAATAACAAGAGAACAGTATATACAAAATCATGTGACACATTTTGCAAATAGACTGTATAACCCTGAGCGCAATGACTTCAAAGCAATTGTATATGCTGATTCTACTTATGCGTATATTCCGAAGTGCAGTAACTTTAGAGTTTTAAGACAATGGTATAGTACACACAAAGGAAGACATATATTAAAACCAGTGATAATGGTAGCTCCAGATGGTTTTATTTTGGATATGGAAGGACCTTACTTTTCAGACAGCCGTAATAATGATGCGCAATTACTACGGAATGAATACGAAAGAGACCACGCAGGCATGCATATGATATTTTTATATTAGATAGAGGATATCGTGATGCGATTCCTTTTATGGAAAAAAATGGTTTCTTATGTATAATGCCTCCACTTTTAAGACATGGTCAGCGCCAATTTACTACTGAAGAAGCTAATGCATCCCGGTTAATAACCAAAACCAGGTGGATAGTGGAAGCTCTAAATGGACATATAAAATCCATGTTTAAGTTATTGGCTGACACTATTTCTTCACAACATGCTGTATACCTATGCGATTTTTTTCAGATAGCCGGAGCGATAATTAATAGGTAGGTGTTTGTGTCTTCGATTTTTATTTCTATTGGGGTATTATTAAATCAAAATAATTGGACCAAAATAACATAGGATAGGTGGTAATTAATTTGTTAGATAAAAACATATTTTATAGATATCATGGCCCTATTACGATGGAAGATGCCAATGAACAATTGGCTGAACACATTAACATCCAAGCACAAGAAGCAAATGTAGTTCAAGCAAGGGTCGAATTTGAAGGACTTATAAGGAGAAATACTATATGGGTCCAATTAAATCATAATCATCTGCCACATTTTCCTCGTCTTACTTTGGAATATTTGAAACGTTTGACAATAGGTAACAATAATACTATTCTGGAGTTTTATTTCTGATGTTTTTTTTTTTAATAATTCGCATAATTGATTTTAGGTGTCTATCAAGTTGGACTGTCTGCATCCTACATTCAGGACAAGTTTCAGAAAGACGATGGTAAAACTATTCATGTAGATGAGCATTTTAATGAACATGGGTTTATTAGAATGCGCATTTTGTCACGATATGCCAGGCTCTCCAAACACCAGATTTGGATTGCTTTTAACCCTAATATGGAGGATGAAGAGGAAGATGAGCCAATATTGGGTTATTACTGCACGTGCAAAACGGGAGCAAGAACTTTGGGCACTTGTGCACATGTGGAAAGTGTACTATGGTTTTTGGGCTCTGCACGCCATAAACCAAATGTCAAATACCCATGGACGACATTATTGGATGTAGTTATGGATGCCGCCAACAGACCTGCACAAATTAATATGAATCAAGCACCACCTCTTTACATTATTGACATTTAAAGTTTTGTTACTAGTTCTTTTACTTTCAAATGTTGACACCTCTGTTGTTGGTGTGACCTTTCAGACACTATGCTCAGTGGCAGTCGATTTGGTAAGGGTTTTCCGGGTTTTCCCTTACTCAACTCCAACTAGGTCGAATGACGCTATCAATCATCAGTAAGTCGCCCGGAAGCGCTACGGCAAAAAAATAATAATCGCTTTTTCCCTAATTCGCACAAGCTTTCAGTAGCTTCTAAAGGTTGATCATCCGCTGGTAGGGGGGGTGGTGAAGGGAATAGGGTTATTGTCATTATTATTAAAACTATTTATATATTTATTTAAAACTAACATTGAAATGATTTTTGGGTTCCTTAAAATAGGGGTTGGGGGTAAGAAGGGGTTATTTTTTTTATTACCATTAAAACCTTAATTTAAGTTTATGAAGCATTTAGCAATGCATTTAAAATTACTTAAGAAAATTGAGTTTGCGAAATATTTTTTCTCGACTTTAACAGTAAGTGGTGTATTCTGAGCCAAGGTTTTTTTTGTATGTGACCCCATCAGCTAATGATAAAAAAATCCACTTTTCTTTTTTTCCTTATGATTGTAACAGCAACTAAGATCCTTTGAGAATTGGGATAGGGGGAGATCGGGGGGTAGTGCGGGGCGGTTAAATATTTTTAAAATAAAAAGCACAATACTATATAACATAACCTAAAATAAAATATGTAAATACATTTTCCCAGGCTTTCAAAAATGGTGATCTATTTTGAGGCAACGGTGATTTTAGAGCCTCCTAGCAGCAAAACTGTTCATTTTTGGAGTTTGCGTCACCCAATTAATTTATATACAAAACAACATAGACTACATCATACTAAAAATTCAGCCAAATCCACCGATATTTTTTGTTATAGCCTCCCCCTCCCCAGTTGGAGGGATAATTTTAAAAAGCGCGGTTACCTTAATTTAAACTTATTAAAACATTTGGCAATATATTTAAAAGTACCCAAGATAATATTTTGAAAACTGGGGTAGGGGGAGGTTGGGGGGTAGTGGAGGGAGGTTAATTTTTTTGAAAATAAAAAGTACAATACTATATAGCATAACCTAAAATAAAACTTGCAAATATATTTTTATAGGCTTTCAAAATAAATGGTCTATTTTTAAAAATGGGTGATTTTAACGCCCCCAAGCAGACAAATTGTTCATTTTTAGGGGTTGGCGCAATGGTAACATTTGTTGAGAATGACATGGACTAGATCATATCAAAAATTTGAAAAAATCCACCCAAAACCAATTTCCATAAGAAACCTGCGGGGTCCTTTGCTGTGATACAAACTAATTTATTACTTAAATAACAAAAAGACATTTAATACCACTTTAACTGTGCTGGACAAACACTAAGACGTACACCGTACCTGGTAGGGATATTCATATCTTTTATAGCTCTAAAGGAATACTATCTCCAATGCTGTGGTCAGTTTTAGTGGACGACCTACTCAAACTACTATCCAAAGAAGACTGCCAGTGCCTGGGATACACAGAGGACCTAGCAATTATCGTCAGGGGGCGATTTGCAGATACATTTTCGAAGCGATCTTAAACAGCTCTAAACATAGTGAACAACTGGTGCAAAAAGGAGAAATTGTCCATTAACGTACAAAAAACAACAGTTGTACCATTGTTACCACTTGTACTAAATAACCTGATTATTTTATTTTTCACCAAAGCCATATGTCTCGGAGTCATGTCCGATCAAAGGCTGACTTGGAATCAACATCTAAAGAAACTCGCATACAAAGCTACAACAGCTCTCGTAAGCTGTAGAATAATATGTGGGAAAAACTGGTTGCTAAGCCCCGAAATGACTATTTTGTTACAAACAAGGGGGATACGACCCATGACGCCATTTGTACTACGCCAACTGCAACAATGGATATATTATAAACCTTACGCCACTGCATATCTTAATGAAAGGACAAACATGCTAATGCAGGGACAAAACCCAATAAGCCAACAATATACCGCTGATCATATGAGCCTATATCAGCAAGTAAAAACAGTTTCTAGCAATGCCTCCTGATATAGGCGTAACCACATACAAATTCAAATAACAACCTGAGATTCCTGATAACAGAAGGTCTTCTTACCGAACCCTGTTGCCTAAGAAGGCACATAAGTGTCATCATAGACCTAGGAATATATACACCCAAAAAGTAGTTAAATATGCACATATATATGCCGCAAAATACTTCAATATATGCGTAAAAAATTGAAAAATATGCAGAGCATATGCAATAAGAGTAATTTGTTATTTGATCGAAATAGTTTATTATTATTTATTATTTGTTTTATTTTACAATACCTAATATAATACTTAATAATTTTTAATTATCAACTAATTTTATTTACAAATCAACATTATTGTAAAACGAATGAACAATTAGATGTTTTTCTAAATTATCTGTATTAAATGATTGTCTCCTATCAGTAAGTGTGTACTTGTACAAAGAAAAACTCCTTTCGACATCTACAGAAGTAATAGGTGCAAACTTAAATTTTCCTGAAATATCTGGATGAATAGTATTAATATCTTCAAAGTTATCAGAATAAATATTAGCAAGGTTTCTTAAAACAACAAATCCTTAATTTTTTAAAATTACATTTGAAAATTTATAAAAAATCGTCTTTCCAATATCGCCCAGGACATTTTTACAATCTGATTCAAACGTCTTAATTAAATTTACAGAAGTCACCAAAGGTAAATTTTTTTGTTCTAAATCTAACATAATTTTGGGTACAAATGCATAATTTTTTAAAAACACTAATTGCTTTGGTAATATGTGATTTTGAAACAACTTCTTTATATTAGATATTCCCTTAGATGAATCATCAAAATCAAATATGATTTCTTTAATTTTTTCATAATTATCTGCGTAAAAAAGGCAGCTTTAAGCCAGGTACCCCACCGAGTAATTACAGGTTCCGGTGGCATCTGTAATTCAGGACATTTTTCTTTGTACAATTGAGTTCTTAGAGGTGCTTTAAGAAATATTTTTTTTACATTACTAATTAAATCATTTATTAAAGGAAAGTTAGACCTAATTTCTTCTGCAACTCTGTTAAGGCCATGAGCCAAACATGTAACATGGATTAAGTTTTCATAAAACATTTTTAAATGTTGTGCGGCTTTTACCATGTACGGGGCAGCATCGGATAACATCAATAAACATTTTTCTGTTGGAACGGCTTCCGGAAGAAAAAAGGAAGACAATTATATCTGGATAAAACGAGTTATTGTCAAGTTATTTGTTTTATCTAATTGCTTTGAAGCGATTAGATATGGACCAATTTGCATGTCTTCGCGCAATGGGCTATATATCGACCACAAGAGTCTGTTGTTTCATCCACAATAATGTAGAAATGGTTTCCAACGGTAATCTCACGAATTTTTTCACGAGTATCAATGTACAAACTGTCAACACCACGTTTGCGTAATATACTTTTCTCTGGAATATTAAATTTACAGTATTTTCGTAAAAATGATCGGAGATTTGGATTATTTAATCGTATTAAAGGGATATTCGAAGTCACTAAAGCTTTGCATAAACCTTCATTAAAAATAGCTTGTTCACTTCTAGACGATCCAGATTCTAAATATTGGTTCAAGGGAAGTTGACTTTGTCTGCGAGTGTCTTTAGATTTCTGCTTTGCTATATGTGAGGGTGTTTTCGCGTGTTGGTCAATTTGAAACTTTTTTTTACAAAGAATCTAAAACAAATAAATTCCTGTAGATGTTGAAGTTTTAATTAAATTAAATAAATGCGTACGTTGTAAAGTTGCCCTACTTTTTTTTAACTGTGAGTTGAAATAATATTTTACTGTCGTTTGATATACCATTGTGAAAGGTCAAAATAAAATATAAAATAAAAAAGTACTTACAATTTTAGAACATGTTCTACAAAACACCTGGTTATCACCTTCTACAACAAAATCTGAATAAGATTTTACCCACGACTCAATTAATTTTGCCATTTTTCTCACTGGTTAACACAACACAACAATAAAGACTGAAATGAAGTTGAAAGTAACTGAGTCATTTAGAAATTTGAAGATACTACCTGAAAGGATATTTAGCAAAATTTGTTGGTTTAAGGAGGGTGTTTATAATTTAATCCTCTCAAGTACCTACACCATTAACCGTAATTTATTACAGGGAAAAGTTAATCCTTCAAAATTTTAGGAAATCGACCTGTAAAGGCATTTCACAAAATATTATTTTGGTCCAAAACTCATAATTTTAATATGTCCAGCCAATTTGTACGTCAGATATATGCTAAAAAATTAACAAAATTTTAATATATGCATTCAAAATCAAAAATTGTATATAAATTCAACATATGCAAAATATGGCGTTTTGCATATATTCCTAGCTCTAAAGAAGAAGAGAAAACATCAATTCAGGTACTGTACCAGTGTGAAGTTCAGGCTAGATTGGTATTTCAAACATTAAGCGAAGAAAAGCTAGATTCAAGGAAAAGCATTCGGGAGGCACTGTCAAAGCTACTAAGTTTAATAAAAAAGACCAAGCTAGACGACATACTCTAAAAAACGGAGTCCCATAATAGATCTGAAAAGGTCGCGGTAGACTAGACCAAATAATATCCAACTCCCTTTAAATCTAATCTAATCTACTGAGTAGATTGAGGGATACTTTGGATCACTTTTCAAACTGCGCATGCGCCACAGTAGAGAGAGAATATATGTTTATTGTCATAGATACATTATCTTATGGAAAAGCACATGAAATATATAAATAAATAAAAAGTTAAAAAGCTAAAATAAAATCCAAATAAAACGAATAAAATACATTAAAATTACACTTTTAACAATTATAGATTAAGTGTAAAGGTTAAAGAAAAGGTCCTTTATTTTGACTTGTGAGAAATAAAGGACCTTTTCTTTAACCTTTACACTTAATCCCTACTACTCACATATGGCCACCCTCACTCCAAAACATTTATAAAATTCATATAGTTATTTACTATTTTTGTTATGATAAAATTAAACTATATCATAGTATGATTTGTCTACTAATAATAAGGGTAATGAATTAAAAATTTTAATGCCGTTGTAAGTTACTGAATCTTTGATTGAGGTAGATTTAGGTATAATCATAGCCAAATCTCCAGAATATCTAGCAGATTCATTAATATTTGTACAAGTATTTTTGTTTTTATAAATTAAGCTGGCTGCTTCTAAAATAAAAAGATAAGTTAACTTTAATATTTGATGTGTCTTAAAGAGTTGCCTGGAAGAGGCAGAATATTTTGCTTAATATAGTAGACGAACATTCGTTTTTGTAAAACAAATGTATTATGAAACATTTCATTGCTGCATACTCTCCAAAATTGTATTTTATACCTTAAATTAGATTCAATCGACCCAAAGTAAACATTCTTAGCTGCAGCAAATCCCAATTCCCTGCTGAGAGCCAGAACAGAGCATTATCAACTCTTATAACCTTTTTGCTTAGGATTTTTTTTTATTTCTATTTCCTAGTGATACTAAGAAAAACATTTTAAATTAGTATTTATAATAACTACAGTAAAACCAAAGAATACCTACCCAAGAAGCGAAACTAAATGGGCGATTCGTGGACAAAAAACTGCCAAGTTTTCTCAGTGTTTTAGAGGTGGTTTAACGTCAAATATACCTGTCAATGTATGTAGAGTAACGTTTGGTATATTATTATTAGCGTTTTGTGAAAATTGTAGTATAGTTAAGTAGTTGTATTTAACTAAGTAGTAATAAGAAATAAGATTTAAAATTTGTATTACATGAAAAAAAAAAATACATTGCGTTGTTCGTAATTTTTTTTTGAACGTTCTTGCATCTAAATGTGTCCTTTTTAATTCTAAATCAGTATTAAGTACCAATAATGATAATTTATTCCTACGTTTAATTACTTAGTATTTTATTTAAATATGTTATTTTTTTGTTTTTTAAACCTTTTAAATTAAAACAGTAAATAAACAATAATACAAAACAAACATTAAAATATATGACAAACTCACTTCGAGGAACCAAAACGCTGCTATCAGGATGCAATCGATATGCAGTTACAGCTACCTACTGTACTGGATATGTAACGTGTGGCGAGTGGATTACCCCCTACGGCACTTAGGCCTCACTAGGCCTCAATAGGCCCATTGTGTATCCTCTTAAGATGATAGGCACCTCCTAGCTTGTGACCCAGCTTACAGTTTTAATGTAATTGACAACGTCGCCAAGAGGTGCTTCTCTAATATCGGCCGGTGTTAATCAATACTCACCGAAAATTAATCTTCCAATAAGTGAGAGCGACGGGCAATCGTAGAGGAAATGCTCAATGGTCTCATCTTTTTGTTCGCACCCCCTGTAGGGTAAGGATTCTGAGATTTCTGAAATAGAGATGCTTGCGTACTTGGCAATGACCAGTCAGAAAGCCTATGATCAGAAGCAGATTATGTCTAGTCGTAGTCAAGTATTTGTTTGTTGTAGTGTTGTCAGGATAACTTAAAAGCTTCCTGGTAATTCTGCAGTTCCTTGTCTCATCCCATCCTTCCTTCAATTTCACAAGGGAATATTCTTTAATTAGGTCTGTCACTGCCGATGTTGTCAGTCCAATAGAAGGGCCAGGTCCAAGAAGTATTTGGTTGGCCGCCTTATTGGCTATCTTTTGATGTGGCGTCACCTTTGATCCATCGCATTGTTGGATGGATACTCTTGCCAAAGCTGCATGACATTCTAGTACTAACCCTGAGTAAATCCGTAATCTGTTCAGGACAAGTAGTGCTTATCTGCTATCTGTATAGATAAACATGTTCCTACCAGTGATATTGTTTTTAGTAATTTCTTTTGTTGCTCTGAGAACCTCCGTGAGCTTGGTTTGAACTACATTGGCAATATTGCTCACAGTCCATTTTATGTTGAGGTTAAGGAATTGGATTATATTCCAAATCCTGAGCATTGTTTTGTTTTAGAACCGTCGGAGTAGATATACATCGTACCTGCCACTTCCGGCTCTTCAATTTATTGTTATAACTTCATATGGCTTATGGAAGATATATCTCGGTGAGATGAAGTTCATGTTCGCTTGAAGCAGTGGGGCCAAAAGCGACGACTCGCCTCACCAGATCGTACATCAGGTTCTATTTCATCCGTAAAATGGCGTGTTATTGTCATAAGAGCAACCTACTTGATATAAATATCGAAGAGAGTGAGACTAGGAATTACTTCTGTGGCAGTGGTGTGGTTTTCATGGCTCCTGTTATGTTGAGACATGCTGTTATTTGAATTTGTCTATTTTGGATATTCGGTACTCAGACAACTGCACCGTATGTTAGCATAGGTCTTATGATGGCCATTTAAGTCCATGTGACGACTCTGGGGGACAAACCCCAGGTGCGCCCCACGGTTCGGCACCATTATTCATAAGTAATGTATGCTCTTTTGACTCTGTTTTCTAAGTGTGAGTTCCATGTTAACTTGTTGTCAAAAGTGCTACCTAGGTACTTCACCTCTGTTGCAAAATTTTGTTTTGTGTTTAAGAGCTCTGTAGATTTTAATTTAATTTTCATCCTCTTCCTTGTGAAAAGGACCATTTTTGTCTTCTTGGGATTGATAGACAGTGAATGGTCCTTGCACCACTGTTCCATAATTATTCCCTACTCCCTATTTACACAATTACCAGGTCATCTGCTTTCGCTATTGTGTAGTGACTATTGTTATTGTACCTACAGTACTTATTTCCTATTAAAATAATCTATTTGACATAATGAACATAGTAAGAATTTTTTATCATTGTTACTTTATTAAGTGTTTAAGTCTTATGAACCAAACGACAAAAATTGATTAATTTTCATACGTTTCCCAGTGTATTAAGTTCCCTTGTTTTGGTGCATAGGAAAACTAATTCAGTTTCGCTTCTTGGGTAGGTATTCTTTGGTAAAACTAGTAGAATTAATTTTTAGGTCAGAAGTTCGCAATGTTGGAATTAAAAGCAACTCTATGTGGAATATTGAGGAACTTCCGGTTAGAGGCTTATGATAGACCTGAGCATATAAAGCACAAATCTGATATTGTACTAAGACCTGCTGGAGAAATACGAGTAACTTTTATTTCTAGAACTTAGCATAAATAGTATTTAAGTTTAAGATAATGTGTTCTTTTTAATTAAGAAATATACGTGTTAACATATTTATTACAGACTTTTACGTTATTTTGCAACTGTAGAACTCAACTTCAGTATTTTTGTCTACGCCCGTGAGATAATACCTTCTTATCCCACTCATTTTGCGTGAAATAATAAGTTTATTAATGCACGAGTTTTTCTTATCTCACTGCTTTTCAATCAATTAAATAAAAAAGTTAAAATCTCAAAATCTATTTAAATTTAATAATAAATTACTGTCACAATCTTAAGTAACAAGTATAGTATATTATATTACGAGTGTGGAAAGCGACATTTTCCACACGAGTGGGAAATATTGTCGCACGAGGCACAAGCCGAGTGCGACTATCACACGAGTGTGGAAAATCACTTTTCACACAAGTGATGTACAACATTTTTCCTACTACCACAAAATAATGTCACCAAAAAATGTAAAACCAGATTATTACTATAATAATTAAAATGTATTTAAAAAAATAATCGTATTTATTCAATTTTCATATTTTATAAACAAAAAAAAAAACAAGAATGTGAAACAGTTTAAGAGCAATGTTAAAAATATTAATTTAAATTTTTAACTTAAACACCCTGTAACTTTTTAAGTATGGTTCTACAAATAATGATGGTAGGTGGGGTTATCCGGGTTTTACTCACCTGTAAAAAAAATGGCACCATCAGATATCTTTAAGTCGTCCCAGAGTACCATAGCAAATAATAATAAAAGCCATTCCTGCCTTAGCTTGTGGTTTGACTCCTATGGGGGTGAAGTGTAGGAAAATCTATTATTATTGTTGTATTTGATATATTTTTTATTTATTTTTCTTTGGCAATGGGGCATGTTCAAAAATTTTGAAATTTTTTTTATGAATAGTAGAGTTAAAAATAAAACTACATTTTTTTTATTTTTTTTTTATCTATTCATTTGCCGGAGTTATGAATTTTTTTAAAATTTATGACGTCACCGGGAATAGACCAATAGGAGCTAGCACACAACGTTGCCGGCTAGAAGGTTTACGAGAAGTGATGTACGTTCGTTTGTGTACTCCTTCTTACTTTTAGACTTCTAAAACATCGTTAAACAAATATCTTTTAAATAGGTATATAATATCAAATGTTTTTCGAAAGTATTATTTCTGTTTAAACTTTTACCATATTTAAAGTTTCATTGTTTTAAAAGTCACTTAATAATTCAGAAAATGGCAAAATGGCAGCACTGTATGGCATCTGTCATCATAGTGTCTCGATCAAGAATTTATTTGGAATTTGAGTGTTTAATTTTGTACTTTTTATAAATATTATGACTACGAAAAAGTGTTTTGTTCCAGAATGTGATAATGATTCACATTCATCTTCAAAACTATTTATTAGTGTTCCTAGAAATTTGGAAAGAAGAAAATCAACCTTCTACTAGCGATGTTTCTCGTGAGCTTTTTAATAAAAATACACCGGATTATCAAGATGTAGCAGCAATTTCTGCTAATTGTCCCCTTCAGGAAATTGAAAATAAGGCTACTATAAATTCTTAGGTGTATAACCTAAAAACCCTTCTGGAAGAAAATGCAGAATCTCCTGAAAGTTTTGAAGATACCGAATTTATTCATCATTTTGTGGAAGAACTAGTGATAAAGAAATAATAGAAAAATGTGGGTATTTAAATAAACTGGTTCCTGGATCCCATATGATGGCAGATAGGGGTTTCAGAATATTTAGCTACTTGAAAACATGGGATGCACTTTAGTAAAGCCACACCTAGTCTATCGCAGAATGAAAAAAGTTCTCCAGAAGATGTACAATTAAGTAAAAGAATAGCATCTCTAAGAATACATGTGGAAAGAGTTATAAGAAGGGTTAGTTAATTTAACAAGTTAAAACCACATTCGTGTGTGAATTTTAAGCAAGTACATTTACTTAGTAATATCTGCATAATTGCTTGTTAGCTTACAAGAACCTATTTTGTAAGAGTAAATATTAATTTAATAAATTTTTTTTGTTTGTTTTTTTAATTTAATTTACCTAATTATCACATTTCAGGGATTATAATGAGTTTTTAAACAGCCAATGTATTTTTTTATAAAATTTTAACTTTTCGAACAAATCAAAGAGGAATGAGTACCTGTATATGCATATATTTTTTTGGGACTAAAACTACCAAAACAAAGGCACCTATTTACAGCAGTTTAAAATGAAACATTTTGACAAAAACGCCTATGTCACAGTGATAAATATTAAAAACAACCAAGTTCAGTTGAATGTGGTAGCAAAGTCTATATATTCCAATAAATCGGGTAACTACATGTGGTATCACTGGTGATAAATTTAAAAATATCACAATTCTTGCTACCTTTTTCAAAAAACCAGAAAGTGTGCCTTCTTATCAATCCTTTATGAAAATGACAACAGTGATAAATGTGAAAAAAAATGTAATGTTGCTATTTGTTATTACGATAGTAAAACATGTTTGCAGTTCCGTTTATTTTTTATGAAAATCTAAGTAAAAACAACCAATGTCAAAGGGTTCTAATTTTTTTTCTGTTGAAACAAATATATCACAAAATTTAAAAATTGATCATAGGTCAAGCTAAAGTAATACGTTTATTGATAGTAGCTTTAAAAAATGAGAAAGAATAATATTGACTTAAATTATTATTATTAACATTGGTGATTTTTAATAAAAACTCTTCAATTATTGTTTACAAATAAAAATATATAAATCTGAAAATTTTATTAATCTTTTAATAAAAAATGAGAAAAATGAAGTAAAAAACAATTTATTTACAAATAAAAAATATATACAAATCCTAAGAACATAAAAGTACTGATTTATTTTCCTGTAGTGGATGAAGACGTTTCTTTAACAATCTAGCCAAGTGTACATCAATATTTACGCATTTTGATAAATTAGAGCCTTTCCAATAACACTGAATAGATGTTACAGATGGTTTCTCACTTCTTCTATGAAGCCACATATTTACAACCAACTGAAAAAAATAAAAGGGTTAGATATGCAGTTATTAAATAACTATATAACCAGCTACAAAATGCCTTTATTTTATGTAACAAGACGAGCAGAGCTCTGAACGAATCCAGTAAAGAACCTCGGATTTTCAAAACTTAAAAAAAAACAATCTCACCACATATTCACATTTTTGAAATATTATAGAGCTTTTCGAAAAAAATTGCTATTTTTAAAAATACAATTTTTTGTTTAAACAGCTATGTCTCATTTTAGGCTATTGAGTATTATAAAATAAAAAATTACGGGATGCTTTGTTAGCTTCAAACGAATCCAGCAGAGCACCCCAGTTTTTTTTTAAACCACACCACGTTTTTTGGCTCCTACAATATTATAAAAATTTTTTAGTAAAGTTTTACAATATTTCAAGAGTCTAAAAATATTCTAAAAATGGGGTGTGGTTTTTAGAAAAAAGCTTTAAAAAACCGAATTGCTCTGCTGGCTTCTTTCGAAGGTTATTATTATTATTAAAAATATAATATTTCAAGTGCATAAATATATGGTGTTGCTGTTTTTATAGAAAAAACTTTATAAAATAGAGGTGCTTTGCTGACTTTGTTCGAAGCTATAGAGCATTTTAAGTTTTGCAAAAAACGAGGAGCATAAAATTTTTGAAAAGGGTATAAAAATAGCCTAAAAATATGGCATATTTTTTAACTCAAAATTTCATAGGTGCTCTGCAGCATTCTTTGGTATCATAATTATTACTAGGTTCACTAACAAAATCTGTTTCTAGATTATTTTAACACTTGCTGTGATTACAAAAAATGTCTATATGTCAAAATTAGAAAAAAAATATTTATAGGAATAAAGGGCCTTATTATATGTATTATTATATATGTAATATAAAAACAAAAAAGCTTAATAAATATTACAAACCTTGACATGCAGCATATCCTAAGCATATTGTGCACTAAAAATTTCATTAATTACAATGCAACCACATCAGAAGGTTTTTGCCGTACTTTATGTTTAGGTGTAATTTGTCTCCTTCTCTCTTATGGAAAAAGAAATTATCCCCATATTCTTGCTTGGCAGATCTAAAAATAAAACCTGAGATAAATATGTTTTACTTGCTCCATATAAACTGTAACTACCTACTATTAAAACAAAGTCTTACCTTTGTGACTTTTGTAAACTGAGTATTGTTAAAAAATGCAGTAATCATCTCGGTAATCATATTTTCGTTTACAATGGGTAAAACACTTGATTCAACTTTTATAAATCCAGCTGATTCATATTAATAATAAAATTAAACCAAAACAAAAGCTAAGGTTAGATGTTACTGATGTTAGGTGGTGTCAATTTTAATGTCACTTAGATGTGCGTTCACTTCGACATTCTGTGTGTTGGTTTGTTCGTTGGCTTGGTTTTGTATAACAAAAAAAACTTCGACACAAGATGATTGGTCTATTCCCGATGACGTATAATTTCAAATTTTAAATTTCAATTGGGCTTAATTTAAAAATTTTTGGCTTTTTTAACGAACTGACTATTTAGAATAACTTGTATAGCGACTAACTATTACAATATAATTTATAAAACAGTATATCTCACATGTGAACATGGCCCATTTTGAGTAAATATCATTATATAAAACATTCTTTGGCATTTATTTTACCCCTCCTAATTATTTGTCATAGAATTTTCCATTTTCAAGGTATTTCATAATTGTTACAAACAGGTTATAAATATGCAAAATTTTTACATATAATTAGGAGAAAAATTTACTTCAGCAATTATTTTTTTCTAACCAATATGAAATAGTCATGAACATTTCTATAATTTATTTTTAATTTTTAGTGAATGGAAAATATGTACTTTCAGATGAAAATGAAGTCACTATTCCGAAATTTGATTTAATTTTTTCCTCAAATTTTAAAAAAGTGGCTCTAGAGCAGGGGTGACCAGCTTTTTTGTATATAAGATCAGTTTTTATCGCGATCGACTTGTTGTCATAGGCGTAGTCTAAGGAGGAAGAAGAGGTGTGAAATACTGTCACGAGCTACTTTATTTAGTGACTAAGTGCTACCTGACTCGGGAAAATAAAAGAGCAGAACAACAATTATTAACAATTTATTAAAGATAAAATAATATATTTACAACGTTACAATAATATAAAAAGGGCCTTACCAAGGGCTAAACATCTAAAGGCAACGAGGGCACGTCACATCACTTCTTCTAATAAGATGCGAGACGATGATGAGACTCAAACTAAGAGTCTAGGATGAGACTCCGACCAAGAATCTCGGATGAGACTCCGACCAAGAGTCTCATTATTGTTGACCTAGCCGATTTTTATATTAATCGATTAAGGTCAGTACGTGTCTAGTCTAATATTTTATTTACATTTATCTAAGATAAAGTTATAAATAGAATCTACTGTTTATCAAAATATATAAAATATAATACTGAATTATTTAATTTAGCAAATGTATATTGAAATAGAAAATGTATATTTTATGTATAGGGTGATATTTGTTTAGCGTGACAATACATACTATGTATACAGTATGGTTTAAATGAAAGGAATAAATTCATTATAATGGAAGTAGTTGGTTTTTCGAAAAAATGCTCGGAGAGGTCAATTTTGTTTACTTAAAGCGCAATTTTTTAAATAAAATTCAATTTTTCCCCACTTCCCATTTTTGGGCAGTGACGTCATAGACAATTTTTTTAAATAGCAACCTTAATTTTTTTTTCTTGATTTTGAAGAACTTTTAGTATCGAAACTTTTTGAAATAGATTTTTACTAACTTAAAATTTGTTGTATTATTTGTTCTAAATATAAAAAAGTTGTTATAAAAATGCACAGTATTGTAACCTACCTCACCCAGGTACCTTCATAATTTATTAATTCCATTTTATTAAAGAAAAGTTGCATTTTTATTAAATTCAAATTCCTACATTTAACGAAAAATCTTCGTTATAAATAAAAGCAATATTTCTGTTAATATTACAGAAAGGATAAAAAATTATCTCATGAAAAATCAATCCAAAAACCCCCATAAACATATTTATTTTCAAGAAATAATCATAATTAACGCCCGTATGCACCGTACACGTTTAATCCAAATCAAGGGTTTAATCGCGTTTAGTACCATAGCTAAATATGGTACTAAACGCGATTAAACCCTTGATTTGGATTAAACGTGTACGGTGCATACGGGCGTAAAGCTCTTAACTCGCCTATCTTTCTAGTTCCGATGTTAAGACCGATTTTCGACAATATTTCGATACAAAATTCGGAGAAGTTCTCAAGGCACATAATAAATTTACCACCCATTTTTTCCACCCAAAATTCGTTCCTAGCTGAACTACAAAAAACTGACGTCAAAAAAGCCATTAAAACGGGTATGAAGACCCAAACCCAGGAAGCTCGAATTTCATTCATTATGATTTTATATAGAATTCAGATTATTATTTTATATTCAGTATTTCCTAAATCGACGCTCTTCTAATTTGACGTCTATCCTACAATACCTCCTATCCCCCGAACGCTGTCAACGTCCCATGCCTTATTTCCCGACGCTTGCGTCCCTAAATATTTCCTTCATAATATCCTTGATGACACCCTTTGTCGCACAGCACCACCAAGTATTTTTTACCGCATATCTGCCTCGACGCAGTACCGTAATAAATACCTTACTCTCCACCACGACGCTAGGCGCCTCGACGCAAGGAGACGCTCAACGCTGCGACGTACCTAAATCTGGTCTAGTATAGACGAATCCAATGTCTGTGTTTTCAATGTTGAGTCAAAAGATTTATGTAACTTCCTTTGAGATACCACCAGGGTTTCGTTTTAATAAGGGCCAGACATTTTCTTCAAAATATTGTTAATGTAACCCATAAACCATATGGCTTTCGGGCATTCACCCCGAAGGACAGTTAGGTTAGATATCTGTTTTCTATGGGTCAGTGCAAAATCCGATCGTCTAACCTCCCCGCGGTGCACATTGGATTACGCTAATGGCGACGGTAGAAAAGTGAATTTAAGCATTACTAAAAGAGTAAACGCCAAAGTTTCAACATTCAAATATAATTGGGAATAAACTTTAACAATGACAAAAAGCATCAATGTATTTTTCTATTTGGAAATTCTTGGCTTACAACTGTGCCCTATCGATCAGCTAACTGTCAAAATGCAATATTAAAGTCAAAAAATTACTTTTTTTTAAAAGCTTTAAGTTGCTTAGATCACTGAGTTCAAAAGTGATGTCATAAACTTATATCATGTTTGATTTCTTATCCACAAAGTTAAGCACAAAAAATAAGTTACTTGCTCTATTATTGCATTTTGACAGTTAGTTGACAGCTTGTTGACAGCTATAAGCTGAGGACTACATAATTTTATATCATATTTATATTCACTTATCTAAAAAAATTGAAGTTATAAACAAAAAATAATTTTTTGACTTTATTACTGGACTTTGAAGAATTGTTGACAGCTAAATGACAGCTGCCGATAGTCATTGTTATTGATTTGATATCATCTTTGAACTTATCGAACTAAAAAAAAAAGAAAGATAAAACATAAAAAAACAAGTTATTGGCTTTATTATAGCACATTGACAGCTATTTGACAGCTGCCAACTGTCAATTTTGAAAATCTAACAACAGATCTGAATTTAGCAACCTCAAAAATATAAACCTAGATAATAAAAAAAATTAAATAGGCTATTTCAAAAGTCTATACACACTGCGCATATACATAAGTCCGTGGAGGATACTCGGAGCTTTAAAGCTCTGTACCGGCCAAACTATCCATTTTTGAGCTTTGTGGCCATTAAGACAATGGGCCCGTTCACTTTCATTTTTGAATGTGAATTAATTATATATTTATAAAGATATTAAACTCTTTTGTCTGGTGGTACTTTTCCCGTTAAGATATTTTTGCTAGAAGTAAGGGAATTCCCATAAAATTCTTTCAGTGACTCATTGCGTCAGAAAATCCCTAATTCCGTTCACGTCTCGTATCGGTTATGCTTAAAGACGGCGGGGTTGTCGGAAGTATCCCTAATATAGCATTTCTGCATTTATATATGTAATTTAAATAGTAAAATTCCATTAACTTTCTAAAAATCATGAACTTATATTTTCTGATTTAAAGCTGGGAGCTTATTTTTTACTTTTTAATTAAAACAATTATTATTACTCAGGCTGAAAATTAACCAGACCATAATCAAAAAGTAGAAATTTGATTTGCAATATTTATCTGGTAAACGTGGCAACGTTGCATTTATTTCTAGAAGTGTGTGTAGACAACACTATTTAGAAGTACTTACAACGTTGTCACGTTTACCAGATACATTTTCTCAAATAAAATTTCGATCTGGTAATATTCAGCTTGAGTAATACTAATTTATTGTTTTTATTAAAATTTAAAAAAGGTAAGGTTTCCAGCTTTATCTGAAAATATAAACACATTATTTTAAAAAAATAATATATTTTTATCATGTAAATTTCTTTAATAAATGCAGAAGAGGAATGGTGGTGCAATGATACATCCGACAACCGCGCCCTTTTAACTATTAACCGATACGAGACCTGAAGGGAATTAGGGGTTTTCTGACGCAATGAGTCACTGAAAGAATTTTATGGGAATTCCCTTACTTCTAGCAAATATATCTTAACGGGAAAAGTACCACCAGACAAAAGAGTTTAATATCTTTATAAATATATAATTAATTCACATTCAAAAATGAAAGTGAACGGGCCCATTGACCAATATGATGAACTCTATCACATATCAAAAATTCAGCGAATTTGACCGGGACCCAATTTCCATAAGTTTAGTGCGGGGTCCTTTGAGTATTTGAACAGAAATAATAAAAATCAATATTTAAAAATATACAGGGTTTTATTAAATCATTTTAATAGAAATTATTAAAATCAATACTTTAGAAATATACAGGGATATATTATCATAGATAAATTATAAAAACCGAGATGTTAAAATTATTATTAAGTTAACCAACTGGTCAATGGACACTGTTCGTTAGCTCAAGGGGGGCACATTGTGCTAAGCCACCCATTCTACTAGGTTTAAAACAAAGTATATGTAAAATCAATATAGGAAGGTAACCAACTGGCGAATTGACGCTGTTCGTAAACTCCGTTGATCATCAAGCTAAATAAAATATATCTTGATAGCAAATTAACGTGATCTGTGTTTGAACGGGACTAAAGTGAGATCTCAGTAAATAGTTCATATTAATTGTAATATACTTTACATTACATTTAAAGTATGAAAAATAAAAGAGTTTAAATATAAATTTGTCTGGTTTTATTTTTATCAATTTGCACCAAACTTTGTATCGAATCCTGGTTTACCTTAATGAACATTATCACAACGTGGGTATATAAATGATCAATTAATTAACCAGAAAGTAATTTCTACTACTAGAGGAAAAATGCCCAATGCAGTAAGTATATATTTTGAAGTAAAACAAAATTAAGAGGTAAATAATAATATTCCAGACGTTGAAAACAATGAACAAAATGGGGTGCCGGGGGTGAGCAGTTATAGTATAGCTGATAATTTGATTTCTATATTTCACTTTCGCGTTTTTTTTTTTGGGCCAGGAAAATGGCAAGTGTGACGTGTTGCCAATCTGTGGGAATGTTCTCATATTATGGGAATTTTTACTGTAAAAGCATGGGAAAAAGGGAAAAAATTAAAATAAACTTAAAATATAAGAATTCTTCTTGACCACGTTGATTCTTGTGAAAACTATTATAATAAACTGTTTTTGGTTTATGGGAGTACTCATTAACCGTAATATTACTACTATTTATTCATTGTTTGTGATTTTCGGAGTTCATATTTTGTATGTTGTGCATATCGATTCTTGACTTGTAGGAATCTTTTCCTATTGAAATTTTCGACATTTTCTTACAAAACAGTGCTAGTACTTATGTTACATTTAAAATCAAAAAACAAACTATTTAAAAAGCATGTATTTATTTAAAGAACAAAATGTTGTTAAATGTTTAAGGTTCCCGCTGACTGACTGATTTTTTAACTAAAAAAATATATTTTTTATTTTACATTTTTTTTTTAAAGAGGCATTTTTATTTTTATTTTATTATTTTTTTATCAGATTATTTAGGTACTTTTATTTTACTGTTGTTTATTTAACGTTCATTCTGTTATTTTTAAGTTTAAATACGTTTTTTCTTAATCAGGGACTGATTTCACCTATAACTCCAAATTTTATTATTTTATTACCTTTTTCTTTTTCTACTACGCATCTGTGGCAAATGGAATCCAATGCCAACAACCACACAAAAAAAGGGACTGATTTCAAATAAAAACGAACGTGCGAAAAATTGTGGGAATTATAAAATTTTGTGTGGGAAAAATGGGACTTTTTGGCCATGTGTGGGAATTTCTGTTTAAATTGGTTAGTAACACTGTGTAACACATAAGTTAAAGTGTATTGTGCTGGAAGGGCGGAGGAGATCATAGGGTCATGCTGTCAGAATTCTGGCAAATTCCCAGAATGCATTAAACTATTGCTAGAAAGTTTTGTCTCCTACAATCGCTTCAAAGTCCATAGTACACGAAATTCAACCCCAGACATTGCTAGTGGTCGACGATGGACCAAAATTGACCACCTCTGCTCTATAGGAACATTTTTAGTTTTTACCTATACGTAATCTATGTTTTTTCTTTTGCTAATAATGAGAAAAATACAACTAAAATTTTGAATGGCAATATTTCGTATTAGATAGAAAATAATAATTGCTAAAAAATCTCCTTTTAGTAAAAGTAAAAAAAGCCTGTCAATTTTCAAATTAAAAATAATCTTACGAGTATTAACTACATTACCGACAGAGTAATAGTTTTACAGGTTAGTATTACCGACAAAGCTGGATTACTTTTACCACCCGCACCAAAAAATTGTAAAATAAATCAAATTATCAGCTGTCAGTTAGAAATATAGCAGGCGCGCCACTATTTCAGAATAAGGTAAGGATGTATTTGAGCCACGGTGGACTATAAGGTGCATCAACTCCTATTTAAAAACAAATGAAAACGGCGATAAAACCGATCGTACTTCCTAGCCAAAATCCGCTAGGTTCGCTAGTATCTATCCGGCGAGAAAGTAAATAAAAGATAAAAGTAGGAGCTGCAATTTAAAAAGTGTTGACAGATAAATATTTTTTAAAATTTTAAAATATATAAATCATGGTGGATCGTTGTGCTGTTTTTAATTGTGATTATGGGAGAGAGTCTTAAAAATATTAATAGCAGTTTTATAATGCCAAAAAACAGTTATACAGAATATGGTGCAAATTATTGGTGGTATGAAAATAAACATTAAACCCAAAAGTTCCATTTGTGAAAAACATTTTAATGCAAATTATGTTATCCGTGAAAAAGTGCTAAGAAATCTACTAGGAAACGTTATTTTTCAAGTAAATATGTTTAATGTCTACGTTTTAAATGATTGTAGGTTATGTAAATAGGTTATTCAACTTTGTCTTTTCTGTAATAAAAATAATTATAAGTATAAAGTTTTACTATATAAATATTTCGTATTATTTATCCTGTCTCCTTGGTACTAATAATGTTATGACTTGGACCCTATTATGTGTTCATGATATAAATTTCATATACACAAGGTACCTATTTCTTTTGATATTTTTCTGACTCTGCGAATAAATAAAATCTTTGACTTATTCCTTTTAGCCTGATTATAATGCTAGAAAGTTGTAACTGGTTATAAGAATCAAATAGATACTATGATAAATTTATTTTACTTGTAGCCTTTTTATTTTTATGTGTTCAAATATACATTTGTTTAATAATAATCATCCCCAAATGTGTTTTGTTCCAGTTCTTTAAATGTATTTACTAGGTTTTTATAGAAGTACTGATTTTAAATTAATAAAAATTTGAGCTGTAAGAAATATTTAAGATTTTTCAATTCTGTATTTTTCGTATTTTTATAGGAGTTAATAATCCCTTTAAGTAAATAAATGTAGTTCGGGGTCGTAGATGTTGGTAATTTGTGTATTGAATAATTTGTACATACACTGGTTAATAATTTAAACAATGTTTTTTCTGATGTATCTAATAATTATTTAAGGTTATCTTGTAGTTGAAGAGTCTAGAAATCTGCATATTCACACCACTCTGAAGTCTATAATTTGACACAAATTTGAAGTTAAAAATAACGATCGTATTACTTGAAAATCTACAGATTTTTTTAATTTTTAATCGATGTAAAAATTGGTAAATACATGATAAAAAGTAAAAGTTATTTCAAATAATTAAATATAACTTTGCAACTATGTGTTACGATTCCAACTATCAGAACTAGCCAGAACAAGAATGGTGCATTTCCAGACCCTTCAATTATAAGATTACCATTATTTAATGTGCAGCGCAAATATAAAAAAAAACTACCTAAAAAATGCTGTTCCTGCTTTTATTACTTATGATGGGACTACTTCTCAAAGGAGACAAGAATGTGGAAAGTATTGCTGATACAGTTATCGAAGTTATCCACTGGGGGTGAAGTGTTAATCTTTTAGGAATATAGGACATATTTTTTTATATCTAACAACTTAATATTTATTTATTGATAAGTTATAGATACTATGTATTTGAAATTCGAAGTAATCATTATGACAGCAGTGTTCTTCTTATTGTATTCGAGTTCTAACACAAATAAAACATCTCATTAAATTTTTGTTAAAATTGTTAATTTTACATTAGAAAGAAAATTAACAATACACACAAAATTATGTAAAATTAGAAATAAATACAATTTACACATTTCCCATTATTACACTTTTACTTACTTAATTTATTCATTTCTTATATTAACAATTTAAATTAATAATATAGTTCATTATTTAATTGGAACTCATTTTATAATTTTACTAATTATTTTTTTATATTTATTTGTGGAAAATTAAATAATAAATAAAAGCATAGGAATTGTTCTATTAAATAATAGCAGTAATGAAAACATAAGTAGGAAAATTTCAAATGTATAGTTTCCAGATTTATTATGAGTTTTTCATATTAATGTACTCAATAAGTAGGTTTATTATGTTCGCTTGTACACATCACAGTTAGCAGCAGACAGTAACAAACCTGACAACACTTCCGATTTCAGAAAAACATTACAACAATTTGTTTTATATTATATATTTCAATAATGTAATATAATAATCATTTATATTTAATTAATGACAAGGTTTACTTTTTAAATAAAACTATATGAGCCCTGTCCCATTTCAATTAGCACACTTCTCAAATTTATAGTGACTGTCACTACAAGGACAAATCATACATAAATCTGATAAATTACTTTTATTTTTTTAACCCTTTCACTTCCACTTTCATTAAAAAAATACCATTGTAGTAGATTGTATGTTTTCTTTGTTTATTTTAAGTAAATTAAAATTTTTTCATAGTATTTTTTATTACTCCAAGACATAACGTCCTGTTCAGGGACATTACAAAAACAAAAATTTACTATGAAAATAATTTTTTTATAATATTAATCCTTAAAAGTAATGCAAACAAAGTAAATAAACCAAAAAGAAAAAATTTCTACCAAAATTAACAGATGTATACTTCAGGGTTAATTAAGACAGTGTCCCTCTGGAGGGACAAATACACTGAAAGGGTTAAATATTTACAAATTTTCATGAGTGTTTCATCACCTTTAACTTTGATAACGGCAATAATTCATTAAAACATTGTATTTACAAGTTCTTGAAAATCTTATGTGCTGGGAACCTACTCCATATTTCTAGATTACCCATTTGCTTTAATTCTGGCAGTGATCTTGTGGGTGCTGCACGCCTCTGCTTAAAAATTATCACCCCATATACAAAAAAGCATCTTTATTAAATGAACAAGAAACTAAAAAAAAATAAGCATTATTAAAAACTACAAAAAGTGCATAATTTGAAAATCCATATTCAAGCTTGAGATTTGTAAAATTAAAAAAATTCCAAATACACATTTAACTTGTTCAATTATGTATTGAATAAAAGGTCTGTTCCAACAATGATCAGAAACAAACCACAATTTTGCAGTATCGATAAACTACTGTGCAGAATCCTGATGTCAGTAACTCATTTCTGAGCATTGTTGGAACAAACCTAAAGTAAATCTAAACCACTTAAAAACAAGCACAACATTTATACTCAAGCATAATTTTTAATTCCTATCAAAATTTTTAATTACTGAATATATTGTTCTAGTTATATTAAAATTTAAAAGTTCTTACTCTTCATTATAATTATATTTTTTATTTTCCCTATATACCTACATACTATCTCTAACATTTTACAAATTTGATGCCTAATTAAAGATTTCATCTAGCATTGCAGCATTTTTTAGAATATTTGAGAGAGCATAGTAGTAACTGCCAGTTAAAACTTTATTTCTAGTATTTAGTTTAGGTAACAGAGACAACGCTTGGAACAGAAAATACATACTTTTGTTAATTCAGAATTTTTAAATGTTGTTTTATATTATAAATCTTTCCAGGTATCCTATATCATTTTTTTTATAATTTTCAACCAAAACTGTTTAAAAACAAAAAGTTTAATAAAAAACATCCATTATATTTAATAAGGTTTATGCTCTAAAACTCACTGTTCTTTTAATGGCAGATTTTTTAACCTCTGAGTAAAGTTAGGTGTAAGTATAATCTATAGCCTAATCAGCAAGTAGTTACTTTCAACTTTATTCAGAGGTGAAAACCTGGCCTTTAATCTTAATATAATTGTGGAGGATGGAGACTACATTTGCTAGGGATTAGGGAATAACGAAGATCTGACTACTATAATGACACTTGCTAAAAACTGTATAAGTTCTATGTACATGCAGATAGAACCAAGTGAATAACTTTAGTGCTTCGATAACACAACATTGATAATTAACAGATGAACATATTGGTCACAAAAACAAATTAAATAATATATTCTACCAATCTCATTTTTTCCAAAAAGTACAGTTACAACCTTGTTATTCTTTGAGATGTATTTATTACTGATACTTATTAATAAAAATATTAATAATTGATATAGGTACTTACTGATCTTTGGAAACATATATACTCCAGTCCAGTGAGACTTCATTATTCTGGTATAATGCTATTTCACAGAAATGTTTGTAATTCCAATCACTATGTATGGATTTGATTATAGTAGGTATAAAACTAAATGTTTATTGAATATCTTTAATCTGGGCAATGAAAATCACAAAATTCACTTTGAAAATAATAAGCTTCAATCTGAGTACCATAGTTAAGGTCCACGTCTTCATTTTATAATCAGTAACCCACTGTATTGCTGTTTTTGCCAAAGCCAAAGGTAATATTTGAACACAAAACAAAATCAGCTGTTCTTTATAAACACCCCCATTTCACTTATTTAGTAGCAAGTCTCTGGCAGCAACTTGTAACTTAATTGGAGCATATTTATTAAATCTTCAACACTTTTTTTGATCGTATAAACTCACACATCAGTGCAGCTTGTTTAAAAAAAACACTTATAAGCAACCATCAATAACAATAAACTTATTTGTTGACCATTAATTTTTTCATCTGTACTCCTTCTGATAGTTTTGTCATTTTTCATTTCATATAAACTCGTATTTTCACCATAAAAGAACTATTTTTATGATTGCACTTTTTTGACAGATAAAAAGATTGCCGCAATTTTCCGCCGTAACGACACTAGCGAACCTAGCGGATTTTGGCTAGGAAGTACGATCGGTTTTGGTATGTTTTTTTCAGGGAGTTGAAACACCTTTATAGTACGCCGTGATTTGAGCTAACAAAATTAGCAAACTGCGGTTTTAACGGTTTAATTTTAAATTTAATAAGGTACAATGAATTATTTAAAAAAATATATTCTTGTGTAATTTTGGAGTCATTCCAGTATATCTTATTGATCTGATTTATTTAATAAAAGTTTTATTCAAAACTTTTTTGTAAACCTATCAGAAATCTATATATTAGTAAGTTACGTTACTTTTTGTATACCCTGCATTTAAATTTTGACTTTGAAATTTGAAATTACTCAAATGAAATAAACAAACTACGACCAGAATATTGAAGAAAATGTTTTCAAGAATTATTTTCGCGGATGTTTAAATGCATTGACCTTGGAAGAGAAAACTTTTAAAAATTATAAATAATTGTTTTTTGTAAATAAACAGTTTTACTTTACTAGGATAGGCTCGACGGAAAGAGAACAGCCCTCGTATTACATTAGTTGTGGTAAACATAATGAGATAAGTGCATTTTTGTGTAAAATTAGTTTAATAAAAGCAAAATACATAAGGAAAGTTATTTGGTGAAAATTGTTTTATAAATAAACATTAACAATGTATTGTTGATAATAACAAGATTGAGCGCTGACCGTTAGACCTTATTAATTAATCAGTTGATTTATGGCGAGTATGTTGTCATTGTTACTTGTGATCATCTTGTTACCATTATTAATATTTTATTACAAAAGAAGGCAAAAAAGAAATGAGGAATTTTGGAAATATATTATGCGCATTCCCGGACCCAAGGCTTATCCCGTGATAGGGTGTGCATATAAAGTATATACCACAGGTAAGATACCACCGATATAGTTTCTATTGTTGATTATCTCATAAATTATTAGGAATTCTGATACTTTATGATTCTGTCACCTTGAATTATTTTTTCGTTTGTAGTTTTCTTGGGTATTAGGTGTTTCTTGAATAAAGCACGATTTCGTTTGTATTTGTAAAGTTTTGTACGCTTTTTGTAAAATGGCGCCATTACAAAAATTTCAAAACATGGTGCAAACTAAAAAGTAAATAAATTCTAAACCCAATAAAATTATAAGTTAACCGGCCTGATGAGGGTTCGGAAAAGAAGAAACAAATAGTAAACACACAAATCAACAAACAATACAAGACAATTTAGGAACATATTATAATAAAAATAGAAACCTATAACAACCCTAACTACAAAGTCAAATGTTGGATACATGCTTTTACATGCAAAAAGATGAATATAATTATTGTATCAAAAAAAATTCAAAACCAAAACAATGTTAATAAGTTAGTATCTTTATCTTCTTTATCGGTTGTAAGCAGGTAGGATTAGGTTTGGCCCAGAACACTGCGGCCTCTTGGGTCTATTGTATTCCCCTGCTTTCCCCATATTCAGGTACTATCTTTGGAATAGTCCTGTGTCTTTGATTAGTTTTAATAGGTTCCCTACCAAGTGTTCCTGGGGCGTTCTTTCCGGTTCTAGGCCGAAAAGGATGAAACGTCGCACAGTAAGAGCTTCGCATTTGAAGATCACATGGTATGAGGTTTCTTCCTCTTCCATGCAAAGTATACACGTAGTGGGATCATTGTGTAATCCCATTACATGAAGGAGTTTCAGCAAGCAGTGACCCGTTAGTAATCCCACAATGGTGGATATCTGAGGCCTTGCGAGTTGTAGTGCCTCAGTAGCCATGCGTGGGTTTGGTCCCCTTAGCATAAGTTTACTGATTCTGTGCCCTCTTATCTATTGCCAGTGAATTTGGTGTTTTGTGGTTATCCACCTGTTCACTGCCTGTCGAGAAGATGTTTTGCTTATCCCAAATACAGGTTCGGGTCCTGTGAATGGTAGATCTGATCCCTCTTTGGCAAGTTCATCAGCCTTTTCATTTCCTTGGATACCTTTGTGCCCTCGTACACACGCTAGTTTTACCTTGTTGTGAGTTGCCAGATCATTTAGTATTCCAAGGCAGTTCCAGACAAGCTTCGACTTGATTCTGTTTGAATCAAAAGCCTTTAAAGCTGCTTGGCTCTCTGAGAGAATTGGAATGGTTTGCTTTTTGTACTTCCTTCTTAAATTCTCTCGTACACACAATTCGATTGCATGTATTTTAGCCTGAAATACAGTGGCATGTTTTCCCAGTAGGACGATGATGTTGCATTTGGGTTTAACTCCATGTACGCCAAAGCTTGTTCCCTTGTTAGTTTTAGATCCATCCGTATACCATACGAGACCGCTAAGTATTTATCTATCTTCTTATTTACCTCGTTCCAGTTACAGTTGACCTGGAAGAGCTGTTAATGGTTAGGAGGGGTGTCATGTGATCGGATCCCATATTTAATATAGAATCATTTACTTCATATGTTATTCTGGTATGTTTTATATGTCCCAGTGGGTTCCAATTGTTGGAGATTTCCAGTCTGTATGCACTCATTCTGGCCTCCCCCTTTATGACTAGGTCAAGAGGTGGGAGGTTTAGAATGATTTCCATAGAGGATGTCGGTGTACTTCTCAGTGCTCCTGTAATACAAAGGCATGCCAGTCTCTGTTTTTCTAAGATAATATTGAGGACTGTTTTCTGGTTTACTTTTAGTCACCAAACAACCGCTCCATAAGTTATCATGGGTCTTGTTATTGCCAAATATAGACAATTATTAAGTACAGGAAATTTGAGAGATCGTCTTGCAAGATGGCAGTTATTTTTAAGATGTTTTGACATGGAGATAAACCATGTTATGTTATGTTATGTTGATAATGGGGTGTTAATACACTGCGACCTAAAAGATCTATTGTGCCCCCTTCTGTCGCCACTGCACTAAGGAAATGTCTCAATGCCTATAGCAACCCTTCCAATCCTATTTTCTCAAGGAAGTGTAGGATTTGAAGTGGCTTCAAGTTAGGTAAGTCTCCCTCTTCTATTTGATATCCTCCTAGATATAGTGCCCTTGGATTCTGGAGTGCTACACATTCAGTTAGGATGTGAATGGAGGTTTCGTCCTCCTCCTCACAGAATCTGCACTCACTATCCTCTACTACTCTCAGTTTACTTAGGTGTCCTTTTAGTCGGCAGTGCCCGGTAAGGATCCCTGTTACAATACGTAGCCTGTTCTTGCTCAGGCAGATGCAGGCTTCCGATCTTTTTTGGTTATATTCACCCAGAAGTATCTTGGCCTGTCTCAGCCCCAAGAGATTGTTCCAATTATCGGTTCTTCTACTACCCAATTCTTTTTTATTCTCTTCTAATATTATGTTACTGCTGATACCGCAGAACGGCTCAGGTCCTACAAAGGGTGTTTGAGCCCCTTTCCTTGCAAGACTATCTGCAATCTCGTTACCCTGTACCCCGTTATGTCCCGGGACCCAAGTGAGAGTAACTCTATTTTTCTCGCCTAGCTCATTCAATTGTTCTAGGCATCTCCATACCATTTTTGAGCTGATTACGTAAGAACTCAGCGCTTTGATGGCTGCTTGACTATCGGACATGATGATAATCTCTTGTCTATGATAGTTTCTCTCGATGCTAAACTGGATACACTTCTCGATGGCGTGAATTTCCGCCGGGAAGATGCTTGGGTATTTTCCCAAGCTTTTGGAGTGCTTGGTTCTCGGCCCATACACTCCTATTCCAGTTCCTTCTATGGTTTTGGAACCGTCCGTGTACCACTGAATAGCACGTCTTTCGGTTGCAAGCGCGATGGATTCTTGGCTCCATTCTTTCTTGCAGCCCAGCTCTGTGGTTTTGAAGTTTTTCACAAAACTGTACTTCTTTTGCATTTCATCCTGGGGCATGTTCCAGGTATCTTTAGTCCTGAAGCAAGTAGACTTTCGTCTGATTACTCCGCTCCTGATCATTCTATATCGTGTCCTTTTTGCCACATTCTCTATCATCAAATGTAGAGGGGTGAGGTTTAAGATCACCTCCATTGCGGCCGTAGGACAGGTTCTCATTGCACCAGTAATGCAAACACAGGCTAGTCTTTGTACTTTTGAAATATTAGCTCTCGTAGTAAGTGATGATTGGTCTCACTATTGCAGTATACATCTATCGCAGTATGTTTGGGTTACATCCCCATCGTTTACCCGCCATGTTTCTGCATACCATTAGGGCTTTTGTGGCCTTATTTACTACTTCCTTCTCATGTGTGTTCCAGAGAAGTTTGTTGTCCAGGGTTAGGCCTAGATATTTGACTTCATTTTTCCATTCTATATCTATCCCGTCTAATTTACCGGTTTTGAGATTAAGTTTTCTTTTCCTTGAAAAGGCTACTAGTGTTGTTTTTGTAGGGTTTATACTAAGTCCCACTTCACGGCACCATCTTTTGGTATGTTCTAGTCCTCTTTGGACTATATCACACAGGATATTACTAAACTTGCCACTAGCAAATATGATTATGTCGTCGGCATAACCTTGACAGGGTGTGCCGAGGTCAGTCAATCTGCATAGAAGTTCGTCTACGATTAGGCTCCACATTAGTGGGGATAGAACTCCTCCTTTGGACATTCTCTGGTTGTGCAGATGGAGATGGTGTCCTGCCCTATCTGTGTCTCTGCAGTTCTCGAAGATAACAGCTGAGCCATCCATCTGGATGTGATGTTATCTACTCCTCTGTATGCAAGTGCTCTTTTTACAGATTCGTGTGGCGTGTTGTTAAAAGCTCCTTCTATGTCTAGAAAGGCACACACGACCGTTTCTTTGTTTGTCAGTGCATCCTGGATTACATCAGTCAACTGTACCAGGGCAGTTTCTGTAGATCTTCCTGCTTGACTTCGGATCGTAAGTTTGACAGATGACGGTTCCACCAAGGAGCATCCCTACTAGTCCTATTTCTTTGAATGGGGCAGCTTGATTCATATGCCTCAAGTATTGCCTCATTTAGTTCTTCGAGATCGCTTTCCAGAGCAAGTGGATGCCCCGGCTCCTTTTTTGTCTGGATACGTGCTAAATTTTGTTTTAGAATGGTGTTGTATTTGTCCCAGTCTGTTTTTCTAGGATTCCTCCTGAGGATCGTCTCAGGAATGTCGCTCTCTAACGTAAACACAATTATCTTGTGACCAGATAGAGATGGTTCACTCGATACCCTCCAGTTTTTAACTAGATCTTTAATGCTCGGTGTGCTTAATGTGATGTCTAATACCTCACTTCTTGCCCTTGTTACAAATGTTGGAGTATTCCCAATATTTTGCACAATAAGGTTCTTATTAAAAATATATTCTAAAAGTTGCTCACCTCTTTGATTGGTGTCGTTGCTTCCCCATACAGTGCTGTGCGCGTTGGCGTCGCATCCAAGAAGTAATGGCAGATGTCTTCTCTGGCAGTACTCCACTAGCCTCGATACTTCCGGGGGTGGTACATGCCCATCTCCAGCGAAGTAACTAGAAGCTATTACTATGTCTTGCCGCCTCATCCCTAATTCCAGGTATGCTCGAATTGGAACGAGATCACGCGTCATGAATTCTGAAAGACAAGAATATTTAATATTACTTCTTACCATTATGCATGTTCTGGGTACTTCATCACTAGTGTGATAAATTACCCTTGCATCCTTACATGCAAGTCCTCTTACCTGGTTTCCATAGACCCACGGTTCCTGGATCAATACGATCCCTAATTGATCTTTAGTGAATGTCCTAGATATCACAACCGAGGCTCCCTTGGCGTGATGGACATTCACTTGGGCGATGTTGATGCCCGCCATTTTTCTCTCCTTTAATGGGGGGTGTTGTACCCATCGGTGAGGGTGCGTTCCATATCCCCCTCTTCTGCTTCTTCATCAATTTTTACATCCTCAGATGAGTCTACGCAGAGATTTGAGAGGTTAAGGCTCTCTATGCTCTCCACATCAGTCTCATCTTTGGAAGTACTAGGAGTTGGTTCTGTTGTTCCTCCCAGTTCCTTTAATTCTTCTTTCTTTTGAAGGCCGTATACGGGGATTTTCCCGAATCGATAGTGGATAGTACATCCACTATCCTTGATCCGTTGGCAGGATAGGTCATCTATTCCTAACCTAAGGATCTGGCCTTTGCCCTCGTCTTTTTGACTGACGATTTTCCACAGTGTGGTCGATAGCCCCACATTCTGCGCTTCTATTAACTGTAGAAGCTTCTCTACAGGCTTCCCTTGACTTCTTGGGAGAAAGAGCGTGGCTGTATGTGCTTTCGGGATGTCGTCTCCCGCACATACCTCCAACTCCACTCCCTTCCAGTTGCTCAGGTGTGGTATTTTTGCCCTGAGCCATTCTGCTGACTGTGGAGTTTCACAGTCGATCAAGACCATTCCTGGCCGGAAGTGGATGCCTCCGAATTGGAGCTTATGCTCCCATCCAGCGAACATCTCTTCTACCAGGGCTTCTTCCACCAAGGTTTGTTCGTTCGCACTGAGGATGGTCTCAGGGAACCCCTTAGGTAGGATCGCGACCCGCTCCGTCTTCACGACAGTTGCATAACTGCCCGAAGCGGAAGTATCGGCCACTTTCCTTTTCTTTTCTTTCCTTTGTGGTGGTGTAATGTTATTCCCATAAAAGAGGACGGGAGATCCAAGACGTGGACGCAATCAGCAGATTATGTATAGACATTCCAGAAAATACCTCACAATCTTTTTGGTGTAACTTAAACATCCAAAATCTAACGAGAATGGAGAATGGTAAATATCTAGTAAAGACAAAAGATAGGATAAAAGATATTCTTCAACTTTATCATGATGATCCACATTCAGGGGGACATGATGGATATTACAAATGTTATTACAAAATTAAACAGCGTTTTTTTTGGAAATCTATTAGTAGAGATATAAAAGAATATATAAAAACCTGCTCTGTTTGTCAGCATGCTAAATTCAAATATCTGCCAAAACCAAATTATGTTCATTTAACCTCAAACTCACAAAAATCTTTCGAGACAATACATATCGATTTTGCAGAAATGTGTAAAAAGGCAGAAGGCAACAGAACCACAAAATCTTTCATTGTGGTAATTGATGAAGCAACTAGATATGTTACTGCAAAAGCAATAAAAGAATCAAGTATTGCTGTGAAAACATACCTCAGTAAACATCTTTTTATTGATCGAACAAAAAAGATAGTGAGCGATCGTGGAAGTGCTTTCACTTCGAAAGTTATTACAGAATGGGCTACAGAACATGGCATTAACTTGATAACTACCACACCGTACCATCCAGCAGGAAATGGCTTAGCAGAGAGTTATACGAGATTTGAAGAGCTTCATGAGTTATTATAATAACTTTCCAGGAGGATGGAAGGTCGCATTGGAATGTGCCGTACAGCATCACAATTATTCTCACAATGAATACTTGGGATGTTCACCATATTTTAAGTTATATGGGAAAAGCAAAATTTTAGCTGCCGATATGGAATTAGGTTTAGAAATCGATATTAAGGAAAATCCTAAAATAAAATACAAACAAAAAATTCAAGAACAAGCTAACAAATATAGGAAAAGAAAACCACCTACACTTAAGGACGGGGATTGGATTTTAGTTCGAAGTCAGAAAACTGGTAAAGAATACATAACCAGAGGACCCTTCCAAGTTTGTAAAGTAAAATATATACAAGGTGTTCTCGCATATGTGCATTTTAAGGATGCTGATAAACAGGAAGAAGCTCATGTTAGCAATATTCGCCAGTTTTATCACAGGAGTGATAACTTTTTAGAAGGGGAGATTGTGTAGGACATGCCGTATATTGCGCTCCGAAAAGTACATTCTATATATGTTGTTGATTGTCATTCTGACATTAATATAATTAAACCCTAATCTCAACTCTGGAGATATTTTATTACATAAGTTAGTATAGTAGTATAATGTAAAAAAAAAAAATAAATAAAATATTTAAAAAATAACAGAAAGTAGTGAAGAAGGCATAAACAAACGTCTAAGGCTTTACAAATACAAAATGAAACTGTGTTTTATTGTTGTTCTATACTCGTGGAACAGGAAATAAAACACTACCTTGTTCTACACTGGTTTTTATAACGTCGATAAATATACATTAATTGTCGTCTTCTTGCCTTTAACATGGCTTGTTACAGAATGGCGTTTCCTGTCCATTGCGCATCACCTTTCAGCACCTCACCTTTGCGCACACTCACCATCAAACCTTTTGTAGGTTGTGCTTCACTGTACACTACCGTGTACATAACTCATGACTGAACAATTGTAGTAAACCCTTAAATCCAAAATAACTAAAAAAACTACAAGAAATTTACATAAAATCCAGAATTATTACACCGTATATAGTGGTTTTACTATTAGGCATTTCAGAAGTTTGGAATGTCCAACCTTTAAATTTTAGTTACAAAATTTAAGAAGTAAGATAAACTATGCTGAATAAATAATTCAAGAATTTGTGTATCTTCATTATTTAATCAATCTTATGGAGTGTGCTGAACTAGATGTACTAAATGAATTGAAATGTGAAAAAATTGAAGCTTTTAAAATTGTTAATCAAAGATATGACGTACAATAATATACTCAGAATTATTCATATTAATATTTGTAGCGCTCAGAAAAATTTTGAATGACATGAATATCGATTTTTGGTGAGACTATAAATATTTTTATTTAGGAAAATAAACTTCTGGTACGACGGATTGGACTTTCAGACGAAACAAATTACACTTCCCACGGCCAAGTCACTGCACCTTCTCCCCAAAAGTGTATGTTGCTGGAGGGGGGGGGGGGCAAGGAGGTGAGGGTAAAATAATTTTATTTTGAGATATTGGTTGTATAGATAAGTAATTAAAAAATAAGAAAAATTCGAAGAGTGGGTCTATCTCCTTCCCTCACCCCTTTTTTGGATACCTTTTCTGGGCAACCGCCCAGAAAAGGTTATTGATTATTTTTGATATGGTTTATGACAGGGTGCAAGCTGGGATCGGATATAGTAGAGCTATGGGGGTTACCCACACCCAACCCCCTTATTTAAAAATTGTGTTTTGTTTCTTATCAATAAATAAGGGTTTTTAAATTATTTTTAAGGTGAAGGGGGAGAAAAAGTCCTTTATATCTCACAAGGAAAGTCAATGTTTAATTAGTTAACAAAACATTGAGTGCGACCGGTTTCGAAGTGTCATCACTTCATCTTCAGGCTCGCCTAGTGAAAAGGAGAACATGTGGTGTAAGGTGTGTTAACACTTAGAGCAAACGATATATAAAATAGTAAAAAAGAGAAAACTCACCATACTCTCCATCCACTAGGGAATACTACAAAACAAGTTTCATCAAATGTTGGGTGAAATAAATTGTAAAATGAACAAAGTTTACAAGTAATAAAAAGTTAAAAATATTTGAAAAACAAATATTAGTCAATTGAAATAGTAAAATTTAAAATATTCAAGACTATACAAAACAAATCACATACATTAAACAGATTAAAAGATAAGGCTTATTTTAAACAACCTTGTTTTTTCAAAAAACTAACATTTTTGAAAGGAGACCTGTCAAGTTAAGGCCTCTACAGGTGGTGGCAAGTATTAACAAAAAAATTCTTGGGTAAACCCATGACAGGGTATAGGTAATAAGATGTAAACTATGAGTGAAGAAATATTTATTATTTATTATATAAGATTTGGGCCATGAACCAATCACCAAGTGTATGTGATGTTGTAGGAAGAAGAAAGAAGAAGAAGAAGAAATGACTGGGTTAACTGTTGTGAAGCAACTGAAGAATAAAAGAAGAAAATGACGGATGTGAAATTTTTTGTTAATACTTGCCACCACCTGTAGATGCCTTAACTTGACAGGTCTCCTTTCAAAAATGTTAGTTTTTTGAAAAAACAAGGTTGTTTAAAATAAGCCTTATCTTTTAATCTGTTTAATGTATGTGATTTGTTTTGTATAGTCTTGAATATTTTAAATTTTACTATTTCAATTGACTAATATTTGTTTTTCAAATATTTTTAACTTTTTATTACTTGTAAACTTTGTTCATTTTACAATTTATTTCACCCAACATTTGATGAAACTTGTTTTGTAGTATTCCCTAGTGGATGGAGAGTATGGTGAGTTTTCTCTTTTTTACTATTTTATATATCGTTTGCTCTAAGTGTTAACACACCTTACACCACATATTCTCCTTTCCACTAGGCGAGCCTGAAGATGAAGTGATGACACTTCGAAACCGGTCGCACTCAATGTTTTGTTAAATAATTAAACATTGACTTTCCTTGTGAGATATAAAGGACTTTTTCTCCCCCTTCACCTTAAAATTACCTCAACTCACACATGGCTACCCCCCTTGTCAATTTTAAATTATTGTTTCATTTGCCATAGTCGGAACATTAAGTTTGGTATCGGGGGTTGACTTATTTTTTAAATATTTTTGGTATTTAGACCAGTGGTGGCCAAAATAAGGTAAAAAAGACTTAAGAGACTAGAGCATGACCGGCCTTTTTATAAATTTTGTGTCTTGTACTAACTATCCATTATTTTTATATTGATTTTTTCTTTTTTCAGAAACGCTATGGGACAAGGAAAGAGAAAGAGCTAAGGAATTTTTTCCAATTTATAAAATTTGGAGTTTAGACTTTGCCGCTGTTTACAATATGTGTCCAGAAGATATTGAGGTACGTTTAAAGTATTTATGAATATAATCAATATTTAGTATTTACCGCGAGAAATATTTTGAGTAAACAAAAGTAACTTTTTAAAAAGCACTTTTATTAAAACCAAAAAATATACATTTACAATTACTAAATAATTAGAACTAATTCACAAATGGAATGGTACCTGAATTTATATTAAAATATTATGCTGATTATTTATAAATTATAATATAAAAATGCAATATTACAGTATCTAAATTTTGGGACAATCAAGTGTAATAACCGTTAGTATTTAAATTGCATTTCTTGTTGATGGATATGAGTTAAACGACTTTAGTGATTCTAATCTAGCAGTTAAAAGTTTCTATAATGTTGTACGAAATACTGGATGCCTATGTTTCAGTTTAAGCATAAATATTATCGTGAGATCGCCTGAAGCCGACTCTGTTCTATGTTTACTACCGTACCCGTGACATAAAGTCCAGCGCTGGCCATATCGAGACACGTCTCGAGATTGTCGATAGACGTTGATTCAATATAAGTGTTGTATAGTAAGGATGCATTGTAAAAATTAAACTAGAATTGTGAGTTATAATAGTGCCTAAGTATTAAATAAATTAATTAGTACGTTATGAATAAATTATAAATAAACTGTTTTTAATGAACAATCGTTACAATATCCAGTATGGTACACAAGAGAAATTATCAATCTTAACAAGAATAAAACAAAAATTCATAATAAATAAAAAAAAAACAATATGGCTGATTACTTCAGTAAAATTAGAGCATTATAGTTGAACAGAAAATTTAAGAGGAATTGCAAATTATTTGGAAAATGTTCAAGCTTGCTCAGTATATGAACATAAATCTTTTTGAAACTTTGTTCTCTATCAACTAAAGAGGATAGCTGAATTATTTCAATTTCTGCTAGGTTAGCCCTGACGTTACTCGGTGGATACTTTCATCTGCATTCCATTTAAAACGTACATCGATACACTCCTTTTTTAAATTACGGTGTTCAACATTTTTTGTTTTATTTTTAAAATAAAAATATTTCAAATATTCAAAAAATTATTTTGATCCAGAGAGAGATAATTTAACACTTCGCTCTTCTCACTCATCTCCTAATTACGACAGAAGCAAGCAAGCGCTCCCTGCTGATGTTGCGCTTCACTCGCTCTCTTCTGTAGGAGGTTAGGCGGTGGATGGGACGAACTTACCTTGCGCGTATGGTGTAGGTATAATTAAGGCGCGCCCGGCCGACGTTTCGATTTTCGCGCGAATTTCGAAACGTCGGCCGGGCGCGCTCGCTTCGCTCGCTCTCTTCTGTAGAGGTTAGGAAGTAGTAGAGACAAATGTACCTAGCACTTATGGTGTAGGTGTAGTAAAAGCGCGCCCGGCCGACGTTTCGATTTTCGCGCGAATTTCGAAATGTCGGCCGGCCGCGCTCGCTTCGCTTGTTCTCTTCTGTAGGGGTACGGAGATGGATGGGACGAACGTACCTTGCTATTATGATGTAGGTATAAAAAAGCGCGCGAATTTCGAAACGTCGACCGGCCGCGCTCGCTTCGCTTGCTCTCTTCTCTAGGGGTTAGGAGATGAATGAAACGTAATACTTAAAACAGTCTGATATAATAGAAGTGCCCTTCTCGATATATTTTTCAATAATAGGAGAAAGTATATCAATATCACGACTTTTAACAGCCATCATAAATATTCTGCCTGTTCCCCTTTCGTAACCTCTAAATATCCATTGTCCTTCCACATATACTTTCTTTTCCCAAATTTGCTCCCGTCAATTTCTACTATTTTATCAGGCCCGCAAAGTTTTTCCTCATTTCTCAACAAACCATTTAGTATCACTTCTCTACAAAAGCTCGCCCAGTCTACTGCCGTTCTTCTATTTATCTCTAGTTGAATGCAAATTGCTCCTAATGTAACATGATGAACCCACAAATTTACAAATCCCAAAATTTTAAAAATTGGTAATTTTGATTTCCAAAAAAGTACCCTTCCTTAAACTGCTTCTGTATCCACATGGCCGCCGTTTTTTTTTTTTTTTGTTAATTCGAACACTATTTTGGCATTGCCAATAATAATGATCAGCCCTAAAATAAAATGTATATATTTTAAATTGAAAATAAAATAGTAACAACCGATACTGTTACAGTTTAAATAATTGGTAAATTACTAAGTCAGTTTATCAAAATCATAAATACAAACATTATAAAAAATGTTACAAAAAATACAACTTACGATCTTGCATCTACAGAAAGTTTTAACGGCTGTTTGCACCGTAGACACAAAAAAGTGCCTTCTTTTGGTATTAACTTCCACTTTTGTAAAAATTTCTACGTTATTTTCACAAATTTTAAATAATTTTACCAAATTTTACATTTTAAAAGGTATAATTTTGATTTTTTTAAAAAGAGCACAAAATTTAAATGTCAGAAAATAATTATTAGGTATTTTTTGTTTCACTCGGCCCCACTTTGAATAAAAACACCGGCAACACTGTAATTTAAAGGAAAAATAGATTTTCATTCAGAAAATCTAATGTGTCATAATACAAATTAACAAATTAAAACATGACATTAACTGCGTTAGTTCATCAGCTGATTTTACTTTATAGTTAAAATGGCTTTTTAATGATTATTTTTGTATTTTTTTTTAATAATTTTACAGTAGATACATCAAAATATAAATATCATTTTATAGAATATATCGATTATAAACAATAGAATTCTGTCATCGTGTCATCGGATCACATACTTTGATTACTATACGGTGCAAGAGAGAGGTCCGACACGCCTTACATATTGCGCGGCCATTTTAATTCCTATGTCACAGTTTATAGCTAAAGAATCAGATCGCTCACTCTGCGTCGGCACTTTTGATCTCAATGTTCCAGTTTATACACTGCTCAACTCGGATAATACAATATATGACAACCGCCTATAATAAAACAGCAGTCTTCTGCGTATCCTGAATTTGTATCTCTGGAATGGATGTTATTTTGGAACTTTCAACTGGTCCGAGTGAGCTAACTGATTCTTTAGCAATAAACTGTGACTCCAAAAATAATATTCACTGACACCACATACTTTGATTTTCTTTTACTATACGGAGAATGGTCGCACTGCGCAGCCTTCTGAGTGCCTTTTAAAAGGAGATAGAAAACTTTGCCATTTTGAACCCTTATTACGTGTTGCCTATTATATCTTGGCGCAATATTTTTAATAGGTGCGTTTTAATCATCCGCTTCTGCTTCGGAATTGTCGGTTTTCTTGTTTTAATCTGACAGGTTAAAACGACTAAACCGACAATTCCGGAAGCAGAAGCGGATGATTAAAACGCACCTGATATTTTGCTTGCTGCTGTCAGTGTCAGTGAATATTATTTTTGGAGTCACAGTTTATTGCTAAAGAATCAATTAGCTCACTCGGACCAGTTGAAAGTTCCAAAATAACATCCACTCCAGGGATACAAATTCAGGACTTCACTTAAGGTAAGTACGTTTGATCCTATAACTAAAAGATATTTATTACTTTAGATACCTCCCAGTACAGTAAAAAGAAAACTGTCCTCGTAACAGTAATCAGTGTCGAATGTATACCTATTAACTATTTGCTGAATTACTTTAATTCTACACAATTTATTCAGGTCATGTTAATAGTTCAATGTCTATGTTTTTGTTTTGAAATGTATACAATATTATTTAAAAGGATATATTTATATTTAAGAGATTATTGAAATTTTCTATTAGAGATAATTATTTTTATTTTAGGATTTATTTAAAATTGTAATAATTTATTTAATGTATTTTAATAATGGTTTTTTAATATTTTACTGGACGTGATAATAAGATCTATGCTAACATATGGTGCAGTTGTCTGAATACTAAAAAGTGTACAAGTTGTATAAAAATTAACAGCTATCCTCAAACTAGAACAATTTTAAATAACAGCATCTCTCAAGGTACCAGGAGCCATGAAAACCACATCGACCAGATCCATGAAAGTCATTCTCAGTTTCAATCCCCTTGATATTTGCATCAAGTTGCTCTGATGACAATGACATGCCTCCGCACGGTTGAAATAGAAATTATCATAACGTGATCAAACTTCGTCTTCGGGTTATACAGGGTGTTTCTTAAACAAGCGGCAAAAATTCAAAGGGTTGTTCCTTAAACTATTCTAAGAATATTTTGTCCATTGATGATTTTTAAAAATCCGTTTTGTTAAGGAGATACAGGGCGAATAAAACTTTAGACAATAACATCATTTTATTACCAAAAAATACATGTAAATGTTACTTAATCTACAAGAACTGTTAAAAATGACTATCTCCAGCAAAAAAATGCAATAAGTGGAGGAAAATCAGCAGGAAGAAGTGCCTGAATGCGTTGTATGTGGTATGGCTATAACAAATTGTCCCTAATAATTTTCCAAACAATCGAATAACTCACATTCAAAGTATTTGCAATTTTTCGAGTAGTACTCGGATCTTCCTCGATCATGTCCAGCACATTTTCTTCCACTTCCACCGTTCTTGCTGCATTTGGCCTTTCTGGCCCTCTACTTTGTCTCAATGCGCCTTTGTCATGAAGACGTTGATGAATATTTTGGAACAATTTTCTATCATGAATATTACGGTCAGGAAATCGTCCAATGTACAACCTCCTAGCTTCTAATGAATTTCCATCAGCAAGACCATAAATGTATTGCATGTCAGTCATCTCGGCGTTTGTATAGTGATTCATGATAAAGTCGGTAACAAAATTTTAACTACCAAATGATCAATCACTAGACAAATTCAAGTGAAATCCAGATTTAATCTGTATTTCTTTACGATGTCTGAACTTTTACCTGTTTTAAGTGGAAAAAAATAGCCGTTTTTAGTAATTGGAATGTTGTTAAAAAATAATAAATATAACGAATTTTTAAAAAAGTTGTATGTTCTTGGTTAACACAGCTATTTTTATTTAGACTATTAATAATTTTAAAAATAATAAAATAGTTTTCTCAAAAATGTTGTGCGCCCTGTATCTCCTAAACGAAACGGAATTTAAAAAAATCATCAAAAAACAAAATATTCTTAGAATAGTCCAAGGAACAACCCCTTGTCTTTTTGTTGCATGGTTAAAAAACACCATGTATAGCCATCGTATCCACTCTTGTTTCACAAACTGTAGGTGTATTTTCTGTAAAATTGTACACATTAATCCATTTGAAAACAACGAGTATGACGCTGTTATTAAATTAGTTTAGATATTTATTAAAACAATAATTTTTATATTGTAGCCTGTCCTAAGCAACACAAAACATAACACTAAAGGCTTTGTTTACGATTTTCTTCATGCATGGTTAGGTACTGGACTTCTCACTAGTGAAGGTTTGTTGAATTAAAAAAAAAAAATATGTATTATATAAAAATTATTTTTAAATTTATTTTTAAGGTACAAAATGGCACAAAAGAAGAAAAATTTTAACGCCAGCATTTCATTTCAATATATTACAAGAGTTTACAGACATGTTGAACAGAGAAACCCAAATACTTGTAGAAAATTTCAAAAAACTGTGTCATCAACCTTACGTGAATGTTATTACACCTATTACGGAATTTACTCTATATTCAATTGGTGGTAAGTATCAATTTTGAAAATCTCGTGAGTAGCCAACGAGTAACACATTGATTTTTTTTTGCTAAACTTTTTGTTACAACTACCTACTTTAAAAAAGGATTAGTTTAGAGCACGGGTTGAAGTGTTAAACAATATAATTGAGTTTTAAAACTTCAGCAAACAGGAAAAAGTACTATTATTTCCATGTTTTCCTATATCTATTTAAACAATTGAGTAATGAATAGGGGTTGAGTAGTCATGTGAGTGGTTGAGGTTTAGTACGAAGGTTCATAAAAAGTTCATAAAAATCATGGAAATTCGCTAAAGTTTTGCCCTTACCAAAAGTTACTTTACCTGAAGAATACAGTGATTTAAGATCAATTAGTAGTTTACCTGTTTTCTCCAAATTATAAGAGAGTAATGGAAAATTAAATGAGGGGGTTTTTGAAAAACAACAGTATATTACCTAGTAAACAATCTGGTTTTTCGGTCAGGCTACAGCTGTGCTATAGCTCTAGCGGATGTTATAGATGATTTAATTAGAGCCATGTAGTGGCGTCAAATTAGCATTTTACCTTCAACTTTCTTCGGAGAGATTCGATTGAGATGCGGTTTTCTGCAAAATGTTCAGGAAACCGTCTATAACAAAAGGTATATATATCCTCTGTACGCTTGCAAATTAATAATTGTTTATTTAACAAATGAGGCATTTTTGTTAGAGTGTTAAAGAATATGTAGCAAATGTCACACACGCTTCAACGAAAATGTCTGGAAAATGTTCTATCGTGGGGTTTCGAGGTCCCTCTTTATCACTTTGGTGTCAAATTTATTAATTATTGCTAAATTGTTGTAACTTGGCTAATTAACAAATGAAAAACTCAACCCCCGAAATCACTAGAGAACCGGATTTTTTTTTTAGCATTTCTGGTATGTTAAGGCGAACCATCAGCACAAGATTTTTTCAAACATAATTGTTTATTGTTCGATTGTTTCGACCTCGCTAATTAACAAATTAATAACTCAAGGCCCGAAATCGGTAGACAACCGGAATTTTTTACGATATCTCTGATCAGCGCTCTCACTCACACCTACAACAGCCATATGCAGCCTATCTCTTTCTAAAGTAAATAAGACTTATTTTTATGTTGGCCGGCAATTGAACCCCGGAAAAAGTGTCTGCCTTTTTGGAATTAATTTTTTTTTATATTTAATTAAGACGCTATTAAAATTTCAGTGTGAATCAAACACTTCAAATCATATTTAAAAAAAATCAATTTTGGGGTTGATTTATTAACTATAAACCCTCTCAAAAGTGTCTGCCTAAATTACTAGTATTTATAGAATTGCCTAAACTTTCAATTGAATCAAATACTTTTATGGGTCATATATTACGACCCCTTTCTATTATGCGCAGTACCTGGTGTCCCGGGGTGGGTCTAGCCAACACAGGTATATCTGCTTTTCCATCCAAATTATTTCAAATTACAAAATTTTAAAGTGCATCAAACACTTAATGAAATTTGTGTTATTAGCTCTCCGATGTATACCACTCTTAATCTACCTTTTTTTTAGTGAATTGTTTCAACAACCAATAGATTGTATTCCTAAATGATTACTAATCGTTCTCGGAGTTCTAGAATTTTACAAGAATTTTAATCTCGTGCTATTTAGCCTCACTTTTGATTTTATTAATAAAATAATTGGTAGTGGATTTGGCAGGGTAAAAATATCAAAATTATCCGATTTTTGCCATTAAAACTAAACTGAACCAATCTTTTCTATAATGTATCATACGTAGTATATTCCCTATCTAATTTTTTTTGGGTTGGAGGAGGTTAGTATAATATATTATGACAGTTGTGTATATTAGGTACCTACATCTATAATTGAATTCGGAAATAATAAGCAGTAATTTAATGTAAGGTATGTGAGAGGAATGCAGACAGAGTTAGCATATATGCAATTGCAACTAATATATGTCTGCCATTGAAAAATTCCTCTTGTCCAGTAACCTCCAAAAATTCTTCTTTTCTTTTTTTCTGCGAACTGTGGTGCAATGATATATGACTGCAGTCTTTACATATTAAATTACTGACTATTATTTTCGCTTTGATGAGCCGAAATCCCCATGTCAAATCTTCGTTCAGCCACCCTATATTACAGAGATAAATCTTCTTACAAATATTTCAAGTAGTACCTTGTTTTAGAAACATCTCTGGGTGTTCCACTTCGAGAAGATCCAAATTGCACGGAATACAAAAAAGCTGTCTATGACTATGGTGAATCGTTCATTTACAGACTTGTTCGTCCTTGGCTTTACATTCCTTTTGTGTACAAACTGAGTGCTGCTTACAAAAAGAATATCAAAACTGTGAAAACATTGTCCGATTTTTCCACTAATGTAATTAAAGAAAAAAAGAAAATATTTGAAAAAGACGCAAGTTACTCTCAAAGAAAAAGACTTGCTCTTTTGGATTTGATGTTAAAGGCTCAACAAGAAGGAGCTGGTATTGATGATGAAGGAATTAGAGAAGAACTAGATACTTTTATATTTGAGGTTTTTAAAAAACTTTTACTACTTTTTTCTGAAAGCGATCTAGCTTTATATCCTAGTTTAAAGCTAGTTGCGAGATTTCTTCTAATTTTTTATTTTATTCATCTTCAAATAATGTTTTCTTTACCATGCATAATTTTAATTAATTTCTATTTGAGCACAACCTAATATTCTTTTATAACAAAAAGATCATAAGGATTATAAATGTAGTAGAACATTTCAGAATGACATCAAGTAATATAACATAAAAAAAAATTAAGTAGACCATGAAAAAAATCACGCACGCTACAAACAGCAGTTTGTGGCTATAAAAGTGAAACATTGTTCACTCTGTATAATAATACTGACACCGTCTAAGATATTCTTGTTCGCAAAGAGCTCACCAAAAAATGTAACATTGCCAGGTCGCTTTCTGTTTTCTGAAAATCAAGTTTTAATTTTTACTTTAACATAAGAAAACTCTTCAAATTAATATTACGCTGAAATATCCTTGGCTGAAATAATCAAAACATTAAAATAAAAAATTTAAAATAATTCTATGAGATGTAAGTTACAGACAAGAAAATCTCAATAAAATACAGTGAAACATAAACATTTTGTGATTGGATAAGGATAATAAAGTGTAGAGAAAAGAATGACAATCTCATATTGTTGTATATCTCAAAAAGTGTTCACCGAAAAACAATAAATAATGTTTCAGAAAGTTACCACGAAATTGGCCCTCGTACACTAGAAGGAAAAGATTTCATACCGGTATTTTTTAAACATCTCGATTATTCCACCTCTTTCCTTGCGATGACAATTCGGTGTCTGTCAATGGAGAGTCATTTTTCGAATGTCATTCTTTTTCTAATTTGAGAGTCGATGAAACCAATTTTGATTTATCGAGATAATTCTCTAATAAAAATATTCTTTTTCTACGAACTCTTACAAAAAGACATCTTTCGCCACAGGATACTTTCAGCGAAAACTTGATTTCCGTCACTAGTGAGAAAAAATCCCATAACGTTTACTTTCGTCTCTAGTGACGGAAGTAAGTTGTTACATATTTTCATATATCAGTCGCCTCGTATAATATTTTGGCAGCTTATAATTATTAATAATGAAATAAAAAGATGCTCATTAAATTTTATATGCGTTTTTACTTAAACTTTAATGAATTAAAGATAAAATAAAAATGTATAAAAATAGTGCAAATTAAACCTATCTACATCTAGTTTCCTGGTTTTCATTTGTTTATTTGAAGTTTTATCACTTTTAAGAACTGTCAGTTTCAGTTCGTCCTAAATTTAACACATTTTCATGATGTCTGAGTCAGAAAGCGATTGTACTCCCCAGAAATTATTTTTAAAGCTGAAGATTTATGACCGGCCAAATCAAAAAAGAGATATGAAGAAATTTATATCAAATTTTTGGACTGGAGAGAAAAAAATAAAGTGAAATCATTTTCGGAAACTGTACTACTAGCATACTTTGGAGAAATATGTTCAAATTTTAAACCGTCGACGTTATGGTCCATTTATTCGATGCTAAGAACTACACTCTCTGTTAAAAATGATGTCGATATTAGTAAATATCCAAAGTTACGTTCGCTTTTGAAAAGAAAATCTGATGGTTTTAAAAGCCAAAAATCCAAAATTTTTTCGCCTGAAGACCTAAAGACTTTCCTAAAGAATGCTCCTGACTATAAATATTTAATAACAAAGGTAACGGAATTATTATTTTTATTTTAACAAATACTTAATACATAACTACTAATATTTGTAGGTAGCATTAGTTTTTGGATTATCTGGCGCTTGTCGTTGCCACAAACTAAAAGATTTAACAATAAGCGATGTAAAGGATACTGGAAGTATTCTGTAAGTTAAAATCCGTAACACAAAAACAAAAGTTCCGCGTTCTTTTCATATTTCTGGACCCTTTTATGATATTTCTAAAAAATATGAGCCTACGTCCCGCAAACATGGATCAAATTAATTCAAGATTCTTTATTAACTATCAGAATGGAAAGTGTAGCAGACAGGTTGTTGGAATTAATAAAATCAGTAAATTTCCTAACGAAATTGCTCAGTTTTTAACGCTTCCGAATCCTCAAGATTACACTGGGCACTGTTTCCGCAGAACATCCGCAACGCTATTAGTGGATGCAGGAGGTGACTTGCTTCTGTTAAAAAAGCACGGTGGTTGGAAATCTAGTAGTGTTGCGGAAGGATATGTTGATGAATCCACGAACAGTAAAAACTAAATACAAACCAAACTTTTACAATCTGTACAAAATAAGGAAACTACTAGTTCATCCGATTATGGCGCATCATCATCTGAAATGACATTTAACAGTAGAACAAATATGTCGGCATCTACCTCAATAAATAAAAATCTTGAGTGTGATACTCCATAATTTTGAACAATTGTTCAAATATAACAATAAATCAATATTTAAATATTAAATAATATTTCTGAAATATTTAATTGTTGGTTAATTTTTTGTTATTCCTAACACAAAATAAAGCATTTGCTAACGTTTGTTTTTTTTTCATTTTAGTAGGTACCTACATAACATAATAGAGTTCGTAAAAAAAGTATAGTGTTTTACTCGTCGAAAATAATTTTTTGAAGCTCGCAAACATTACCAACCTCGGCTTCGCCTCGGTTGGTAAATTGTTCTCTCGCTTCAAAAAATGTTATTTTCGTCACTCGTGAAACAATATACTATTTTCTATTTAAAAACCACTAGTGTTAAATATATTATTTTATGGTTTCATACAATGATTACATAGATTAGAGATATATTTTTTTAACTTTTTGAGGTTATTTTTTTGTGAAACTACTCGTTCTGAATAATATGTTAGTTTCTGTAAATAAATAGCTATATTTTATTTTATTATTCAAAACTTTCGTCTCATCCGTCCTACCTATCCGATTTATCCATTAAAAGATCGAAATCTTTTAGTTTAGCAACATTTTAATGGTTTTTACATGATCATAAGAAGAATGATTTAGAATTTTTCTACTTGGTAACATGAACAAGGATTTGTTGATTTCGATAGTAATTAATGTTTTGATGACCTAAGAAGTATAATAAATTATTGACGTCTAGGAGGCTAAACTATTTGGAGACTACAAGGATTTTGCTGATTTATATAGTAATTATCGTCCTGAGGACCTAAAAAGTATAACAGCTTTGAAGACCTTTTTAGCCCTTGATGAAAACCTACCTCATTGGAATAAGTTAATTTTACAATGTACATAGTACTATTCACAAATAGATAACTTTAAAAGAAATTTTATTATCAGAAATTCTTATAGATTAGTATTTAGTTTTACCGTATCTTCTGAAGGCATATCCGTTATTTTCATTAAAATTTATTAGTAATATTTGTTTCCATATTTTTATCAATAGCTTTTATGCTTAGAGATATGCGAATTTAAATACAGTGGTTTCAAATACCTAATTTCAGGATTACTGAATTATTATTCTAGAGCGTAATCCACGATTCTTATTAATGAGCTTTAATCACTTAAATTGTAAAATCAACAACAGTGGTTACAAGATTCAGTAATATATAGTTGTATAGATTATTTATCCATATGTAATTGAGACGACGAAAAACACTGTCGTCTATTATCAAAATTTCTCTACGGATATAAGCTCAGTCGCTTTTCACGATGGCTTTTCAGGATAAAGTTTTTAGTTTTTAGACTATACCCCTCAAGCATATATATCTTTTTATCTACATATGGGTGAGCTATCCATATAACTGTAGACATCATTCTATATAGATGAGGTATGGCATAGTTGTTGCCAATTTTAATTATTTTCAATATTTAAGGTAAATATTGCTGCCTTTTAAATTGCCAGGGTTGGTGTGAGGTGTAATCATTACATGGTAGCTCGAACAGTAGCACTTGTATGTTAGAATAATGACAAAATGTTCATTTTATCATAGAAGTATGTGTTATAAAATAGACGAATAAGAAAAAAGCAAACAAGGTTAATAGGGTTTAAAAAAATTCGATGATTTGTATTATTATTTAAAAAATTATATTATCAAATAAAAATGTACCTATAACAACATTATGTTAATGTAATGGTTAAAAAAATTTGGAACTGACTTTTTTATGTGCTCACCTAATATCTCTGATCAACAAATTTAACACCTCACACATATAAAGGCTTATCTACATAAATAATAATAGTAGGAGAGCTCACTGCAAATTTCGGCCGACATTTGAGAACGAAATGAAATATGCTCCAAAGTCATGTAACAACATTGTACTTTACCAAATAAATGTGGAGCGAACTTCTATGCAGATTGACTGATCTCGGCATACCCTGTCAAGGTTATGCCGACGATATAGTCATATTTGCTAGATGCAAGGTTAGAAATATCCTGTGTGATATAGTCTAACGAGGACTAGAACATACCAAAAGATGGTGCCGTGAAGTGACACTTAGTATAAACCCTACAAAAACAACACTAGTAGCCTTTTCAAGGAAAAGAAAACTTAATCTCAAAACCGTTAAATTAGACGGGATAGATATAGATTGGAAAAATGAAGTCAAATATCTAGGCCTAACCCAGGATAACAAACTTCTCTGGAACACACATAAGAAGGAAGTAGTAAATAAGGCCACAAAAGGCCTAATGGTATGCAGAAACATTGCAGGTAAACGATGGGGATGTAACCCAAACATACTGCGTTGGATGTATACTGCAATAGTGAGACCGATCATCACTTACAGGGCTATAGCCTGGAGTAACAGAACTAGTTTAGCTACTACGAGAGCTAATGTTTCAAAAGTACAAAGTCTAGCCTGTGTTTGCATTACTGGTTCAATGAGAACCTGTCCTACGGCCGCAATGGAGATGATCTTAAACCTCACCCTTCTACATTTGATGACAGAGAATGTGGCAAAAAGGACACGATATAGAATGATTAGGAACGGAGTAATCAGACGAAAGTCTACTTGCTCCAGGACTAAAGATACCTGGGACATGCCCCAGGATGAAATGCTAAAGAAGTACAGTTTTGTGAACAACTTCAAAACCACAGAGCTGGGCTGCAAAAAAGAATGGAGCCAAGAATCCATCGCGCTTTCAACCGAAAGACGTGCTATTCAGTGGTATAGAAACGGTTCCAAAACCATAGAAGGGACTGGAATAGGAGTGTATGGGCCAAAAACCAAGCACTCCGAAAGCTTGGGAAAATACCCAAGCATCTTCCAGGCGGAAGTTCACACCATCGAGAAGTTTATCCAGTTTAACATCAAGAGAAACTATCATAAACAAGAGATTATTATCATTTCCGATAGCGCTGCGCTCTTACGTAATCAGCTCAAAAATGATCTGGATGCCTAGAACAATTGAATGAGCTAAGCGAGAAAAATAGAGTTACTCTCACTTGGGTCCCGGGACATAACGAGGTACAGGGTAACGAGATTGCAGATAGTCTTGAAAGGAAAGGGGCTCAAACACCCTTTGTAGGACCTGAGCCGTTCTGCGGTATCAGTAGTAACATAATATTAGGAGAGATTAAAAAATAATTGGGTAGTAGGAGAACCGATAACTGGAACAATCTCTTGATGCTGAGACAGGCAAAGATGCTTCTGGGTGAATATAACCAGAAAAGATCGGAAGCCTGCATCTGTCTGAGCAAGAACAGGCTACGTAATGTAGCAGTGATCCTTACTGGGCATTGCCGACTAAAAAGACCCCTAAGTAAACTGAGAGTAGTAGAGGATAATGAAAGTAGATTCTGTGAGGAGGAGGACGAAACCTCCATTCACATCCTAACTGAATGTGTAGCACTCCAGAATCCAAGGGCACTATATCAAGGAGGATATCAAATTGAAGCCACTTCCTTGAGGAAATAGGATTGGAAGGTTTATAGGCTGGAAGGTTATAGGCATTGAGACATTTCCTTGGTGCATTGGCGATAGAAGGGGACACAATAGATCTTTTAGGTCGCAGTGTATTAACACCCCATTCCCAACATAACATACCATACCATACCAAATAAAACTTCAATTTAGCCAAAATTGATTCATTTGTATTAGGGTTTTTATTAATCATGAATAGATGTTTTTTGTGCCTTGGATGTACTCAAGAAATGTTTGAATATGTTATTTTCTGGAAAACTTTCAAATATAACCATAAAATCGTTGTATTTAATTTTATTTTCATTTGTATATTTTAGCAGCTTCGTTCAGGAAAGTGATTGGTTTCAATTTATTTGAATTATAGTTGGTTAATTTTCAATTAAATTTTATTTGTGCTCATGTGCCGTTTGGTAAAATACAATGTTTTTACATGCCTTCATCGGGGCATATTTTATTTTGAATATAACAGAAATGTCACTTAATTTATTCATGCTAAACATGGTTCGTAAATAAATAAAATAAATAAATATGGTTTTATTGGCATGTGAAAATTACAAAATTAAAATAGTATAATTTATTAAAAATAATTAGCCAAAAGGCAAAGTTCAGCTTTCAGATTTGCATAAGCAAATAATATAGAAGCTGCTCTTCCACTCAACCTCAATAAAAAAAATGGAAAAAGAAAAACTAATACTAAAATTATATCTAAAATAATAGGTATTAACTTAAAATACATATATTCTTAACTAGGGTGTTACAAAACTTGGCATAGTATAACAAACAAAAATAATGAAAAACAATTTATATTAGGTGAGAAATTGCTAATAGAAGAACGGAAAAACGTGTATAATGAAATTATGCTATATAATAAAATTATCCTATAGTATTACTTAATGATATTGCGCAGTTTGCTATTTAAAATGTCTTCTTTTAATGTATGTTTCAATTTAACAAGAGAAAATTTAGAGTAGCTCAGCGGTAATCCATTTAGAAGCCAGGAAATATAATATGAAAAAGATCCTTGATATAAGGTTGTTTTGTGTAAAGGCGGCGTGAGTTTAGATTTAAAACGAATGTTAAGGTTGTGGACGTCAGTGCGGAATTGAATTTTATTATATAAGTAAGCAGGTGTTAGAGTTACCATAATCTTGCGAAACATTGAGCATGCATGCAATGTTCTTCTTTCCGCCATATTAAGCCAACCCAGTTCCTTTAAGTGTTGACTAGTATGATCATGTCTGTAAAGTCCACAAATAAAACGTACACACGAATTTTGTATCTTTTGTAAGCGAGTTTTATCAACACCTAACAAACTTGGTCCATAGACCACATCGCCATAATTGGCATGAGATAGGACAAGAGAATCACATAACATGGCTTTAGTTCGTTTATTCAATATGCTTTTATTTGCATATAGGAGTTTTAAACTACTATAGGATTTTCTTACAATATTTGTCACATGAGACGAGAAGCGAAGTGAATTATCTAAGGAACTTACAATTCCATCAACCATTTGAGATATTATTGTTTACTGTTAATAAACGTTAATTATATAATTAATTATTATTATGTTTAGCAATTTTAGTTATAAGTGATTTATATATACCTACTAAACATAAAAAATAATTTACATTATTTCTCATTTAATATTTTATCAAAACCCATAACTACTGTATACCTACAGGTGCGTATAGATATAACGCGTCGGGCATAGGCCAACTACGGACCCAGGTTCGTCATATTTGTACGGTGTTGTGAATCTACCGCGCGATGAAATGCAACGTGTCTACTTCGACCCTATTTGGCGAGGCCCATGGTAGACATACAGCATCGTACAAATCTGTCGAACTTGGTCCGTTGTTGAAACGACGCAGGCACAGTCCAACCCGGCCCACTATATTTATACGTACCTTAAGAAGAGAAATTTTGTTATACAGTATGGTTCAAATGAAAGGAATAAATTCATTATAATGGAAGTAGCTGGTTTTTAGAAAACATGCTCGGACAGGTCAATTTTGTTTACTTTAAGCGCAATTTTTTAAATAAAATTCAATTTTCCCCCCACTTCCCATTTTTGGGCAGTGACGTCATTGACAATTTTTTTAAATAGCAACCCTAATTTTTTTTTCTTGATTTTGATAGATCTTACAATTTCCTACTCGGAAACATAATATTTGAAATATCTGACATAACAATTTTTTTTGAAAAAAAGTCATTTCAAGATCAGATACATAAATTTTATGTTATTTTGAAACACAATAAATTAATAACAGATAATTATTTGTAATTAAATGCTTAATCTAACAAAATATTAATAAAAAAAATAATAATAAAAAGAATTTGTGAAATTGTCATTAAATTCGTTTTATTATTATTATTTTTTTTAAATTAAGCACTTAATTACAAATAATTATCTTTTATTAATTTATTGTGTTTCAAAATAACATAAAATTTATGTATCTGATCTTGAAATTACTTTTTTTCAAAAAAAATTGTTATGTCAGATATTTCAAATATTACGTTTCCAAGTAGGAAATTGGAAGATCTATCAAAATCAAGAAAAAAAAATTGGGGTTGCTATTTAAAAAAATTGTCAATGACGTCACTGCCCAAAAATGGGAAGTGGGGGAAAATTGAATTTTATTTAAAAAATTGCGCTTTAAGTAAACAAAATTGACCTGTTCGAGCATTTTTTCGAAAAACCAACTACTTCCATTATAATGAATTTATTCCTTTCATTTGAACCATACTGTATATTCAATTTTTCCTTGCCGAAGTTGTTTAAGTTTAAACGAGTTTCTTCGAGGGACCTTTAAATTAGTATGGCCATTTATCTCTATTTTTTTTAATTTTCTCTGTCTACTTCGCATCTGGGCGTTACAATATTTTTTCTACAAACCCATTAAATAGGTTCGATTTTAGTGTTAAAGTTGTCATTTTATGAAAAGCGTGTTAAATGTAAATTGCCACCTTGAAAAGCTGCCACTTATACAATAATTTAAAATAAAACAAGTTAGGATGAGTTGTCGAAATCGAATACACCAAAAAAATATATTTTTTTACAATTTTAACAGGATTTGTAATTTCTCTCAAAATAAAATTTAACTAGCGTTATATACAGGGTGTTCCATCTCAGACGAGTCACCCCGTATATTTCTTATCCCATAGTAATTGAAAAAAATTCCCGAAACACGCCAGATGATTCTCTTTGGGGGACATCTTTTGAAGCGCCCCCTCATAGGGGGTTGCTCGTTCAAGCCCCGAATATACGTTAAAAGATGCCCCCCAAAGAAAATCATCCGACGTGTTTCGGGAAATTTTTTCAATTACTATGGGATAAGAAATATACGGGGTGGCTCGTCTGAGCTGGAACACCCCGTATAACTATACTATTAAAAATTATAAATTTTTTAGGGTCATGATACCACTTCGGTCTCCATATGTTACACTTTAATGGTGCTGGCAAATAATAAAGACACGCAGGTAAGTTATCTATTATGGTATTTAGCCAATTTAATTAATTTTTGTTATCTACATAGAAAATAACAGTTTTTGTACACAAAAAATAACAGTTTTGTTCACAAAAAATAACAGTTTTTGTGCAATTTACTCGAGATGTACAGTATATTTTTTCTACGACCTAACGAAAATATTCAAAATTTTATATTAAACAATTAATAACTATTTTAAAGAGAATAAACAAAAAAATTAAACGTATTGAAGCGCCTCTTTATTTTAAAATTTATTAAATTAAAAATTAGATAAATCTCTTGTGACGAACCTTACAAAATATATAATGATTATTAGTACATACCCTACTGTGCTGAAGGAGTTCGAAATTACAAAATCCAACCACGACAGTCCCAGACTGTTGGCGATGTCCACGAGAGGTTATAGTAAACAACAGTTCCTAATTTCTTCTCCAAAAATATAGTCTTGTTTGCAAGGAGAGAACACTAAAGGTACACAATTTAGGGTCTATTTATACTCCCTTATTATTAGTATTTGCATTAGTATTATGATTAAGCATTAAGTTGAACCTTCACAATGTAATGGGAACATTTATACTCGATTTATGATTAGTATTAGCATTAATATTTATGCTTAATAATTGACAGGTTCAACTTTTAAATTAAATATTAAATTTCTTCTTTTCTATAAATAATCAATGGCGTATTTGGCCTTTGTTTTTAATAGACAACGGATAAGGATAATTGACAATACACATATGATTATGTTGTTTGTATGTTTGTTCCAACAAGCTCGAAAACGATAATATTTCGGTACAAATCATGCTCTGTATACAATTTTTGTGTATCAGCAGTGTTCACAGATTATAAAGTTGACAAATGACATGTCACCACGAGGAAGCAAAGGCCTCTTTCATGTCTGATTTGTATCAAATTTCTGCTTCTTTTTATTTGGTATAAATTTGAGACTTAAATCCGTTAAAATGTCCTTAATTAAACATATTTTTGAATAATATTATTTTTAAATAAAACTAACTAGTAAAAATATTAATAGAAACACATTTAAAACTCAAATATCTTAAAAGAACACAACCGGCCTCTTACACATTTCTTCAGTAACCATATATTTTGTTGACTGCAGAATTATATCTTATTAGGTATTAGGTTTAAAAAAGAATTATTAATACTAATTATAAAACGACTATAAATACCTTTTTTGAATGATTTAACAAATTTAATGCTTAATCATAATACTAATACAAATACTAATACTAAGGGAGTATAAATAGACCCTTAATGACCAGAATACAAAACTAACTGGGATTAATCAGAAAAATTATTATATTTCAAAATTTAAAGGAACATATCCACCATTTTACGGCGTTATACCTTCAAAACTTTTACGAAAGGTAATCACTCTGACCAAAATCAAAAGAAAAGACAATGTTGCCAAATTATGCAGTTCACATATATACTTAATGACGTCAGAGCCAAGATTGTTGACCAATTTACAATAGACATTTGGCAACTTTGCAAAGATTTTGATTTACTGCGAAACAAACAGCTGTCCAAAATTAAATTGTAATATATTTTATTCTATATACCCCACGAAAGACATAGGCGTAGACGATTTCTAATGAATATCCAAATAATTAAATGGTATTTTCAAAATATGAAGACAATGAACTTTAGTCAATTTACAACCGTAACAGTATGAATTTTACTAATAAAATAATTGTGAGAAAAAATCCCAGCTAGCACAAAAACATCCCATCTACGTTAATAAGCTGCAATTTTAGGCTCTTTAAGCTCACATGCGATGTACTTTTAATGTAACCCTAATATCCCTGCAACCACCGAATGTTTGCAACGGCAAGACTTTTATAGAACATCTCACAGAGGTTACACAGTGAAGTTCGGAAAACATCACACTAGCCCTTTTAAGGAACTTACCCTGAAGGTTGCTCTGAAACTTTCTACAGATGTTATAATGTGAATTAGTTCTACAGCATTATACAGTGTGTCCACGGATGGACTTAACTATACTTGTGAAAATATTTATTTTAAATTAAAAAAGTAATTCTTCATAATTTCTTTTACTTGTTAAATAAATTCGATTCACATTAAGAAATTATGAAAAATAACTTTTTTTAATTTAAAATAAATATTTTTACAAGTATAATTAAGTCCATCCATTAAGTAATACAGAGAGGCTGAAATTGAGGTTTAGTAAAATCTCAATGCGCTGGTTCAGTGTGATGTCATTTTGGTTCCACTGACATTTAATTCTAAGCAAACTTTTAACAAAAACATCAGAAAATTTGACATATACGTTTTTACTGTTTTAATTTTATTTCTAAATATTGTTTACAGGTCATAAAAAATAGTTTAAAGGTATGTAATTGGTAACTAAACGATTGTATATTTGATGCATGTTATCTACTTACTTTAGGAATATATTCATAAAAGTGAAAAAACGATATAATTTAGGTAAACAAAACGAACAAAACGCACTCAAAAAGTCTATTGTCACTTTAATTGTCAGTGGAACCATAATTACATCATCACAGAACTAGCGTATCGAGACATGGAAATTTCAAATAAAACAAAATATTTATATAAATTTATTATTAAAATACTCTTGAAATCAAGTAGTAATATCACAAAAGTAGAGGTAGGTATATGACAAACGCAATTACACATGTGCAAAAGTAGAAGCTACCTATAAAGCACTGAACGATTGGACAAAATTTGCTTAATAGTATAATAAGGTATCAATATTCCAAAGGTTCACTAGAAGCTTAAACAGTGAATCATTGTACAAAAGTACGTTTCAAGATGGCAATTGTATGATGCTAAAAAAACTAGATCTGTGAATAATAGATAATTGCAACAATGACTAGGTATATATTATACGAGATAGCTGAGTTCCCAGATTGCTTACCTGTACTCGCAGCGATATATCATCTTTTTAAAATCAAACCTTTTAACTTTTTTTTGTACATATTTTTATTTTGTTAGTTTATTATTTCTGCAAAGGTGAACAAAAATTATTTTATTCTAACTACATGTGGCTTGGAAATATTTTTATTTAAGCTATAATGTAACATAAATATATGACAATTTATTAGAAGAGAATAAATTATATTTTTATATAAAATGATTTTACTTTTCCACAACATATTGAATAAAAAAGAGATTGACCTACTTGTTTAACTATTATTGAAGAAAATTAACAAATTTTATGCTTAATTATGGATTTCCAAGTTAGTATGAAGATTTTATAAAAATACAACTCATGTTTTTTAGCAAGATATTTTGATGTATGCTCGAGGGCATCGTCTGTGATTTTTCCCAAATTTTCTTCTAGTTTTGCACTTGCTTGAATCTGATTTTTTTTTTCAATATAGACGTACCATGTACCTAGCTGTAGATTCACTTTTTATAAAATTTCAGGTTTTATATATTCTTTTTTATACAAGTCTGTAGAATTTATTTTGCTTCTAAAATTTCTAGAATGTCTTCAGGTACAAAGGAAATCTAAAATACAATATTTTTAAAATGCATTTTTAGTTCGATTAAGTATATGATTACCAAGAAGTTTGTTACGTCCTTAGTAATAGTTTAGGATAAAAAGATAAGGACATCTTGTTTATACGTATTTATTTATCGAATACGATATATTACAATATTAATTACAGTTTTCAGGTACATCTGCATAGCTAAGGCCTAAAAATTAAAGAAAATAATTATAATACTATCAATTAGGAATATAAAATTTACACATAGATTTAGTCATAAACTTTAATTCGCCCTCTTCGTCTCTAGGTAGTACTTAATAACTTCAGTTGTAATCCTAAAACCAATACAAAATATAAATCGATATAAAATACATTAAGAGGAGTAAAATGTTGTTCCAACAAAATATCATTAAAAATATAAAATGTTTACCCTCTTTAAATATATTAGAGATATGTAATTATTAATTTAGTTTGTCTAGGATAGATTTTCCTTAAAATATCAATGATTTGTTTATCTTTGTTATGTTAAAGTTATTCTGTTGACAATTCTCTTCTTTTTCAAATAAATTAAATTAATTAAAATTCCATCAAGGTACAAAAACCAGGACAATTTAAATACATCTTATTTGGACATAGATTGACCACTGACCACTTTTTATGATACTTTTTTTTATTCTCATATCTGACTGGTTAATGAAAATGGCTTCTTTCTGAAACACCTGGGTTTAAGTTTTAGAATTTACAGATTTAATCAGCCATTAAGTAAACCATCATCTCAATTCTTGCAAGGAACGTTTCGTATAAGTGGAATCACATATTGTGGATTTTGTTTCTTGTAAAAGAAGGGCCCCTAACATCTGTGATAAGTTCGACCTCTCCATGCTTCCCTAAAATCACATACCAATAGTGTTATTTTATTTTAGGCCTTTATTTATCATTTACTGTAATTATCTAATGATTAATTATTTATCTAATAACTTAGTGGGTCTTTTGTTGAACTGAAATATTACCTAAAACACATATGTTAGCGATATGCATAGGAATCTCAATTTATATAGCTGCGATTCAGTTGTAGCCCCTTGCTTAGGCTTTGGCGCCTCCAGAAGCCATCATCAGTTATTACCGCATCCTGAACGATCACCAGTTTGATTGCAGAACCATTTATAACTTTTCAGCCACAAGTAAGGACTATCTTTTTCTATTTCTCCAGATTTGGAAGTAGTGGCTCGTTTCGATTAATTCCTAAAATAAATATAAACTATAGCAGATGACCTTGAAAAATTAAATATGTAAACTCACCTGTGCACCTTCTAGTACTATAAGGGGGACCAGAAGATAAATTGTAACGTATCATTAATACCATCAACACATTAACAGCTTTAACAACCCTTTGTAGGGGATTGATTATAAACCACAGGGTAAATTGTGCATGAGCTAAAAGAGATATTATAACAAATCACAGTTAGATATACTTTTATTAATCCCTTCACTCTCCGAATCATTAAATTTTAAGAATCAGCTAGGAAAAAGGGAATTACGGCTACCACTTACATCCTTGGATAGGCCAGTAATGTGGCAACTAAGTTTTGTATATCTCTTTCATAAGTATTTGTAAGTAAAATGTAACTGGATATTTAGTTAAATGTTAATCTTCTCGTTTACCGATGTTTATCTACCATTATTTGTTTTTATTGTAGTTAAACCATTTTGTATTAGGGTTGCCACCTTTTCATTTCAAAAAAACCGGACCTTTGTGAAATTTCTAAAAAAAGTGCTTAGCTTATAATTTTATAAAGAAAGTCCTTCTGTCGAGCTTCCAAAAAAAGAGGTCCTTATTTTATAATTTCATAAACCAAGTCCTTCTATCTAGCTTCTAAAAAAGTTATCAGATATTCCCGGTACATTTTTATAATTTTATAAACCAGCTCCAGGTCCTTCTGTCGAAAAGTTCTACAAAAATATGATTCAAATACGGACAATTTGATAAAATTTACAACAGGCATTGTAATCTAAAACGAAGAAAATGGTTCAGAAAATAGTTTTCTATTTTATAGAGGATCCTTACCAAATCTACTTAAATGTTTAAATAATAATTATAAAATAAATTCTGCAAGTTAAAAAAAAAACAGAAACATGACATATGACAAGAAAAATTGACAAGTGACAATTGACATAAACGTTCCGAATCAGATTATGATATTCACAGTACTTATTGTGGATACTTTTTTTTAGCAAATTACTTTATTACGTTGTGTTAACATAACAGGTAGGTTAACTAGGTAAATAACAAATAGAAGTTTTGCGTGGTTTTGATTTCCCTCAAGAACTTCTCATGAACGTTGCATTTACGTTGTATAGTAATGTTATTACGTTCCCTTAATGCAACATCGCCGAAAGGCTTGGCAACGTTATGTGCTAGCTGGGATGACTTTAGCCTGAATTTAAACCCCCGAACCTGTGTTTATTTAAGAGAAGAACTCTCGAGAATCGCTCTAGAGAGTATTTCTCTCAGGTGTACATAGCAAAAAAGTCAAGACTTGATCGCAAGTGGACGAAGCGATTTTCTCGGGTTGGAGAGCAACTATCACAATTCGAACGGTATTCGTATTTATAAATATAAATTGCTAAATTATCAATTCTTCAGTAGAATCACTCAATTTTAATGATATTTAATCTCAATATCTAAAATTCTGATGTGTCCAACAGTTAACTTTCCTATCTTAACTAAAGTTATAGGACTGTATAGGCTTCTTCTGTTTATTCTGTACAACCTATTGTATCAGTCCTGTAAATGTTTAGAGAATGAACTAAATACATACATTTTTAACACACATCTTACTGGAAATATTTTATTACATAATTTTTCATTGGCAACGAAAATACGAAAAATGAAAATTTTGCACTTTTCCTCAAGTTTTTTCATTACGGTTCATTTTAGAGAAATCGTGTATAGAACAAAAATTATAGAGAATGATATAGGGATAATTTTCAAAATTCTAAACAAATTGAAAATAATTTAGGCCTAGTGGTATTATAAGTGAAAATAATGAGAAAAATTGGAATTTTACAATACAAATTTATCGAATACGCTTTATTTTAGGAAAATCATCTAAAGGACAAAAAATATAAAAAATGATATCGCAAGCAACTTTTATTCTGCCTAATGTCAGTGAATTTTTTAGTTATTACAATTAAATATAAGTACCTAATTAAAAATGAGCGACTCTTGTGAAGAATGGATACATAATGTCAATTCACTAGATAGTTGTTTATATTTATAAAAAAACTAAATTTTAATAAAACTCTAAAATCAATTTAATTATAAATAATTTGTGACAGGTCTTCTGGCGTCACATGCTGTGAAGTAAAAGTCATAGATAAATTAATAAATAAGATAAACCGTTTAAATGCACAGCACTGGTAACAAGTTGTTAGTTTCTCAGCATACTATTTGGAGCCACCATCGCACACTACACAATTGGCTGATTAGATTGACAGTTAAAGGCAACAGAAAAGAAAAAAATAAAAAGAAGATTGTAAAGCTTACCCGCGGTTCATTCAAATGTCTTGTATTATTTATTTACATATTTTGGCATTCATTACTCTAAAAAACTAATATTTAAATTAACATACTGAATTTCTATTTTTTATTTAAATATATTTTTTATATTAGAATTTTTATTAATTATATCAGAACCCTGCATATATAATTACCTATAAATTTTAATTCTTATCATTACTAGTTTACGCGCCTCTTTAAACATTTATTTATTTATTTATTTATTTTTTCCTTCTTTTATACTCACGCACAAGCCTTGCCTACAGTGAAGTATTCTTTTATTTACTGCTGAATTTATATTATAATTATGTACACACTTGTAAATTTCTAATTGGTAAATAAATTTATTTATTATTTATTTAACATAAATATTAGTTTGTTAAAGTAATAAAACCCAAAAAATATAAATAAAGAAATATTTATGTTAAAATATTTGAAACACAGGTATAGTTTATTTATTTAATACAAGTAAGGTACATTTAAATGTTTATTACATACATAACATGTACTCAATATTAAATAACAATAATTGAATGTGAAATTAATAGCAGTGTCCTCTTATTTTTGGACAAATGAAGCAAATTTCGATGTAGGTGATAGGTGTTTCTATAAAAACAAGCAAAAGTGTTATTGAACAATTCTTCTTACCTGTCAAAATATTATTATTTTTCTTATAAGTACAAGTTATTTTTAATTTGTGTATAATTCGTATATTTTTGGAAACACTAGGAGCTTTCTCCAGCTTACAAATTCTAATATTTTTGTTTTCTATTAATAAAAGTAGGCGTTTTCTCTTTAGGAGTTAAATTTTTGACTCTACTTTCATTTATATTTATTTCAAAACAGTTTTTCTTCGTTTTGAGGGTTATTCAAATTGTTTATCACTAAGTTTACGTTTGCAACTCATTTCTTGTTTTTTGTTATGGACAGGTAAGCAAATCTATCTTATGCTGCTGTTTATGTTTTCCAGACTCAACATTTTGTAAATTTTACTCTTGGGTTGAGTATAGTTGGGTATAGTTAAACTGAGTGTTATCTAATAAAATTGGTACAGCATTTGCAATTAGTCGTTTACGTTTTAGAGCAATTTTGCCAAAAGACTGGCAAAAAATGATATTTACAAAGATAGCAAAATTCATTATCTAAAGTTAAATTTAAATTCTTAAATCAGTTCTCACAAATTTTAACATCAGAAGGAAAAATGGTTTTATTTGAACCCAGTAAACACAAACATGTAACATATATGTATCATTTACATGTACTAGTTCCGTGTTACATAACAAAGTAACTTACATATTACATAATAACTCACGTGATTACTGTGAAAAATGACCTAATTTTGTTATATAGCAGGTTCTTTATATGTGATGTAATGGGTTAAGTACATATAAGGAACAGTGTTATTCGCTCCGTGCGCGACAGCAGCGCCAATTTGTTTTGGTATTAAAGGAGTATTTCTGCCTATACTGACAAATACAATTTTTAATAGAATTCGTAAATAAAAAGTATATATGTTAGTTTTAATAAAAGTATATGGATTTATAAAACAATTAAAACATTAATTTATTATTATTATATATTTTTCACGCTTAAATTGAAGAAAATTATGTATAATCATTAAAAATCAATAATAAAATATAGGCAGGCAACAGTATTTACTGAAAAATGTATGAGAAGTTGCCTAAGTCTAATAAGTTGTCATTGAAGAAACCATTTATAATAGCGTGAAGTTAAAATGTATAAAAAGGATCGCTACTTTTATTTTCATTTTTGTTCTAAAGAAAACATAGAATGAATGATTAAAACTGGTTTCCGAAATATAATCTTTTTGGCTAACAGGATTGTTATCAACCAATTTTTTGTCTCGTTTTGTGATGTACCGTAATTTTTTATTAATATAATACCACATGTACGCAACGATTCTCACTGAGTTGTAAGTATATGTCTTTCCAAAATTTTTTAACTTATAACCTTTGTAAAAATTAATACTGTAGCTCCCTGAAGATGAACATAATCATGTTCGAAAGCTTGGAATAAATACTTAAAAGAGTACACATTTGTAAGATTTTTGCTGAAAATCCCAAGATTCCTTAGTTTATTTTCTAACTAGTCGGCAAAGACTAAGCCACTTTTGGCTTTTATATATATATATATATATATATATATATATATATATATATATATATATATATATATATATATATATATATATATATATATATATATATAATGTAATGTATTTTAAAAAACTATCAAATTTAAAAGAATACTAAAATTAAAATTTTAAATATAATAAATATGATTTTGTAGAAATATTTTGATACACCCTGTAACATGAAATAGTTTGACACTTTAAGGATATACATTCTGGTAACAGGGCTACCAACTGGAATTTCAAATGACATAATTCTAAATTTAAAACACAATTTTTTAAATAAAACTATTTAAAAAAAAATAATAGATTACGATTTTCAATAAACTCTAGTATAAATATAAATAGTCAAAATAAACTTACTTGTATAAAAGAGAATGTTCAAAATTTCAAATATCTCCAAACAGCATGAATTTGATTGGCCATATTATTTTTTCCAAATAACTAGATTAGATTCTTGGCAAAAAGGAAGTTTGTTGACGAAACAAAAGCTTGCGAAAGAAATTTCGAGACGGGAAGACGTAATTTCTTCGGTTCTAAAGAAAAATTATAAAAATTTTACATAAAAACAGAGAAAAAAATTACCTAAATAACAAATATATGTCCCTGTAAATATAGAAAGTAGTTTAAACAAGTTAAACATAATATTAAAAGTGAAAAGTTAAACTAAAAGTGATGTTAAAGAACATACCTACGAAGCAAGGGCAGTCCAGGCTTTTTGAAACTTTTAGTCAGGAATTCATGCTGCAGGTGGAAACTATCTCCAGTCAGACGTCGAATATTTCTTAGTAACACCGAACTAGGAAAAAGAAAACTCAATGCTAATTACTTCACAAGGACAACATCAAAGGTACTCATTATAAAATACTAGTGAATTAATTCAACTTACCAGAACATATTTAATATAATATAAAACAGAAATAAAAACAAGCAGATCATTTTACATCTGAAAACTAAACATAAACCCGTTCATAGTTCGTTAGTATTCGATAATATGTCGAAATTCACTTACATTGAGATCAACTCCATCTACTAGCAAGTAGTGAGCAAAAGATACCAGAAGTTGTTAGTTATCCCTCTGTACGCTGGGATGTTCAGTTTTCAGACTAAATGTGTATTTCTATTTTAAGAAGAAATCTATAAAACATAAATTTGTATAGAATTCTAATTTTTTTTGCATGAATGGTCCAGAATGAATGTCAAATCATTCCTCCATGGAATGTCATTTCTTTAGAATATTAGGATTTAGATTATTTAAACAAATAATGTGTTTTAATTTATTCACAATATGTAATAAATGGTTACATTATAAATGAAATGTATGGTGTTTCTTTCTCTGTTTATCTAGGTACAATTTAAATAGGTTACAAATGTACGTCAACAAAATATAGTCCAAGGGCCAGATGAAAGAATTAAGATATTTTTAACAAAATCATAGGTAGGTGGTTAAATGCTAGATTCTTTTGGGTGAATAACAATACTATTATATTACGTAACTAGGTATACACAAAATATATAACATCACGTATTTAGCTTATAATATAAAAAAAATTTATTTGATAAAATATAATATATAGGTAAGTATTATGTGTCGACTGATTTCCTAAGTTTCGTAGAAACTTACTCAGAACCCACGAAAGAACCCGAAACGAATGAACCCTGAGATTTAAAACATTTACAATTACAAAATAAAAATTAAATAGTAAAACATCGGATTGGGGTGGCAAAGTAAAAGTCAAATAATTACAACAAAAAAGTTAGTGGCCCCAATTCAAATATATCAAAACATTTGGCACACGAACGTGGGGCGAGTAACAGGAAAAAGGGAGACACATAATTAATTTTGGATATTGCAGTATAACTTTCTGTTTTTATACAAATTTTAAATTTTCTTTGGGTTAATTATAAGCTAGGAATACAGCTAAAATGGAAGGACAAATAGTCAAACTACTTAAGGATCTCAAAATAAATGAATTAAAATATGAATTGGAAAAAAGAGGTTTGGAGAAAACGGGTCTCAAAGGGATACTGATGGAGAGACTAAGGAAGGCTTTACAAGATCAAGAGGAAGATCCAAACACCTACAATTTTTACATAGAACAGGAACAAGAAAATAATGAAGAGGAAATGGCAGGAGGAGAGACAGGAAAAGAAACTGAAGAAACAATTCAAACAAAAGAACAGAAAGAAAAACTAGATCACAATATAATAGAAATATTAAGAAATTTAATGGAAGAAAGTAGAAATAAAATGGAAAGAAATATAGAAAGTAATATCCAAGACAATATGAAACGAATTGAGGAAAATATAAAACAAGAAATAAATCAAGTAAACATAGACATGAGGAAATCTTTAGAAGATATACAGGCAAGACAAGTAACACTGGAAAATAGAGTATCTCAAAATGAAGATAAGATAAAAGAAGATGAGAATAATATAAGAAGAATAGATCTAAAAGCAACAAATAATACTAAAGATATACAGGATGTAAGAATAGAAATGAAAGAAGGTATTCAGGTGAACATAGATATTATGGAGCAAGAAAATTATAAAATAAGAAGAGAAGTTACAGATTTCGTAAAGGAATCATTAGAAAAGCAAAAAGAAGAAAGAAAGGTATCAGAAAAAGAAGTACAACAAATAAAAGAAAAATTAGAAATATTACAGCAAAAACAAGAGATTCCTACATTTATCAGAGAGCCAATTTGGGGAGAAAATGATATATATTATTATGGCGATTTAAAATATCATCCAATGAAGTATTTGAAACACATAGAAGAATCTATGAAAGAAAGAAATCAACTTAATATATGGAAGAATTATATCTCGAGATCTTTAAAAGGAATGGCCAAAGCATGGTATGATGTGATGGAAGATCATTTTCTCACCTGGGAGCAGTTTAAGATAGAATTTCAAACATATTTTTGGGGGGATCATATTCAAGACAAAATTAGGGAAAATTTGTATATGGGCCAATATATTGAAAATAGGGGATCAAGAGAAATGTATGCAATGCGTAAAATGGATGTAGCTAAACAATTACAACCTAAAATACCGATGAAAGACATCATAAAATATATCTCAAGACATTTCTCTGATGAAATTAGAGAATATGTGGGCATGCAAGCAATAAATGAAGAAGGGCAATTTTTATCCTATCTTAGAAGAGTTGATGGAGTGAAGAATCAAAGATGGGATGGAAGGCACACTGATAAGTCAGGAAGTTTCTACAGAGATGGGGGGCGGACTGATTTCTCAGGAAGGGATGGAAGTCGTGTAAGTCAAAACAACGGATTTGAAAAAGGAAATAATTACCAAAGATCAGGTTATTATAATAACCAAAGGCAAAAGCAATCGACTGTTAATGATTGGGATCGAAATAGATATGAAAACCAAAGATCAAGAGAAAACAGTTATAATAACAGTAGAAGTCAAAATTGGAATGAAAATAGAAGACCGTATGTAAACAATGGGCAAGTGAAAAATGATAAATATGAACGAACAAGAATGACAGAAGAGAATAGAAAGGAAATAGAAGACAGAAATACAATGAAGAATGAGAACAGAAATAATAGAAAATGGAATTCTGAAAATGTAAATGCGATAGAGGTTGTAGCAGACATTGAACCTACCTCTACGTTAAGAACAAATTTTTAGAAAAGAGCAGATCAAGGGCAAGGGATTGTGAAAGTAATTATTCACATCCTAAAACATAAATATTGATGAAAATAGTAATGAAAATATTGATGAGAATAAATTAACATTTATACCAGTTGAAATAGATAAGAGAATAATTATAAGTATGATAGACACAGGAACAGAAATATCTATGATTAAGGAGGAAATTATAAAGGAAAATTATGAAGATTATAAAGATAACATTATAAAAATAAAAACAGTAAAATTAATAACAGCAAATAATAAAACATTAGCTAGTGTGGACAAAATGTTGAATAAAAAAATTAAAATCAAAGATGAAGAAATTATGACAAATTTAATTATAGTACCTAGATTGAAGATGGATGTCATATTGGGGGCAGATTTTTTTTTAAAAAACGGGATTGACATTAATCTTAAAACTATGTGTTTGGAAAAAAATGGCATAATAATAGATAAAATAAAATATAAAGGAGAATTGCAAAATAAATATGAAAACAAGAATTATGAATTTAATATGGTGAAGAGCGAAGATTCATTGAGGGATAACCAGGGCTGCTCCACAGTGTTAAATTGTATTGAGAAGAGTCAGAAACACCTCTCAGAAGTTAAAGATGAAAATAAAACAAAATATGAATCTAAAAAGATTTCTGAATGGCCAAAATCTCCAAACAAGAAAATTTTAAGAAAACATGATAATCTCGAGACAATTGAAGAAGAATTTGTAGAAGAGAAAAAAATAAAGTTTAAAGAACAGATAGAAGAAAAAGATAATAGAAAACATGCAGAAGAATCTATATCTAGGGAAGCATACTACACTACTAATAGAACAATGAAACAAAATACTGTGTCTTTTATTATACAATTTATGAGTAAAAATACAATATCATATATGAATTTCAATAATGTAACAATACATAATAAAACCTGGTATAAATTTAAAGACAAAAATAAAGGTAATCAAAAAAATTCTTTCAATATTATAAAAATTAAATTTATAAAAATATTCCAATATTTCTACGGCGAAGATGAAAATCTTGATCTGCTCACGAATGAAGAACTAGAAAAAAGAAAATTAATCAATTATAAGACTATAAACAAAGGATGGAACAGGGCAACTATAAGTTTTCAATTTAGGAAAAAGAAGCAGGTAAAACGGTTAAAGAAGAGAAATAGATACAAGAAAAATGACAGAGCAAGACAAAAAGAAGAATCGAAATATATAAATAGTGTAAGAGGTTATTGGGGTATAAATTGTCTACCATATATAGAAATACAAATTGAAAATTTAAATTTAATAGGAATGATTGACACGGGAGCTCAAATATCATTGATCAATTCACAAATTATTGAAACAAATAGGGAACAATTTAAAAACAGGATCTTAAATATAAAAAAACTGGAAGTTATTGCAGCTAATAATATGAAGTTAGGTGAAATTAAAAGCTTAGTTTATGGTAAAATTAATTGTCAAAATAAAGAAAGTTTTGCTAACTTATTAATAATGCCAAAAATGAATACAGATATAATATTAGGAATTGACTTTTTAAGACAGGAACAAGCAAAAATAAAATTAAAAGATGGAATTCTGATTTTAGGGGAAACACCAATTGAAATAATTAAATACAAAAATAGTATAGAACCAAAAATATTCAATCAAAAGTTAGGAAAGGAAAATCAAAATTTAAATAGACAAATTAATTTGATACAAATGGGGGATGACTGGGAAGAAATTATTAATTGTAAACAAGAATTTAAAAATCAAATATGTGATATAGTAAAGAAACATAAAGATCTAATTAATGAAACACCTAGAGTTGCTAATAATTATAGACATTCGTTAGAAGTAGATACTAGTAAAAATTTTGTTTGTAAAAGATATCCTATTCCTTTTCATTATAAGAAACAAGTAGATCAGGAATTAAAAAGAATGGAAAAAGATAAAATAATTGAAAAAGCAGATACAAATTATTTAAGTCCTTTAGTTGTTGTAAAGAAATCAGATGGCTCTATTAGATTGTGTCTAGATGCTAGAAAAATAAATGAAATCACGAAACCACAGTATGAATCACCACAATATGTAGATTTTTTGATTACAAAAATAGGAAAAAGTACAGTATTCTCTAAATTAGATCTGAAAAATTCATTTTGGTTAATACCTTTAGAAAAATCATCTAGAAAGTATACTGGATTTTCTGTGGATGGGGTAGTTTACCAATTTTGCACAGTACCATTTGGGTTACAATCAAGTTCATCTGCATTAATAAGAGCTTTACGGGAAATTTTGGAACCATTTCAAGATTTTACCATTTCTTATATTGATGATATACTGATTTTTTCTGAAGACGAGGATATCCACCTAAAACATATAAACAAAATAATAGAGGCATTAGATCAAAATGGGCTTAAATTAAATATTCATAAATGTAAATTTTATCAAAAAGAGGTAAAATTTTTAGGATATCAAATAACAAATAAAGGTGTTAAGATATCAGATGATCGATTAAAAGAAATCAGAGAATTTCCTAGACCTAAAAATTTAAAATTGTTAAGAGGTTTTCTGGGGATGCTCAATTACTATAAGAAATTTGTACCAAATTTGGCAGCTATGGAAGCACCAATAATTGAACTATTGAGAAAAGATCAAAAGTGGGAATGGGATAATAGAAGAATTCAAGCATTTGAGGCAATTAAAAAAGAATTTCATGATAATCTTGCTTTACATGTGCCAGATTTTACAATACCTTTTATATTAAGATGTGATGCTTCAGATTATGCTATTGGGGCAGAATTAATTCAGGAACAGGGGGGACAAGAAACTCCAATATGTTTTATATCAAGAATTTTAAAGGGTTGTGAAAAGAGGTATACAGTAGGGGAAAAAGAAATGGTAGCTATCATTTATGCTACACGAAAACTATCATTTTGGCTAAAAGGAAATTTTTTTTATATAGAAACGGATCATCAGTCATTAAGTTTTTTACAATCTAATCGATATGCAAATAATAGAATCTACCGTTGGTCACTATTATTACAAGAATTCTCATTTAAAATTAGATATCGACAAGGAAAATTGAATGTCACTGCAGATCTTTTCAGTAGGAAAGAACAAAATAAAGGGTATAATCCAAATCAAATTATTGTTGCATACAATATTATGAAATATAATACAGGGATTTTTTCTCAAGAAAGTATTATAGAAAGCCAGGGTAAATTAGTAGAATTAAAAGAGTTAATAAGAAATAAAGGAAAATATAAGGGGATAGAAATAAAGAATGAATATTTAGTAAAAACGATAAATGATCTAGAAATATATGTAATTGAAGAACAGTTAGCAAAACAGATTTCATTAAGTTTACATAAAAATAATGGGCATATTGGGGTAAGAAAAACGTGGACAATTTTTCGTGAGAATTATTTTGCTAAAAATGATCTATCAATAATAAAGGACATATGTAAGAAATGTCATACTTGTATTTTAGCTAAACATAAAAATCATACAAATAAATTTTCAGTAAATAGTATTAATGTAAATAGACCATTGGAAATAATTGCAATTGATTATTTAAGTAATTTAATTTTGAGCAATCGGGGAAATAAAAATGTTTTAGTAGTATATGATTTATTCACAAAATATGTAAAATTTTATCCGACAAAGAAATGTAATAAGTGGGAGACAATTTGGGGATTAGATCAATTTATCCAAGAAAATGGTAGACCAGAGAAAATTCTAACAGACAATGCAACATATTTTACAAATGAGAAATTCATAAATTATTATAAAAAGCAGAATATACAAGTAATACACACTTCAATAAGACGACCAAATGCAAACCCTAGTGAGAGGATGATTGAAGAATGTATAAAATTCTTAAGAATAGAATGTAATGAAGAACATCGACATTGGGATGAAAAATTAGAGTTAGTGGAATTATATATTAATAATACACCAAATTTAGTGACAAATATACCTCCGATTACACTTATGAAGGGAATGGCACCAACAAGACCGTGGATAGTAGAAGCAGTAAAATTGGAAGAACTTCTAGAGCTAGCAAAGAGGAAAATTAAAAGATACAATGAGAAATATATAAGGAGACAAAATAAAAAAATCAAGAAGCAAATAAAATTCAATGAAGGTGATTTGGTGATAGTAAAGAAGCACAATGTGACAAATTTAAAAATTGGAAGATGTGGTAAATTAGAATATCCATATGGAGGACCTTGTAGGATAGGAAAAGTGATGGGATCAAATGTCTACGAATTAGAAGAGCTAGAAACAGGAAAGAAAATTGGAAAATATCATATTGAGTCAATATATCCTTACGAAACAGAAAATTAGGACTAATGTGCAGTGATAAAAAAAAATGTTTATATATTAAGAAGATAAAGTAGAAAAGGACTATAGTGAAGTCATATATTGTATTTAAGACAAATATTTAGGAATATCGATACAGATTAGATTTCTATCTACTTACTTTCTAGTAATTCTAGACTACAGTGAAGTCATGATAGTTAGTAGTAAGGTAGAATAGATATGAAGTTAATATAGAATAAGATGTTTATTAGGAATAATTTAATTTGTAAAAATGAAGACAGAAAGTTAAAAAAAAAAAGGTAATTATTTAAAACACAAAGATAAATAAACAATAAATCCAAAAATACACACACAAAATTTATAACAGAAAAAAAAATGTAGTATTAAATATGTATTTAATTCATGTTCTACAAAATAATAATATTATTATGTAAACATGAAGGGGGGCGAATGTAATGTATTTTAAAAAACTATCAAATTTAAAAGAATACTAAAATTAAAATTTTAAATATAATAAATATGATTTTGTAGAAATATTTTGATACACCCTGTAACATGAAATAGTTTGACACTTTAAGGATATACATTCTGGTAACAGGGCTACCAACTGGAATTTCAAATGACATAATTCTAAATTTAAAACACAATTTTTTAAATAAAACTATTTAAAAAAAAATAATAGATTACGATTTTCAATAAACTCTAGTATAAATATAAATAGTCAAAATAAACTTACTTGTATAAAAGAGAATGTTCAAAATTTCAAATATCTCCAAACAGCATGAATTTGATTGGCCATATTATTTTTTCCAAATAACTAGATTAGATTCTTGGCAAAAAGGAAGTTTGTTGACGAAACAAAAGCTTGCGAAAGAAATTTCGAGACGGGAAGACGTAATTTCTTCGGTTCTAAAGAAAAATTATAAAAATTTTACATAAAAACAGAGAAAAAAATTACCTAAATAACAAATATATGTCCCTGTAAATATAGAAAGTAGTTTAAACAAGTTAAACATAATATTAAAAGTGAAAAGTTAAACTAAAAGTGATGTTAAAGAACATACCTACGAAGCAAGGGCAGTCCAGGCTTTTTGAAACTTTTAGTCAGGAATTCATGCTGCAGGTGGAAACTATCTCCAGTCAGACGTCGAATATTTCTTAGTAACACCGAACTAGGAAAAAGAAAACTCAATGCTAATTACTTCACAAGGACAACATCAAAGGTACTCATTATAAAATACTAGTGAATTAATTCAACTTACCAGAACATATTTAATATAATATAAAACAGAAATAAAAACAAGCAGATCATTTTACATCTGAAAACTAAACATAAACCCGTTCATAGTTCGTTAGTATTCGATAATATGTCGAAATTCACTTACATTGAGATCAACTCCATCTACTAGCAAGTAGTGAGCAAAAGATACCAGAAGTTGTTAGTTATCCCTCTGTACGCTGGGATGTTCAGTTTTCAGACTAAATGTGTATTTCTATTTTAAGAAGAAATCTATAAAACATAAATTTGTATAGAATTCTAATTTTTTTTGCATGAATGGTCCAGAATGAATGTCAAATCATTCCTCCATGGAATGTCATTTCTTTAGAATATTAGGATTTAGATTATTTAAACAAATAATGTGTTTTAATTTATTCACAATATGTAATAAATGGTTACATTATAAATGAAATGTATGGTGTTTCTTTCTCTGTTTATCTAGGTACAATTTAAATAGGTTACAAATGTACGTCAACAAAATATAGTCCAAGGGCCAGATGAAAGAATTAAGATATTTTTAACAAAATCATAGGTAGGTGGTTAAATGCTAGATTCTTTTGGGTGAATAACAATACTATTATATTACGTAACTAGGTATACACAAAATATATAACATCACGTATTTAGCTTATAATATAAAAAAAATTTATTTGATAAAATATAATATATAGGTAAGTATTATGTGTCGACTGATTTCCTAAGTTTCGTAGAAACTTACTCAGAACCCACGAAAGAACCCGAAACGAATGAACCCTGAGATTTAAAACATTTACAATTACAAAATAAAAATTAAATAGTAAAACATCGGATTGGGGTGGCAAAGTAAAAGTCAAATAATTACAACAAAAAAGTTAGTGGCCCCAATTCAAATATATCAAAACAATATATATATATATATATATATATATATATATATATATATATATATATATATATATACGCAAGAAAGAAGTCTTTGCTGACTCGTTAGGAAATGAACTTGAGTTATTGGGTTTGCAGCAAAACGAAATGTGTACTCTTATAAGTTTATTCCAAGCTTTCGAATGTGAATACATTCATCTTCAGGGATCTAGAATATTTATTACAGGAAAATTAAAATTGAATAATGAACAATTAATGTTTACTTACTACTTAGTGAGATTGGTTCGTGAAAAAAATGTTGTTGATAAAATTAATGATGTGATTGAAACTGTACTAGATAAACATTGACATGAACATTTTAGACGATGCATTGAAAATTTTTAAAACATTTTAAAATTATATACACTTTTTGCAACTAACTAGTTTAGTCGAAAATTAATAAAAATTTTTTGAGGTTACAATTGACCATGTGCTCTTTTCAAGTTCATGGCGCATGCGTCTGTCATTAAGTCAATTTGCCAAAAAAGAAGAAGAATTTACTTTAACTGTGTAAGACTAATGAGGTCCTACAGCCAATTATTTCAAAACAGAAGGGGGTTGCATAAAGCTAATGAGACTTTATTACCAAACTACCCTTTCTTAATGGGAGGCGCACGTGTCATATACAATAGAACTGAACGACGGGTTGCTAAAAATTTAATTTTATAACTATTGATTTATGAATAAAATTATATGAAACATAGTTAAAGATTTTGTTAATGTCGACAAACATGTCTGTTTCCTGAATCCCTTATTGGTAAGTTCAATGAGTGGTCGGTTAATGGGGCCTACCACGTATTGAGACTTGTAGAGGGGGCAGTGGGGGGTTAATGAGACTCCCCATCTACAACCTCTGATTAGGAAAGAGACATACTTATCGTGCATTATGGTGGTTAGGTTGAATGTTATTGCAAATTAAATGTTATCAAATACGTTGAAGACTAATTTTGAAATTTGATAAACAGTTTTTCAGAAAAGCAAGCTTTCATAAGTTTTTTGATTAAAAAAATTTTTAATCAAAAAACTTATGAAAGCTTGCTTTTCTGAAAAACTGTTTATCAAATTTCAAAATTAGTCTTCAACGTATTTGATAACATTTAATTTGCAATAACATTCAACCTAACCACCATAATGCACGATAAGTATGTCTCTTTCCTAATCAGAGGTTGTAGATGGGGAGTCTCATTAACCCCCCACTGCCCCCTCTACAAGTCTCAATACGTGGTAGGCCCCATTAACCGACCACTCATTGAACTTACCAATAAGGGATTCAGGAAACAGACATGTTTGTCGACATTAACAAAATCTTTAACTATGTTTCATATAATTTTATTCATAAATCAATAGTTATAAAATTAAATTTTTAGCAACCCGTCGTTCAGTTCTATTGTATATGACACGTGCGCCTCCCATTAAGAAAGGGTAGTTTGGTAATAAAGTCTCATTAGCTTTATGCAACCCCCTTCTGTTTTGAAATAATTGGCTGTAGGACCTCATTAGTCTTACACAGTTAAAGTAAATTCTTCTTCTTTTTTGGCAAATTGACTTAATGACAGACGCATGCGCCATGAACTTGAAAAGAGCACATGGTCAATTGTAACCTCAAAAAATTTTTATTAATTTTCGACTAAACTAGTTAGTTGCAAAAAGTGTATATAATTTTAAAATGTTTTAAAAATTTTCAATGCATCGTCTAAAATGTTCATGTCAATGTTTATCTAGTACAGTTTCAATCACATCATTAATTTTATCAACAACATTTTTTTCACGAACCAATCTCACTAAGTAGTAAGTAAACATTAATTGTTCATTATTCAATTTTAATTTTCCTGTAATAAATATTCTAGATCCCTGAAGATGAATGTATTCACATTCGAAAGCTTGGAATAAACTTATAAGAGTACACATTTCGTTTTGCTGCAAACCCAATAACTCAAGTTCATTTATATATATATATATATATATATACAGGGTGTCTCACGCTCAACGGGACGGTGCTTTATGGGAAAACGACCAAAGATATAAAAAATTCGTTTGGGAGGAATACGTAGGTTACAGACGGCTACAATTTAAAATTTGTTAGATGTATACAGGATGTCCCACATAAGAGAAAATATACAAAGTTATATTATTTTTAATGGAACACCCTGTTTTTTATTTTAGAATTAAAAACTACATCAAAAATAATGTCAGTTAACTAAAGGTTCCCTATTACTATTATTATTAGTTTTCGATTTATTTAAATTTTTAAGGAAAAAAAGTCTCCCAGAAATTAATTGTTTACTCTTGTTTGAATAATTTTTAATGAACTAATTTTTTTTTTCTTATGTGGGACATCCTGTATACATCTAACAAATTTTAAATTGTAGCCGTCTGTAACCTACGTATTCCTCCCAAACGAATTTTTTATATCTTTGGTCGTTTTCCCATAAAGCTCCGTCCCGTTGAGCGTGAGCCACCCTGTATATATATATTTAGAAATAAATACATTACGTTACTTATACTAGGAGCTTTAAAAAGACTTGAGTTTTTATCTCCTTGTGTTTTCTTTAATTTTATATCGAATTTATATCCCGTTTTTCAACCCGGAACAAAGCAAATCCTGCCGTTTTTTGTTACTCATTGTTACTTGTAGTCAGGTTCTTTATTTTTATTCTTTTCACTAAATTTTACAAAAATAACTTTAATTCCCATTGACTTGCATAGAAAATAGACGTTGTTTTTGCCACTCGCCAACTATAGTAGTTTTTTGGAACTCCATAAAAATAGGGACGGAAATTTGAAATTTGACCAAGGCCGATTCGCCTCCTTATCTCTAGTCTTCATATTCATGACTGGTCATGGTCGGTTTTCTCTTTCGCTAGACAGTTTCAACCGCTCACTTAACCCACAAGGCTGGTAAATAAGAAAAAAGCTGCCCAGGCGGAAGTTTTGATAACTTAGTTTGCTTTGCAATCTGCAAGCATAGACAGAGTAGTAAATTTAATTCTAGGCGGTCACTTGCAAAGTGAAAGAAACTTAACACCGCTAATATCTACCCCAGGAAGAGCTACATAAAGTGTGGTGTTTATTTAAGAAAATCACATAAAGTTTATACAAACAAAATATATTTATAATGGCAATCATGGTGGAATAATTATTAGTCTTTATTTACGCGATCAGTTGCACGAAAAAATAAATAAAAAATAAACATAAATCAATGAATACGATAATTATCACGGTTTATCACGGTATTCCAAATAAATGGTGAAAACCTCTAAATTGTTTAGCAGTTTAGCAATGAAAATGTTTACAAAATTACATTCAGGGGAAATAAATAGAAGCAAAACAATAAAAATAGATATACCCACAGTATTCCTAATAAGCGGTGAAAACATCAAAATTAGTCAGAAGTATAACTAATACAATGAAAATATTTAAATTACATTTTAGTAGAAACATTTAAAAAATAAGTCACTAATATGGATTTTTTGGCATGAACATATGTGTCATTCAGCCAATCACAATTCGTCTATAATAGAAGACCGTAACTAACTAACTAACTAACTAACTAACTAACTAACTAACTAACTAACTAACTAACTAACTAACTAACTAACTAACTAACTAACTAACTAACTAACTAACTAACTAACTAACTAACTAACTAACTAACTAACTAACTAACTAACTAACTAACTAACTAACTAACTAACTAACTAACTAACTAACTAACTAACTAACTAACTAACTAACTAACTAACTAACTAACTAACTAACTAACTAACTAACTAACTAACTAACTAACTAACTAACTAACTAACTAACTAACTAACTAACTAACTAACTAACTAACTAACTAACTAACTAACTAACTAACTAACTAACTAACTAACTAACTAACTAACTAACTAACTAACTAACTAACTAACTAACTAACTAACTAACTAACTAACTAACTAACTAACTAACTAACTAACTAACTAACTAACTAACTAACTAACTAACTAACTAACTAACTAACTAACTAACTAACTAACTAACTAACTAACTAACTAACTAACTAACTAACTAACTAACTAACTAACTAACTAACTAACTAACTAACTAACTAACTAACTAACTAACTAACTAACTAACTAACTAACTAACTAACTAACTAACTAACTAACTAACTAACTAACTAACTAACTAACTAACTAACTAAAGAAATAGAAATATAGAATAAATAAGAAATAAAGCAGGTGTATTGAAAAATTGTTCAATACATGTTTTTTTATTTTTAATCAAAATACTGTTAACAAAAAAGTTTAGCTGCTCACAAACTTGTTAATTAATCTTTTTGCCACACAAAAGTAGTTGTTGTTCTCAAACAATATTTGTTCAGGTCCATTTTATAAACAGTTAAATGGTAATAATTTGACAGGTTGTTAGATAGGCTAGTAAAATAGGGTGCGTGCTGTGGTTTGTGAATTAATTGTTTTATTTATTTTTAATAAAACAAAAAATACTAATTGAAAATTAGTCTGCATAAAAGTTGAAGGAACGGTTTTTTATCTACAAAGTAGCTGTATAATAGCTACCCAAGCTATTCGAAAGCTGAAGAAGCGTTTCTCTGGCCTATTTTAAACAGCTATAGGCTTGTTAAAAAAATGAGGCATATTAGAGAGAAGATTAAGAAATGCTACTATAAAGTTTTAAATATTTCCATTTTAAATAAAAACAAACTAAAATTTACATTTTCTAAATAACATCAATATATTCTATTTATATTTTAGAAAGAAATTTATCAAGAGATTATTTCGACTATTGGAGATACACAACTTCCATCATATAGTGATTTACTTGAGCTAAAATTTATGGAAAGGTGTATCAAAGAAAGCCTTAGGTTATATCCAAGTGTACCGCAAATAGTACGAGTGATTGGAGAAGAAATAAAAACACACTCTGGATACACTCTTCCCAAAGGATCTAATATAATTATCCCAATATACGATTTACATAGAAATCCTGTAGTCTGGGAAAATCCTGAAAAGTTCGATCCTGATCGATTTTTGCCTGATAATATAGCTAAAAGGCACCCATTTGCTTATATACCGTTCAGTGCTGGAAGCAGAAATTGTATTGGTACGTATACTATTACCAACTGTAGTTCTAGCCTAGCAGAGATAAATCTGGCACCGCGGCTATCGAGTCCATCTTACTCACACTGTAGTACACTTTTAAAGCGTAACGTGTTGTTTTGCCATCAATTTGTTTTTTCTACATACTGTTATGGTCTGGAATTCACATAAATTATTACACATTAATCACTTTATTTTATAAAGGTTGATATAATTAGATCTCGTTTTGTGTGATATATATATTAGATTTAGATATTTTTACTTTCATTCCTGCTGCTCCATTTCGTTTTTCAGTTTTCATTAGTAATTAACTCCTTGTTGCATATTAGATTCTGCTACAATAAAATATTGTTTGTAAGTAAAATAAATTATTTGTTATAATTAAAGTACTTACTACTTGAGGCTAGTATAATAATCCTGCATTTTCCCATCGTAAAATCTAAGTTTTCAGTGTTTAAATTATCTTTAAATTTCTTGTCATTTTCAATGTATATTTTGTAAACAAGTCTCACGTCAAAAGTTCGTTGAGCCTCGGCTCAAGGCATCGTCTTTCTATGTAAGGATTGCAACGCGAAGAGACGTTACTTACGGCGAACTGTTTCCTCGCTACCAAAACGATAGTGTGTTATTCACACGCAGTGTGCTTTGTTAAATAGACTGACAAGAAAAGAGAAAATTGTTGATGGGGACGTATCTCTAATAACCACATACTTTGATTTTCTTTTACTATACAGAGAATGGTCGCACTACGCAGCTTTCTGAGTGCCTTTTAAAAGGAGATAGAAAACTCCGCCATTTTGATCCCTGATTACGTGTTGCCTACATTTTGGCGCAATATTTTTAATAGGTGCGTTTTAATCATCCGCTTCTGCTTCGGAAATGTCGGTTTTCTTGTTTTAATCTGACAGGTTAAAACGACTAAACCGACAATTCCGGAAGCAGAAGCGGATGATTAAAACGCACCTGATATTTTGCTTGCTGCTGTCAGTGTCAGTGAATATTATTTTTGGTGTCACAGTTTATTGCTAAAGAATCAATTAGCTCACTCGGACCAGTTGAAAGTTCCAAAATAACATCCACTCCAGGGATACAAATTCAGGATACGCAGAAGACTGCTATTTTATTATAGGGGGTTGTCATATACTGTATTATCCGAGTTGCGCAGTGTATAAACTGGAACATTGAGATCAAAAGTGGCAACGCAGAGTGAGCGATCTGATTCTTTAGCTATAAACTGTGGCATAGGAATCAAAATGGCCGCGCCCTATATTGGGCGTGTCGGACCTCTCTCTTGCACCGTATAGTAATTAAAATATGTGCTAACAACACATACTTTGATTTTCTTTTACTATACGGAGAATGGTCGCACTGCGCAGCTTTCTAAGTGCCTATTAAAAGGAGATAGAAAACTCCTCCATTTTGAACCCTTATTACGTGTTACCTACATCTTGGCGCAATATTTTTAATAGGTGCGTTTTAATCATCCGCTTCTGCTTCGGAATTGTCGGTTTTCTTGTTTTAATATGACAGGTTAGAACGACTGAACCGACAATTCCGGAAGCAGAAACGGATTATTAAAACGCACCTGATATTTTGCTTGCTGCTGTCAGTGTCAGTGAATATTATTTTTGGTGTCACAGTTTATTGCTAAAGAATCAATTAGCTCACTCGAACCAGTTGAAAGTTCCAAAATAACATCCACTCCAGGGATACAAATTCAGGATACGCAGAAGACTGCTGTTTTATTATAGGCGGTTGTCATATATTGTATTATCCGAGTTTCGTAGTGTATAAACTGGAACATTGAGATCAAAAGTGCCGATGCAGAGTGAGCGATCTGATTCTTTAGCTATAAACTGTGGCATAGGAATCAAAATGGCCGCGCCCTATGTTGGGCGTGTCGGACCTCTCTCTTGCACCATATAGTAATTAAAGTATGTGCTAACAACAGTGATCGGTTTATGTTAAATCAGTATCGTCAACCTTTTAGTACGAAAATTCCTAGTCTAATAGATTTTTTAAATATAATTTAGATATTCCAAAATTTTGAATTATAAAAATTGATTGGCAATAGTTTTCAAGCCATCTTAATTTAGTAAAATTAGAGGAACGTGTTTTTTTTTAAGACAATTTCAGAGTGAATAGCTGTGTGTTTGTGCGAGTTCGATTTTGATTTGATTTGTTTTACCGTTGTAAACTGGATTTGATTTGCACAACTATTTTGGAATTTCGACTGATAGCTTGTCTTATATTTGGCAGTCGTTATTTTTGCCGCAAGGCATTTAATTATACCGCTATTTTTGGTTCAATCACCACCGAACAAATTTCTTTAAGAAACCACGCATCCTCAATTTTGTAAAACCCTCATCGAACTGAGGTAAGATATTGATAATCTTTTGTAACTATGTTTGATTGTTATATCGGCTTTTCTTATTTCTTCTAGAGTTTTTTTTCCATTTTTTTTGGTTCTAATTTTGGGTTTTCTGGTTTTCGTTTCCTGTTTTATTCGACGCAGTTTCAATTTTGGTGTTCCCGTCTATACCGGCTGTGATCGTGAAATATTCATCGATTGAGTGATAGATTGGAGCTACACCCTGAACATTGGACTGATCTGGCTGGAACCCAGATCCATAGCTAAGTACCGAATAAGGATATGATTTTCAATTTATTTTATATTACTTTTAATTTTATTATTAATTAGTAGCACTATCAATATTAAAGTTATTAATATTCTCTCTATTAGTTTTATTATTAAATATTAGTGCTAACAATATTATCGGTATAATTTTATTATTAATTTTCTTTGTGCCCTATTATAATCATTATTAATAATATTACGATTGGTATATTATCGATATTATTTTGTTACTATTACCATTTTGAGTTATTAGATATATATTTTTTTCTTTTTCCAGAGTGGAACCCAAACTTTTGGGCCTATAGTAGTTACATAGTGGGACTTCAGTCCTATGGTATGTAAAGCGCGTATGATCATACCAGCTAGTGTATCGCTCTACTAGCTGTTTTATTTTTTTTCCATATTAGCTTTACATATATCCTATTTTAAAATTATAATACAGGAGCTTCTTGTTAATAAACGTTTATGTACAGTCTGTTCGCTATACTTACGCAGGTTTCGGATTAAAAATTTTATGAGTATTTCCAGAAAAGTACCTGAAAGTTTGACCTGTTCTTTGGGGAAATATCAACTGGTTAAATGAAATGAAAAATAATGTACAACTTTTTAATTAAATAATAATGGAGAATCTTTTGTATAATTGAAAGCAGAATTAAACTTCTTCATTAATGGAGTCTAATGTGGCTATTATAAACCAAATAATAATTTTATATTAGACTTCACATAGAAAATATGGTCTATGTATAATAAGAGGGTTATTTGGCTCAAATAAAATATTTTCTAACATAAAAATTTGTTCCATGTAGAGAATTTCAAATAAAAAATAAAAAAATTGAACTTGCCAACAAAAATGAAAATCAGTCATTATCATCCAAAATATCATAATCGTCATCATCATCATCACTGTCATCAGCATTAATTGTTATTTTGATTGGACTTATTTCGTTTATTTTATTTTCACGAGTTCACCAATCTTCTATTAGTTTCTCGCACTTGGATATACAGTTCCGCCACACTTCTGGAGTTGCAATTAAAAGTGCTTTTAGTCAAGTTTGCCGAACTGCGTCGTCACTATAACCATTTTTTTTTCTCTCCTGGGCTCATCTGACTATGTGTCTCCGAATAACACTGAAGCCTATTGGCTTATTGTGTTTTACCCCATGTTAGTTCATAGCACCCACTCTATCACCTTTGTACCTTGTACAAGTTTGTACAGATCCTTGGGTGAGTGGATTCTATACGTTGTTGGATCAACCTGGGGTTGTCCAAAAAGAGCCTGTATTTTGCGATCTAGAGCTTCGCATTCGCACAGTATGTATTTGGCCGTTTCTGGTTTCTTGTGACATAGTCGGCACATGAGTTCCCCATTGTACATGCCAATTTTTTTCAAGTGTCCCTTTACTGGGGCATGCCCAGTCATGAACCCTGTTATCATTTTCAGCTGGTTCCTATTCATTAAGAGTAGTTCTCCAGTTCTTTTGGGACATGGTCTGCCTAAGAAGGCTTTTCCATGTGCCTGTTTTGGGGTGCTTCCCCAATAGTTGATATGTTGTTCCCGAATCCAGTCATTTATAAAACCCCGTACTGTACTTTTTGGTACTCCTGGGTTTGTGTCTGGTTCCGGTGTTTCTTCTGACCCTCTTATTGCCAGTTCGTTAGCATTTTCGTTGCCTTCGGTCTCTTTGTGACCTGACACCCAAAATAGTTTTACTCTATTTCGATCTGCCAGTGTTCTTAGTTCTTCGATGCATTCCCATACCAGCCTCGACGTAACTTTCTGACTTTATTTGAATATGCTGATTTTCGACAGCTCTTTCATTGTTAGTTTTTGCACATTGCAAAATTGCGTATACCTCGGCCTGAAATACCGAGGAATGTATTCCTATAGCATAGCTATGGTTAGTATCAGGGTTTTTGGAGAATACTCCTGCCTCAGTGCCTTCCGCAGTCTTAGACCCGTCTGTATACCAGGTTTGTTCCTGTCGTTGGGCATTGGGCTCCCTTATGGTGATCTCCGCTCTTTCCTGTATTAAAACCTCAAAGGGAGTATTAAAGGAGTACCTCTGGGTTAAGTGGTCTGATCTCATGTCTAGCACGTCTCCTGTCACTAACCTTGAGATACTCATGTGACCTGGCCTAATGTCAAGATTTCCCAGTGTATTCCCTAATCTGTAAGCACCTAATCTTGCCTCCCCTTGTATCACATAGTGAAGAGGTGGGAGTCCTATTAGTGCTTCCATTGCAGCAGTGGGGGTTGTTTTCATTGCCCCCGTTATTCCGAGGCAGGCAAGTCTTTGTACCTTGCTAAGCCTCGTTATTGCTTTCCTTTGATGTGTCTTTGGCCACCACACCAAAGCTGCGTATGGTATATAACCATTAGGCCCAATATGGTTGTCATAATATTGTTTTGCTATTCGCCATATATATTCGATGGGATTAAACTGGCAATGATACGGTGGCAGACGTAAAACTTGATGACCGTAACTTTCAATAATTTGATCCACAACAAAAGTTTTTGGTTTTGCGTGTATATTTACCAAGCGTAATAATTCTGATTTTAATATATATTGAAGAAATGGTATATGTTTCTTTGTCAACCATTCTTTAATTTTATCAACAGTCCAAGAATTCGTTGGACTTTTGTTTAATATTTCAGAATGGTATAGTGTATTGTCTAAAATAATTACGCTGGGCTCACTTAAACCTGGGAGAAGTTTTTCATGCAACTATTTTACAAACATTTCTGTGTTGATATTATCGTGATAGTCACTGGATTTTGATTTAGATGAAAATATTAAATCAGCACCTTCTATAAAACCCGATTTCCCTTCTTCATGTAAAATTATGTGTCGCTTCCCTTCTCCATTGGTATGTTTGAAGGACTTCACGTTATCATCTTCCCATGTTCTCTTGGTTGCACCCCTAGAAAATATCCATGTTTCGTCTAAATATATAAAATTCGCCCCTTCTTCTTTAAATTTAGAATATTTTCTTAGAAAGTTAATTCTCTTGTGCACAACAAAACTTCTTTCACAAAGGGCCTTTCTGTTATCCTCCTTTAAAGTTTGAAACCCATCTTATGTTTCACTTGCCATAGACTTGTTCTGCCAATGTCATCAAATTTTCTATTTATTAATTCCGAGAGAATTGTATTTAAGGTCACATGTTCCTTGTTGGCCCTCATTCGATAAATGGTATCGCGAATTTCAAATTTGTTTCCATCTGGAATATCTTTCGTTTTCAATGATGGGCGAGTTTTGCGGTGATCTTCTTTCGGCAGTTCACTATTGTGATTTTGTAATACTCCTCTTAATTTGGTTTCACTAATTCCTAGAGCATCGCATACGCGTTGTTGTACAAACATTACCGATTTAAAAGGACCGCCATTTTCTTTTTCATACGTAAAATACTTATGTGCACTACAAATTAGAATATCTACATCTAACACACGTCTAGGCATTTTTAAAATTTCCACTAAATTTACACTTGCAAAGAATCAATTCAACTGCAATATTTGTAACAAATTTAGTACCTACCCTAATGTTATTTTAATTTAAATCTGACCTTTAGGGCAATTTTACCTAATTTCTTGGGAAGAGGCTTGTTGGAACTGGTTGTCAATGACTAATTTGCATAATTTTGTTAATCCGAAACCCGTGTAAGTATATCGAACAGAAGGTACTATATTTTGTTAATAACTGATTGGCCTGTAATTATAAATATTACGATTCAATTGTTGTTTACTTTTCCGTGTTTTGTCGACTAGTTAATCATATAATTTGTGAACTGCCTTCAGCACTTTGATCAAAATTCGGTGGCGCTCATATATCTGGACTTGACTTTATAGCTGACCTTGAAAAGCAATATTTTAAGGAAACTCACCCCTGATTCTTCTCTGAGCTAGAATACTATTTTGAAGCCTACATTATTATGAGTCGAACAACGGCTTTAGCCTTTTAATTCAAAATAAAAAAATAATTATAACCGCACCTTGGCACTTTTATCTCTAGTCCTCCACCGTTAAATACTAGGGTAGCGAAGCCGCGGGGTGGAAGTAATAATACGGAAATTAAAAGTTATTTTCTTTAATTAGTTGTCAAAAGTATAACCAAAAAATTATTAATTTCTCATCAACTGTGTAATCCTATCGAAATAGTGGTTTTGTTGTCAAAGATGCAGCTCTCGCGTAATGGTTGCATTGGATATCTTTGCATGGTGTTTTTTACCCGACTTGTTACGGGTTTATTACATATAACTATTTAATTAAATAAATTAATGAGTTGCATTATATCGCGAGATTTTTAAAATAAACAAATGTACTTACGACTATCAGACTATGATGAATAATCCCATTTAATTTTTTAGAAGGTTATTTAAAACTAAAACAATATAGGTACCAAACGTCATTTAATAATAATGTAAGAAGTGAAAAAGGAAAGAAGAGAGGGAGAAAGAGAGATAGAGAGAGATATGTTTAGATAAAGATAACCGTTATTCTAGATCAAAAGACAAATTTATGAATGTTTATATAATTACCAAACAATAAAAATTGATGGTGAAGGTGATGTCCATTTAATGCACATAGTCGGGTTTTCCTATAAAGAAGAAAATATTCATGAGTCTCCGTAAACATTACTTTAGTAATTATTTAATATCTTAAATATTATTTATTATCTCAACAATTATTTATTATCTTAACAATTATTCGAACAATCACCAATTGCAATGTACTAATTACTGTTTTATCTATTTCATTATCAAGGCATAGTACCTAGGAGTATGAAATGTGGTCATGAAGGGATATAACACGCGACATGACCCCTGCTTAGTTACTACCCTCTTGGCGTAAAGGGATTCGATACGCGATACGCCTCACATTTCTACTAGTACTGAGCTGTGCAATGAGTATGAAGGGATTAAACGCACAACAGACTCGCTCCACCTACTAGAGCAGTGCAATGAACAAAAGGGATTAAACGCGCGATTGTTTACTCGAGACATCGTTTTTATGTATTATTAAATCAGTATTCAAAACAGTTTTCTTTATAATCTAATCAACAATAAAATATCAATAAATATAGACATTTATCTGAAAACTCAAGTACTAAAGAAAAAGGACACTCAGTGATAAATCTCACCTACAAATCCTATCACCCACAATTCACAATATATTAAGATTCTCACAAACCGCACCTACAACCACTGAACAGCACCTTTCTGAAACGTTAAAATAACAGAAGGCCTCTATTTAATCCACACTATGGGTAATAACCATAAATCAGCGCCTTTATTGTGATCTTCTCATATTACCTTTTCCTAATACCAAAACATATCGAGAAATGAATTTTAAGAAAATCAAATATTACAGGAACCTACAATAAATATAATAAAAACAAATAAAAAAAAATTTTAATTAAAGAATTGGTTATTGCGCAAATATGGTGTAGTTTTTATAGATTTATTTCTGGTTCTGGGGTATTCAAAATACGACACTACATTGAATAATTTATTGCATTATTCGTATACGACGAAAATCAACACTTTATAATACAAGAAATATGACTAGTATGAGGCTGCTTGCCTTTGTCAATTGTTCACCATACAACACTCCAGGTCAGGCCAGGATAATACTTTTTAATTGAATTTAATTAAAGTGGACCTGCAAAGCAGACCACCAAGATTCTGTCGAATTCGCAACGCGCAGTGAATTAGTGGGATGTGTCGTCATATGTGATGATACGTGCCATATAGTTTTTTTTCTAGCTCATTATTGTTCGTTCACATTTATTTTGTATTTTAAAAGTCAATAAAGTTTTAGTTTGTGTAGTTAAAATCAGTCATTTATCCATTCATACCATAACATTTGGTGCTTTGAGCCGGATATTTCCAACATAAACAATCAAATATACAAACAAAATTAATAAAAGTGTCGTTACGGTTTTTGGTCACAGATAACTGCGAGTCCGCACTAGAACGTCTCAACGAAGTATTCTCAGCGCCAAATCAATAATTCAACTGAGCCACCGGTGTGAAGATAGCAGCAAATTTCAGCAGCCAAAATTTCCGGAAACGCACGATTGGGCATTTAAGTGGCGTACAAAAAAAATAAATATCACAAATGACAACGCTGTTACGGTTCAAAATCCATATGAATGTAGTTGGATGCTTTTGCCACAAAAATAATATATATAGTATTGACATTTAACTTTTAATTTACTTTAATTTATTATTTAAGTATAATAAGAATAAAATCTATTAAAAGATCACTCCGTATACTCCGTTTTGGGTAGAAGTTTAATAGGAGATCCATTTCTCATGTTCTGTGAGTTAACTAGAATGAAAAGATACCTTTTATGAGTCCATTGTCAAATTGGAAATTGTAGAAGTTTAACCTTTTATCAAGTATTTCTTTCTTGTTTTGAAGCTTCGTTCTGGTCCTCTGTAGATATATTTTCCATTGTTTTTCTTAATTAGTTTGTAGTTAAGTTCTAGGAGCCTAAAAGGGACAAAGAAACGTTTTGAATTCTATAAATGGTTTCAGGGTTCATTTTCTTTGTTTATTTACATTAATTATGACATTATGTCATTCAAATTTATTCAGGTAATTGTCTAATTCATTACAAATAATTAAAACTCCAAATAATCTGAGTAATTTTGGACTTAGGTGGGTGATTGTGAGAAATTGGCTAATAATATTTTAAATTACCTGTCATATTTTATTATCATTTCCTGTAGAAGTCATTAATATTGTCAGTGCATATCCTGCTTCCATTTTTCATTCTTTTAGTATCATCCCTTCATGGAACATGTGTTTTTGAAGATCTTTTTATAAGGATATAAGATACTAGAAACGAAAAGACTGATTAAAAATTTATTTAGTATTGCTATTTGTTGGCATACTTAATTTCGCAAGAGGATTTTATTTTCAATTAAGCAAAACTTACTTCTAAAAAGGCCACATTTCACCGCAGGTAAAGTAATTTCTCATTTATCACTTTTGTCCTTCCTTAATATAAGATTGTATATATAAAGTATTTTGTATTTTAGGCCTTTTTTCTTTTCTGGCTATCGTAGTCATAGATAGTTGCATTTCATTTTTATTGTTCGATTAATTTACATTGGAACAGTTACGTGTAATTCCGGACATCACATTAATTTGAGGTATTCTCAAGGGCAGCTGTATTTGAGAATCGTAGTAAACTATTGAGACACCATTTTCATCCCTTACTCACTGGAGTTACCTACAAACCTTGTCAAGTAACCCTTCCAAAGAGGTCTTCGAATTCAACCCTTGCCTAGGTAGGATAGTGTCAATCTCGAAGGTAGGAATTTTACTGATTATACCAGCTCAAGACTATCAGATAGAAGGTGTTATCACAAAAAATATCTCCACCCTCAGTGTTTGGGAATATTCTGAAAATTGTATATATTAATAACCAGTTTTAACCTTTTAGTTTGTATATATTAAAAAAAACCATTTATTTTGTAAGCCACCCAAGATAGATATCTATTTTAAACGGTACGTAAGCTGTGTATATACAGGGTGGCTCACGCTCAACGGGACGGAGCTTTATGGGAAAACGACCAAAGATATAAAAAATTCGTTTGGGAGGAATACGTAGGTTACAGACGGATACAATTTAAAATTTGTTAGATGTATACAGGATGTCCCACATAAGAGAAAATATACAAAGTTATATTATTTTTAATGGAACACCATGTTTTTTATTTTAGAATTAAAAACTACATCAAAAATAATGTCAGTTAACTAAAGGTTCCCTATTACTATTATTATTAGTTTTCGATTTATTTGAATTTTTTAGGAAAAAAAGTCTCCCAGAAATTAATTGTTTACTCTTGTTTGAATAATTTTTAATGAACTAATTTTTTTTCTTATGTGGGACATCCTGTATACATATAACAAATTTTAAATTGTAGCCGTCTGTAACCTACGTATTCCTCCCAAACGAATTTTTTATATCTTTGGTCGTTTTCCCATAAAGCTCCGTCCCGTTGAGCGTGAGCCACCCTGTATATTAAATTCAAAAGACTTACCTATTACATCCGAATTATAGCTAGGTATTGAATAAAACCTAAAGATTCTCCTTTAATATTTGATAAACACGTTTTAATTATTTACCATAACCTTTAAAATTATAAATTATTCTTCTTTTCCATTTGCGGTATCCATCACATAAGTTTACCCAGGTAAATAATCAATTGTATCTCGGTACAATCGGTCATTCAGCCAAATTCGAGGACAAAAAGGAAAGATCACCTGCGACCCTCTCTCTGACTGAGCAGAGATAATTAATTTCCCCCATCTATTTTGTTTTGCTCTGTAGGTCTTAGCAACGCTTTAATAAGTTTAATAACCTTATATTTTATAATTTTCATTAGATATTAGATATAATTTTGAAGTACGCTAAACAAAAAAAAAACGGAAATTACAAAAACGATTCAGTATATTCTGAGTTCATTTTTGGCAATTAAATAGCAAATGACAAGTTATATAGTTAAAAGGAAAATTGCTTCCAAACGGTCAAAGGGGTTGATTTCTCAACCCTAATATTTAAAAAAATCATAATTTCTGAAATAAATGAAAAGCCAAATATATATTTAGCAATTAAAAAGCAAATGGCCAGTACTATATACAGTTAAAAGGAAAATTGCTTCCGAACGGTCAAAGGGGTTGATTTTTACCCCCAAATATTTAAAAAAATTATAATTTAATTATAATATAATTAAATCATACTTATTAGGGAAAGATTCAACAATTATCCATCCTCAAAAGAAATTAGAAAATAAATCTTATATTAATATTCTACTCATACTAAATATATTACTAATGACTGTAAACGTTATGGCATATCTTCCTCCTCAATTTAAATTTTAAGGGTTTCCATAAATTTTTGAAATTTAAAACCAAAATTATCAGTACATCATGCGTCTTGCTTTGGTAGACGTCCAAAGATTTTTAGTCCAAGCAACTTTTCAACCGAAAGAAATGGTTTGCAAAGATATGATTTTTTATTTAAGCCAATAAATTATAATCAGTTAAGTGTAGAAGATAAAAAACCATTTACTATCTTGAAAAATATGTTAATGGAATAAAATTTTCATCAGGATGCATTGAACACTCAGACATCAATTTTATATTGGAAAAATACCTACTAAATAACGTAGACTATATACGTGGTCATCAAAAATTTGATTTTTTGCAATCCAAATGCATTGAACTTGGTATTTGCTCTGTTATTATTGATTTGGAAAAATACGATCAAACTTGTTGGAGATCGGAGGTATTCAATCCACAAAACACGTGCCTACATCACAGAGCTGGCAATTTTATGTGTAGTAGGAAAAATGTTGAAATTATACACCACTGGCTCTATAATGTCATATTACCTAAATAAAATTGTAATTTTATTCTAATGTTAAAAGAAAATAATGAATGAGTTTTATTTAAAAAAAAAATTAAAGAAATTACGATCCAAATGCATATATGCATAATATTATTCTCGTTGTTTCAATCAGCCATAAATTGACATACCTAATGACCATTTGCAATGCATTAAACATGTATAATAAGTCATCATAAGGTCTAATGTATTGTTTATCTTAAATTCTAAACATCTTTGATAATTTGAGTCTACAAGATTGCTATAGATTTATAAGTATTGTTATTTGGGCATAAATCTTTGAGAGTATTGTACAGTGCAGTAGTATTATGTAGTATAACTTCTTAATTACCTTGCTAATATAATTTTATAACTTACCAGTAGCATAACCCATACGGCTACCCATGCCCCATCAATCGCAAAAAATTTCCTGCCTCCAAATACCCCCATCGGTATGGGATAGACCGGAACATGCCGATCATGCGGCCCTCCATGTAATAGCATCAATGGTTTATACTAAAAAAATCAAATTCATTAAAATTTACGTTTTAAAAACTTACTCTCATATGTGTGGGGAGATTTATTCTTATATAATTTCAGTATCTAAAACACAAAACAAAAGAAATATTATATTAAAAGTTATATTATACTAATTGGACTTACCCATTTTTAGTGTTCTTCAAATTTTAAGTAATTGAATTAATTTTCTCTCATTTTATATAAACTATATAAATAAATACCTTCCAAATTGTTACTATTATATGGGGTGTGTTTAGTAAATACTCAGTTTACCATATTAAACGCTGCACTATTTTTCAAAACAATGTACCCTCGTACTTAGTAGTTTAGTTTAATTCCAACAATTATCACATTTCTTTTGTTTGTTAAAATATATTCATAACAATTATTTTTTCCTGCATTTATTGCTATTTTGTAACCAAAGATAAATATCAACAAAATTTTACTAATTCAATGTATATTCATTTAAATAATGAGCTTAAGCAATTATACTAATAACTACTATATTTACACGTGTAGGTATTTAAAAAAAGAATGCGGTATTTTTCCTATTTCTCATTCATATTATCCAATACTTTTTTTCTACATCTAATAGTTTATGTTGATACACTACTACTGTATATTAATTTGCATCTCTAAATCAGGTTATCAATAACTTGGATAACATAATGTAGCATAAGTATTTATTTTAATAGTATAGGGCCAACGAAATGCCAGAGTTGTCGGTAATTTATTTAGAAACGTAGAAAAGGTTTCATGAGAACCTATCGTAGGTATATTATTTGGACAAAATATTTATTTTAAAAGTACACGGTGAACTAAATCGATTTGTTAGATTCATACGTACAATCTAGAATCATTTTATTCCTAACACATTCTTGATTGAAAGTTATCTATATTGGCTATATGTGAATTATTATTATTATTATTATTATTATTATTATAATTATTTAGGTATTTTACTGCTGTGTTAAAATAGATAAAACATATTACCGCAATATTTCACTAATACAATGTATACCCAGCTAGCACAAAAACATCCCATCTACGTTAATAGGCTACAATTTTAGGCTCTTTAAGCTCGCATGCGATGTACTTTTAATGTAACCCTAATTTCCCTGCAACCGCCAAATGTCCGCAACGGCAAGACTTTTATAGCACATTTCACAGAGGTTACAAAGTGAAGTTCGAAAAACATCACGCTAGCACTTTTACGGTACTTACCCGAAAGTTGCTCTGAAACGTTCTATAGATGTTATAATATGAATTAGTTCTACAGCATTATACAGTGTGTCCACGGATGGGCTTAACTATACTTGTGAAAATATTTATTTTAAATTAAAAAAGTAATTCTTCATAATTTCTTTTGCTTGTTAAATAAATTCGATTCACATTGAGAAATTATAAAAAATTACTTTTTTTTTTTTTTATTTAAAATTAATATTTTTACAAGTACACTTTGTGAAATGTAATACAGAGAGGCTGAAATTGAGGTTATAGTAAAATCTCATCGAGACATGAACATTTTAAATAAAACAAAGCATTTATATAAATTTATCATTAATTTTAATGAACATTTGTTCTTGAAATCAAGTACCAATATCACAAAAGTAGAGGTAGGTAAAGGCGTGTTCTTTTATTCAGCGCTGTATCCAGCGCATGCAACAAATCGTTCGTAAATTAAGCAATGGAAAGACGATTGTATGTGTCAATCATTCTTTTTTTCCAGCGGTGAGTTCACCAATGAGCCAACGCATCCATCAGCTTTAAAAGTCGATGGATATGTGATAGATGAATAGTGAGGATAGTTAATCAATTTGTTTGAACGTGTGAACACTATTATTTAGATAAAAGTTAACCTACAATATAGGAGTTTAAATATAAAACGACTGCAGAAGAGATAAATTACTGTTAAATTAAATTAAAACGGGTTTAATTTTTGAAGCGATATCAAACGTCGAATTTTTCATTTGAGAAATATCGTTCGTTCTTATTTTCAGAGCAAATATCTGGCACCAGAAAATAATTATTGACGTTATGACATCAATCACTGATGCAACAATTATTGAATAAAAGAACACACCTTATATCACAAACATAATTACACATGTGGGATAGAAGAAGCTACCTATAAAGCACTGAACAATTGGACAAAATTAGCTAAACAGTATAATAAGGTACCAATATTGCAAAGGTTCACTAAAACTTTAAACGATGAACGATGATAAAGCTAGATTGGTGAATAATAATAAAGAATACAACAATGTAATATTGTATAGGTGGGCCATTAAGTTAAGCGGATATGAAAAAATCGGGAAAAATAAACAAAAAATAATATCATTACGAGTGTATATTTAAATTAAAATACACAGATGGGAAATTATTTTTTAAAAATAATATCATCCAGATGTGCGCCATCTCGACGTAAGCACTCTTCGAATCTGAACCTCAAATTTGAGAAAACTCGTTGACACATTGCGCGTGGAATAGCAGTCATTTTCTCACGAATATTCTTCTTTAACTGATCTACCCTGCATGGCCTATTGGTGTAACCGCTACTCTTCAAATATCCCCAGAGGAAAAAAATCACAAGGAGTCAAGTCTGGACTTCTGGGAGGCCAAGGAATATCCCCTCGGCGCGATATCAGTTTACCATCAAACATCTCGTTTACGACCGCTATTGACTCATTAGACGTATGGCATGTTGCGCCATCTTGTCGAAACCATGTCCGCACATTAAATGATTCAAATTGATGGAGTTGCGGGAAGAAAAAAATGCGTAACATTGTTGTGTAACGGTCAGAATTTACTGATATAGTCTGGCCTCGTTCGTCCTATGATTCCTTGTGCCGAAATAGCCGCCCAAACTGTAATTTTGGGTGAATGCAGTGGTTTCTGATGTTTTGATTTGGGATTTTCTGTTGCCCAATAGCGACAGTTCTGTTTGTTGACATGTCCATTTAAGTGAAAATGTGCTTCGTCCGAAAACAGAATATTGTTCAGAGTTGGAAAGCGCTCCAACATTGAGCAGAAATACGGCGTAGGTTATTGTCATTGGGTTTCAACTCCAGCACTAATTGAATTTTGTATGGATGCGGTTTTTCGGTCTTTTACCAAAATTCGACGAAGGGATGTTCTTGATATGGCAAGCTCAGCTGAGCTCTTTCGGGTTGATAATCCGAGATCGCGTCGTACGGAAGTCCCAACTTCGTTAACTGATTCTTCTGTATGTATTGACCTTGGGCGTCCCGCAGGTTTCTGATTGAGTGTGGAATCTGTAGCTTCGAACTTTCTGACCCACGACCTGATCACACTTACACTGGGACACTGATTTAAGTCATGCAATCCGTACTCGGCACGAAATAAACGCCGCACAACAGTACACGAGTTGCCATTTTTGTAATAATGCTTTACGCAGAACGCACACTGCTCACCAAAGAAACGATCCATTGTGACTGAATTTCCGAACACCGAACTAATGGCGTTCTTAAAATCGTACGTATTTCTGGCCCACCCTGTATTAGATTACTAGAGGATAGCTAAGTTCCCTGATTTCTTACCTCTAGACGCAGAGATATATCATCTTTTTTTTGTATAGATATTTATAAAATGCTATAATGTTACCTAAATATGACAATTTATAGAAGAGCATAAATTATATTTTTACATAAAAAGATTTTACTTCTCAATACATTGAATAAAAAACAAATTGACAACTTGTTTAACTATTATTAAAGGAAATTATATAGAAATTAAAACATATGCCTTACTTTGTTGTTTTAAATAAAATAACCAATGTTAGTGTACTGAAATTTGTTTGAATTTTACAAATTTTATGCTTGACTTCCAAGGTAGATATATGCAGATTTTATAAAAAAAACAACAAGAATGCAAGTTACTTAACAATTCTAACTTGTTTACGCATTTTAAAGCATACGACTCTGAAGAAAAGGTGTTTGACAATTTAAAATCTCCCAGCGAAAAATTTCTCTTTTATATGTTCAAATTAGAAAAAATATATATCTCTATTTGATAGTTTGTCAACTAAGCCTAGAATTTCCAACGCAAACCTTTTAGAGATGAGCAAAATAGATTTTAGTCATCCTTGCCAACAATTTGCGAAAATGTACACCATTAAATTATTTATAAGACTCAGAATTTTTTATACTCTTAAATATGCAAACAGAGATTTGAAATCTTTGAAAAAGTCAGATAAAACTAAAAGAAAAATTAAAATTTTTGTCCCATTTATAAATATTATTGATTTTTTTTCATCATATTTTTGACTGCTTTATAAAAAATAGTTATTTTTCTTTGTAGTTTTATCTCTTAACTATTCCAATGGTCCAACTAACGTTTTTTCATAATCACAATAAATAAATTATTATCATGGTCCAACAAACGCGCACCTTAAACCGAAACCGGCATCGCCTTTGTGAGGGAGCCGGTAAAGATGCCGCTGCGTACATTCGTATTTGATCTAGGCAATCTGTGCCATGGGTACAGCACGTCACGATAAGGACAGCGCCCCGCTTGTGACGTATAATCAATCGCATGTGTTCATCTCTTTCTAAGCGATATTGTTTTTGTCCTTGTTTTTCGCATCATAATGAGAGTTTTCGCATCATAATGAGAGAGAAAACAACAGAGGCACACATTTACTGTGACTTGTGCCCACTTTATTTCGGAATTCTCGGAACGTCGCTCAACGCCCAGTCGTCCAGTGTCGTGCCAACGCGGTTTACGCTGAATATTAGATAAAATAATAATAGGCATTGAAGAAAATATAAAACATGTAAGTTTATTTTTTTTTTGTTTATTATATTAGGGCACGTGCCCAAGTGCCCTTACGGGCAAACCGCCATTGTATCTTGGTGAGATGGAGTCCATGTTCGCTTGAGAATGTATCGAGCGCCTCCTGCCAAAAGCGACGTCTCGTCTCACCAGATCCTACACCAGGCATGCCACAAGGCACACAGGCATGTCATTGTCATCAAAGAAACCTTGATGTAAATTTTAAGGGAAGTGAGACTAATGGTAGAGAGTTATTGCAAGTTCACTTAAGGTCAGTCACTATTAGTGCAGCTCTTATTTTGACATCTGAGCATGCGTAGATCACTAACTTTAATAAAGATTGTGCTTGTCCTTAATAAGAGAGTTATTGCAAGTTCACTTAGGGTCCGTCACTATTAGTGCCGCTCTTATTTTGACATCTAAGCATGCGCAGATGTTTATGTTCTAAAACTGACTTTATTAAGGATTGTGCCTGTCCTTAATTGTGGACGTTTAAGGGCAGCAGGTAGTGGCGATTTTATAGCTTTCGGATGCGCTCGCCGACATTCGTATCCGTTAGAAGTTTTTTAATATTTAATATAATCCTCATTTAAACCTTTTAAAATTATAATTTCCAATGTCTCTTTAATATTAGGTACTATTATAGAATTTATTTGACTCTAATTACGATGTCACTATTAGTGGCTGGCTTTATAGAAATTTGCAATATCTCTCTATTAAGGACAGGCACAATCTTTATTAAAGTTAGTGATCTACGCATGCTCAGATGTCAAAATAAGAGCTGCACTAATAGTGACTGACCTTAAGCGAACTTGCAATAACTCTCTAATGACTTCCATGTCTCTTGTCGGTGTGGTTCGCTTTTGTTATATTGAGTCATGCTGTTCTTTGAATTTGTACTAGTTGCGGATAGCTGTCAATTTATAGATCTGATGGAACTCCTCTCATCACAAACTTATTTGTTTTATTTATATTTATTTATAGTCCAATCAAATAGACCTTTAAATCAAAATTTTAAAGGAAATACAGGAATTTTTGATATAAGTCACTTTAGAGTATTTGAAAACGATATGTAAAAAAATTTTGTTTCTCAGGCACCGGCAAATATCAAAAAACAAGAAAATAAAGTGATTTTTTAAGGTTATTTGAAAACGATAGGTGCTATAAAAAAAAGTTCTTGATAAAAATTGTAAAGCATAAAGTTTTACATAAAAATGATATTTGACATTTTTTGCTATTATTAAAACTGACAGAGTTAGGGTGGTTAGAAATTAAGAGGAGATATATATGACTTGGAAAAATCATAGCGAGCTGAAAATTCAATGATTTTGTAGATTCTTTTTATTATTTACTCAGAAAATAAATTTCTTTTAAGAAAAATTATTTTTTTTGTTTTTTAAGTTACAACAATTTTAATATATTATACGAATTTATATGGTAAAATAAGTAAACTGACATGAAAAATATGAGGAGTGAAGTAATAAAAACGACATCCTGGCAGTTTGGTCCCCACTTGAAGTTTCATTAAATATTTAGAAATAAAAACAAATAAAAAAGAACAAAATTAAATTTAAAAAAATAAAATATAAATAAAGATAATAAGAAATTAATAAATAAAAATAGGTAAATAAAAATAAATAAAAAGATAAAAGTAAAAGAAAATAAAAATAAATAAATATAATTAAAAATAAATAAATATAAATAAAATTAATTATAATTAAAAAAATAAATAAAAACAAATAATAATAAATTAAAATAATTAAAACCATAAAAAAAAATAAAAACAAATAAAAATAAATATAAAAAATTAAAATAAAAAATTATTAAAAAAATAAACAAAATTAAATAAAAATGGGCAAATTATTAAAAATAAAAAATAAATAAAATTAAACAAAAATAAATGAAAAGATAAGTGTAAAAGAAAATAAATAAAAATAAATAAACAAAAATTAATAAAAATAAATACATATAAATAAAACTAAATAAAAATTAATATTTTTATTTATTTTTATTTATTTCTTTTTACTTTTTATATATATTTTTTATTTTTATTTATATTTATTTTTATTTGTTTGTATTTATTTTTATTTATTTTTTATTTTTATTTATATTCTTTTACATTTATCTTTTCATTTATTTTTATTTATTTTTGTTTAATTTTTTTTAAATATTTGTCATTTTATTTTTATTTTATTTTTATTCAGTTTTATTTATTAATTTTTTTTATTTCTATTTGTCTTTATTTATTTTTATTTAATTTCTATTTTTAATATTTTTATTTATTTTCTTTTACACTTATCTTTTCATTTATTTTTGTTTAATTTTTATTTATTTTCTTTTACATTATTTATCTTTTCATTTATTTTGTTTAATTTTATTTGTTTTTATTAATTTGTATTTTTAATAATTTACTTATTTTTATTTAATTTTTTTTTAAATAATAATTGTTATTTTATTATTTTTTTTTTCATTCAATTTTTTTTATTTATTTTTATTTACTTATTTTATTTTTATTTGTTTTTATTTATTTTTATTAATTTTTATTTACTTTCTTTTACATTTACCTTTTCATTTATTTTATTTATTTTTGTTTAATTTCTATTTTTAAAAAATTATCTATTTATTTAATTTTGGTAAGTATTTATTTTTATTTATTTTTATTTATTTTTATTTATTTTTATTTATTTTTATTTATTTTTATTTATTTTTATTTATTTTTATTTATTTTTATTTATTTTTATTTATTTTTATTTATTTTTATTTATTTTTATTTATTTTTATTTATTTTTATTTATTTTTATTTATTTTTATTTATTTTTATTTATTTTTATTTATTTTTATTTATTTTTATTTATTTTTATTTATTTTTATTTATTTTTATTTATTTTTATTTATTTTTATTTATTTTTATTTATTTTTATTTATTTTTATTTATTTTTATTTATTTTTATTTATTTTTATTTATTTTTATTTATTTTTATTTATTTTTATTTATTTTTATTTATTTTTATTTATTTTTATTTATTTTTATTTATTTTTATTTATTTTTATTTATTTTTATTTAGTTTTATTTATTTTTATTTATTTTTATTTATTTTTATTTATTTTTATTTATTTTTATTTATTTTTATTTATTTTTATTTATTTTTATTTATTTTTATTTATTTTTATTTATTTTTATTTATTTTTATTTATTTTTATTTATTTTTATTTATTTTTATTTATTTTTATTTATTTTTATTTATTTTTATTTATTTTTATTTATTTTTATTTATTTTTATTTATTTTTATTTATTTTTATTTATTTTTATTTATTTTTATTTATTTTTATTTATTTTTATTTATTTTTATTTATTTTTATTTATTTTTATTTATTTTTATTTATTTTTATTTATTTTTATTTATTTTTATTTATTTTTATTTATTTTTATTTATTTTTATTTATTTTTATTTATTTTTATTTATTTTTATTTATTTTTATTTATTTTTATTTATTTTTATTTATTTTTATTTATTTTTATTTATTTTTATTTATTTTTATTTATTTTTATTTATTTTTATTTATTTTTATTTATTTTTATTTATTTTTATTTATTTTTATTTATTTTTATTTATTTTTATTTATTTTTATTTATTTTTATTTATTTTTATTTATTTTTATTTATTTTTATTTATTTTTATTTATTTTTATTTATTTTTATTTATTTTTATTTATTTTTATTTATTTTTATTTATTTTTATTTATTTTTATTTATTTTTATTTATTTTTATTTATTTTTATTTATTTTTATTTATTTTTATTTATTTTTATTTATTTTTATTTATTTTTATTTATTTTTATTTATTTTTATTTATTTTTATTTATTTTTATTTATTTTTATTTATTTTTATTTATTTTTATTTATTTTTATTTATTTTTATTTATTTTTATTTATTTTTATTTATTTTTATTTATTTTTATTTATTTTTATTTATTTTTATTTATTTTTATTTATTTTTATTTATTTTTATTTATTTTTATTTATTTTTATTTATTTTTATTTATTTTTATTTATTTTTATTTATTTTTATTTATTTTTATTTATTTTTATTTATTTTTATTTATTTTTATTTATTTTTATTTATTTTTATTTATTTTTATTTATTTTTATTTATTTTTATTTATTTTTATTTATTTTTATTTATTTTTATTTATTTTTATTTATTTTTATTTATTTTTATTTATTTTTATTTATTTTTATTTATTTTTATTTATTTTTATTTATTTTTATTTATTTTTATTTATTTTTATTTATTTTATTTATTTTTATTTATTTTTATTTATTTTTTTTTATTTTTATTTATTTTTATTTATTTTTATTTATTTTTATTTATTTATTTTTATTTATTTTTGTTTACTTTTATTTATTTTTATTTATTTTTATTTATTTTTATTTATTTTTATTTATTTTTATTTATTTTTATTTATTTTTATTTATTTTTATTTATTTTTATTTATTTTTATTTATTTTTATTTATTTTTATTTATTTTTATTTATTTTTATTTATTTTTATTTATTTTTATTTATTTTTATTTATTTTTATTTATTTTTATTTATTTTTATTTATTTTCTTTTACTTTATCTTTTTATTTATTTTTGTTTAATTTTATTTATATATTTATTTTTATTTACTTATTTTTATATAGTTTTTTATTAATTTTTTTATTATCATTATTTTTATTTTCATTTTTATTTTTTTAATATTTTTATTTAGTCCTCTTTTATTTGTTTTTATATTTATTTAATGGAACTTCAAGTGGGGATCAAACTGTCGGAATGTCGTTTTTATTAGTTCACTCCTCATATTTTTCATGTCAGTCAATCTAATAAGTTAACTTCAAAATTTATTTTATCATACAGTGAGTATCATAAGTCTTACCCCCTATCTAACTCGTTACTGAAGTCTTGTTAGGAAAATCGCCGACACACGTCGATTTTTGATTTCTACAATGTACATTTTTGTATGAATAGTTTACCCTTAATTTCATCCCTTACTGGAGGGGAGCAACCCTTTCGAAGAATTTAAATATTATGTGGTGGTGAGTGACAGCTCATTTGAAAGGGTGTTTTATTCTCTATTCAACCGTGCAAAATTGTTTTAAATTTGCTTCAATAATTCTCGACTAATTATTGTTTCAGAATAACGGAAATTAACGTAGCGCACTCATCCTTACAATTAAAATTCGGCCCTGCATAATATCGGTTTTGGTTCAGAGGTGAAGTAAGACTTTTTGCCATTAGATAAGGTCACTGTTAGTTTAGTTGCTTTCCTCTTTGTGATGTTTTGTTATTTTTAAACATTAATAAATCAACACGTAATGAAGCAAATTTCAAAATTAGTTAGGGGGAGTAAGACTTATGATGCTCACTGTATAAATTCGTACAATATATTGAAAATTTCTAAATTAAAATTGTCATAACTAAAAAAACAAAACAAAAATAATATTTCTTAAAAGAAATTTAAAATTTTCTGAGTAAATAATAAAAAGAAACTACAAAATCATTGAATTTTCAGCTCGCTATGATTTTTCCAAGTCTCCTCTTAATTTCTAACCACTCTAACTCTGTCAGTTTTAATAATAGCAAAAAATGTCAAAAACCATTTTTATGTAAAACTTTATGCTTTACAATTGTTATCAAGATTTTTTTTTATAGCACCTACCGTTTT
>OV651822.1:50274699-50457199 GCA_927349885.1 Psylliodes chrysocephalus | reverse complement strand
AAATAAATTGCGATTTCCAGTTATATCCGGGAAAATCGGAAGTAATCCATGACGTTAGAGACCAATTGGATCCAGTAAATGAAAGTATCTGTTATAAGCTTTTAAACAAAAAAGTTTTCATTCCGATATCTCAATTAACAACGAAGATAAAAGCGGATAGAATTATTAAATGGTTTGCTAATAATAAAAATGCTTAGATACGCCACTGGTATACGGTAAATGGGTCACAATGATAATTTTGAAGCTTATAAAGATTTTATAAAGATCATACATTTCTATATTTTTTTCCATAAACGAATTAATAGTAACATGCTTAGAAACAATATTATCCAATATGGCGGCCATTTTGACAGCTGCCAGAAAATTTTTAAAACACGATTATTATACAAAAATGTCTCAGAAATTCAAATTTAGAATAAAAAAAGTGGGTTTCAATTTAAAAATAAAAAATAATTTACGATTTTCTGTTATTTCCGGAAAAACCGGAAGTAAGCCATGACGTCACAGAATAACTAAATTAGTCATAAGAAAGTACTTGTTCCAGTCTTTCTAACAAAATAAAAATATTTTGATATCTCAATAAATAACGAAGATAAGGGGGGGTGGAACTTTTAAGTGGTCCACCCTGTATAACTCCCATCTTTAAAAAGGAAATAAGTCTAATGTATCTATTATCCAGTTAGTATCCTTAGTACTGTACGCAAACTTCAACAATAGATTTGTTTGTTAAAAAATCTCTTTTTGTGTCCTTAATTTATAGGGAGATATGACTTATTAATTATTAATTTATTATGTACACTTGTTAGTTTTAAATTTGTATATTTTATCCAAAGTGTAAAGATATTGGGCACTGCCCGTTAATATTAACTAAATAAATAAACTTAAAAAAAATATAGGGACTGTGAAAATGATATCGTGAATTTAGCACTAGAATATGAATATATTTGACCTAGACCTAATTCGTAGGATGTGGATATTAAACAGCAAAGAAGATGAATCTGTAGAATTATTAATTAATTTATAAATGAATATCAAATCTGCTATTTTTCTTTTTCTTAGACTGCAATAGTCGAGTTTACTATTGGCAAAGTTTATATTCTTTAAACTGTGCTTTGGGCTAGTGGAAAATAAACAGATAGTTCCTAATAACAAAAGCCAATAGTTTTATTGCATTTTGTCACGTACAGTGTTTTCAATGTCAATTAAGACAACTAAATCTCATTTAATATTATATTTTGGGTATAACAATATTATCTAATTGATAATCATATTTACTTTTCTGGAACAGGGCAGGACCTTATATTTGTTAGTATTCAAAGCATATAAATAGGTTCAAAGATATTTTTTTACGATCACTATGGAAAGTATGCTTTTGTGCTTTGAAAAGTAACCGCAAAGTTGATGTTTTCTGCAAGCTGTCATAATTTGACACTGGCGCTATTAGGCGGAAAGTAACTTTGGCGCACGCCTAATTTTATTTATAGATAAAATAGAGTTAGTAGTCATTTTAACACATAATATAGCCTAAATAAATATTTTAATTGACTTCCTAATATTTTCAATCATCCAACAGTATTTTCCGTATTAATTAAATGATTGAATCATAAATAATTACACACATATAAGTACTTAACTTAAATAGTACGTAACCTGTATACTCATACATAGTAATAGGTAGGCAACACAACATACTTGGGAATTAAGTAGGTCGACGTCAAAGAAAGCAGCAGTTACAGCCGTATGCATAGTCGATCGCCAGCGACTCGCCAGAGATTCATTTCGGCGAATCGCCAGCGATCCGCCGGCGAAAGCCCGAAAAGGTGGCGACTCGCTGGTGATTGTCACCGGCATGTCATTTCACGCAAGTTTTTATGTTCTTTTATAGAAAAAAATTTTATATTCGTTCATTGTTTTTTGAGTTTTAAGAAATGAATCAATAATAAAATGCAAGAGATGTCGGTGATAATTCGGCGAATCGCTGCGCTGCGCTGGCGATACGCCGGAATGAATCTCTGGCGAATCGCTGGCGATCGACTATGCATACGGGTGTTTTAGTGTACTGTGACTGAAATTTTATAGATAATGTTGTATGCTTCACAATTATTTAAATTAATATTTTATTTTGGTGTGGTTGTAGAAAAAAAACCTTAAGCAGTCTCGACAGATTGCCGCGCTCTGCTAACGCGTCGCTCAGAAACTTTCTGTCTCATCCAAAGATATCGGATAATATTATGATGTCTTTTGGTCTCAACTGCTAAAGTGCTAGTTTCTGCTCTTATTACACAAATAGTTATTTAAATTTGTGTGTCCGTAAAGTCAAATGTAATCCAATCGAATCTGTATAATATTTCGACAATCCTATTTATTTTTATTATTTTTTGAATATAAGAAAACGTGTTAAAACAATAAAACCTCTTTTTTGGATAAAACAAAAGTAGAAAAACGTATATTATTGGTTAAGTAACCATGGAGAACCATTGAATTAGTGATTGTTAGCCTCAAAAGCATATACAGTAAGGATGTATAGATTGAAATAAATTTGACATTTTTCTGTCTAAAGGTCACTTCGCACTATAAGGAATATCAAAGTCTCCTAACAACATGGTAACGTCACGTCAATTTTGCTATCTATTCGTACTATAGGGAACGTCAAGGTAAATTTAAATTTGAACTACGTATATCATCAGTTTGTAGTAACTGCTCTGTTGCTACTATCAGGTGAGTCAACAATATTTTAATAAAATGCTTTAACAGGTCAATTTTTATTTTATACTGCACGTCTTATGCTACAATTGGATGTATTAATGACGTCACCACTTTTGTGTACATAACGTCATCGATTTCTTATTTAATAGAACAACATATTTTTCTCTTCATTTTTGAATTCTCTAATAATAAACGATTACAGAAATGTATGTAATACTTATAGTAGAAAGCAATTGATTTGTGGATTACAGACAAATGTTATATCAGAAATTTTGGATCTTATATTTTATTGAAAGGACTGGATTACTCGTAATACATTTTTAATTTTTATTACTTTAAATATTTAAGTAGGTAATTGACAATATAATATTTATTGTTTGACCTTGGTATTGTAGGCGGGTCCCGGGACAACGCGGTATGGGCTTAGATTATACAAACCTTAGATGGAACATAAGACACTGCGCATAATCCCATTTCAAAATGATTCACACCCACCAATCACAGTTGAGAACATCACATGTCAGACCGTTATCCATCCAAATTTAATGTGTCAACGAGAATTAATTTGGTATTTTAGTGACTTAAATTTTGGAAATTAACGTTAAAAATGCCAAGATGTGTTGTAAAAAGCTTTATTTATAATAAACCTGCGAAATGTGACGGAGATAAAAGAAACTTATATTTATTTCGGTGAGATATTTAATTTTTAAAGATTCTGTCGACGTCCATATTTGTTGATTTGAAAATAAACAGAATCGGACTTGGTCATTGGTACATGTTATAAGTAGCAAATAAAGGTTATTATTATAAACTGTTTACTATTTCTTGTTTCATAGGGAATCTTTTTTTAGGAAGTGAAAAGAGAAACATACAATCAAATACAAAAATATCAATTTCATTGCCAATTTATTCGTTTCAAACTTCACAACTGGTTTCAATAGTTTTCTCAAAACTATTTATTTAGTAATTCTCTATAACAGTGTTACTCTAAGTGTAAAGCCAAAGTTACCGCGAAGAAAATATTCATAATAAAAAAAAAACAGTACTATCGCCACAAAATGGAGGGACCTGGCTTGAGGACCGTTTTTTGGGAAGTAATTTTTTTAAGCCACTAACAGGAAGGAGGATATGATTTTGCTTTAGGACTTTTTTTTATTTAATTTTTTATGGATGAAATAGATTTGGGATAATTTTTGCAAGGAATCTTTGGAATAAATCAAAAATAAATGATGCTCATGTGCATTTTCAGCCGATTAAATTATTCGTAGATGCATCAAATGTGGGAATAAGGGCCATGATATGTCAGGTTTTTGAAAAAAAAAAAAAAAAAAAAGATATTGAGAAATCTATAGTTTCTGCTTCGCGTACCTTATCAAAGTCCGAACAAAAATATTCCCAAATTGAAAGAGAGATCCTTGCAATAATTTTTGGCTTAAATAAATTTAATGAATATTTATATCGACATTTGCATAAAGTAGAACATTATGCAACTGATTACGAAAAGTTGATTATGTCACCAGTTACGAAATGAAAATAAATAAAACTGCCTCTTTTTTGGTTTCTAAGTTGAAAAATCGTAAAATCGAGAAATTGAGATACCGAGAAGTCGAAAAATCAAGAAATCGAGTAATCGAAAAATCTAAAAATAAAAAATTGAAAAATCCAAAAATCCAAAAATCCAAAAAACGAAAAATCGAAAAAAACCAAATATCGAAAAAGGCAATGAATAGTGACATTTCACATTTGAAAATATGACATTACGTTTAAAAACAAAAAAAGAGAAGCTGTAAATTGCGTTTAATTTTTAAAATAACACCGTTATTGAAAACTGCCCAGAAATGTTGGGGGTAAAATTTTGACGTACTTCTTTTAGGATAATGGGTAAAAATGTTTTTTTTCAAATTTCTCGCGGGTAATGTCAAAAATTAGATCGGCAACACTGCACATGTCCCTTATTTTTATTATTACTATTGAAAAAAAAACGTCGTAGGGCAATCAAATACAACAATTTTCTAAAATATTTGATTGGAAGTACCTACACAAGAATGATGGTGAATCATTTTTCAACACAATTTTATAAATAATCAAGTCAAAATTAGAAAAAATCTTGTATATAAACACATTACGAAATGCCGTTTGGTGTAAGTCGTTCATGTTGCGGGAACTCGCTCCGCTCGTTTTGCAAATATTTACTCGTTACACAAAATAAGGCATTTCGTAACTGGTTACATAAATAACTATTAATTGACTTTCTAATATTTTAATTCATTGGACGGTATTTTCCGTAAATAATTAAATCATAAATAATTACCAGTATATAAGTACCAAAACATTTTTTTCTCTTAGAACAGTAGGCCTATGTCAAATAAACTTGAAATATTATAACGAACGAAAAGGTAACCCATTTCTAATAAAATTTAGTTATTTATTTTATTTTGGTGTGATCGTAGAAAAAATCTTGTGAGTAATTCTAGCAAAAAGTACTTATAAACTTTTACTTAGGGTCGGTTTCACCGTTTTATTAAACGAAGTTAAAATACTAAACGAAGATTAAAATGACATTTTAGTATTAACAAAAACGAAGTTTAAATTACTAACGCCAGTATGCACCGTACACGTTTAATCCAGATCAAGGGTTTAATCGCGTTTAATACCATTTATAGCTATGGTACTAAACGCGATTAAACCCTTGATCTGGATTAAACGTGTACGGTGCATACGGGCGTAAATGGAGTTTAAAATGACATTTTTATATTAACAATGTCATTTTAATCTTCGTTTAATAATTTAAACTTCGTTTGACACAACGGTGGAATCGGCCCTTAGCTAGTTATATATTGACAAAGTGTTATTGCCCTCATCATACATGAATTGTGCTAACAAATAAAGTCAAACAAACGTCTCATAATTTTTCATCTTTTAATTACCCACCAAAATTAGGTACTACAATACAAATATTTAAGTCCGGCCCAGAATACCTCCCTACTCCTTCCACCCAGTTTTTCGGTTTTGGCAAAATTCGCGCAGCGAGAAATGCTTCCTATGTTACCTCTACCCTTTCTAACCTCTTTGGGTATGGGGTAACAAGATTGCAAATTTGTTTGCAAGGGAAGGGGCTCAAACACCCTTTGTGGGACCTGAGCCGTTCTGTGGTATCAGCAGTAACACAATATTGGAACAATCTCTTAGGGCTGAGACAGGCTAAGACACTTCGGGGTGAATATAAAGAGAAAAGATCGGAAGTCTGCATCTGCCTGAGCAAAAACACGCTACCTATTGTAACAGAAATTTTTACTGGGCATTGTCGACTAAAAGGACACCTTAGTAAACTAAGAGTAGTAGAAGATAGTGAGTACATATTCTGTGAGGAGTAGAACGAAACCTCCATTCACATTCTAACTGAATGTGTAGCACTCCAGAATCCAAGGGCACTATACCTAGGAGCATATCAAATAGAAGAGGGAAATTTCCTAACTCGAAGCCACTCCAAATCCTACACTTCCATGAAAAGATAGGATTGGAAGGGTCGTTATAGGCATTAAGATATTTCCTTGCTGTATTAACGACAGAAGGGGGCACAATATATATTTTAGGTCACAGTGTATTAACACCCCATTCCCAACATAACATAACATGTAAACAAAACCAATAAATGTCAAAATGAGAAAAGAAAACTATATTAACCCCTTAGATAAAAGAGACCGAAGATGTAACATTGCACACTGCGCATGTTGTCTGTTTTAACTCCAAGTAACCCACCAATTGAAAATCATTGTTTGCACGACGCCACCCGAATTGCTCCCGATTTCCCATTCAACGCTCACCTCCGCCTGAGTTTCAATCACAATTGACAGCTGTTTTTGATTTATTTGTTGGTGTTTTAGCAATTTAAAGTGTTCTAGTTATTCAATTTTAAACTCAAAATGCCACGATGTATCTTAAGAAATTGTATATACTTATAATACAAGTACCAGTGTTATGAAATATAAAAAATATATTCGTTTTCAGCGGTAAATATTTATTAACGTTTTGACATAAAGCGCCATAATCCTTTGAGCTGAATACCTCAGATCCGCATTAAGGGATTTCAATAAATATTCATCAAATACATTTCAGAAAACAGATTTCGTATTACTTACATAAATTTACAAAAGGGTAAAATTTTAAATATTTAATTTAAATAAGAAGTAAATAGACATTGTTGCTAACGAAATTTTGTTTTTAAAAAGTAGTTTTATAAGTGTATTTACTAAAGGTGGTTTTTAGCTCTTTTTAGTAGATAAATAAGAAGTAAAGAATAATGTAATAATCGATTTTAAAGGAAATACAAAAAGAAAGTAGATTTATTCAAAATAATCGATTAATTGAAAATAATCGATTTTTTTGGAAAAATCGATTTATCGTTTAATCGGTGTGTTTAATTAATCGATTATTTTCGATTAATCTATTATTTTCAATTAATCGATTATTTTCAAATTTTCAAAGGTATTATATGAAAATAATTGATTGATCGAATATAATTCGTTATTTTATATAACCAACATTTCAGTTATTTTTTAGAAATATCGATTTATCGGTTAATCATTTTTTTAGTATTTATTATTTTTGATTTATTGATTTTTATCGATTATTTTAGATTTTACAAAGATAATAGAATAATCAATTTTAAAGGAAATATGAAAAGGCTTATTAGAAAATAATCGATAATTCGGTTATTTTTTTGGAAAATAGATTTATCGTAGAATCGGCTTCTTAATTAATCGATTATTTTCGGTATTTCAATGATAATCGAATTATCGATTTTAAATGAAATACAATAAAAATAAATTATTGATAATAATCGATTGATCGAAAATAATCGACAATTCGGTTTTTTTTTTGAAAATCGATTTATCAGTTAATCGACTTTTTAATTAATCGATTATTTTCGATTTTTCAAAGATTATCAAATAATCTGTTTCAATGGACGAAAAAAAAAATGGATTATTTGAAAATAATCGATTTTTTAAAATAAACGATAATTTTTTGTAAACACTGATTTATCGGTTAATTGGCTTTTTAATTAATCGATTATTTTTGATTTTTCAAAGATAATCAAGTAGTCTATTTTAAAGGAAATACGAAAAACAAATAGATTGAAAACAATGGATTGATCGAAAATAATCGATTATTTTCAATGATCGATTATTTATTTCGACAATCACTTATCCTCTATATTAATTAATATTCCTAAAGTAAGAAGCTGAGGTTACAATACAAAACAGTATTTTCTCATTTTGACTAATTTTTAATATTATGTAATAGCCGTAGAAAAAATATAATGTTTGACTCAAAAGGTTTGATTTGCAGTATTTGCCTGCGCACATGCTTTTTTATAATACTCGTAGACAATGAGTACTATTTCATGCTCTATTAACAATATTCTATTTCAACATGTTACTGTAGTATCTTGCTGAAAAGTCCGTAGTAAATAAACGCTAACGAAATATTCTATAAAAGGTCTTCTTTTTATATAAAATGTTGTGCATCTATTTGATATTAAAAAATCACGTTAATTTTATTTCATAATACAAAATTCCATTAAACAAATATTTTAAATAAATCTAATAGTTCATTATGATGCTAATAAACAAAGTCCGGTCCTTGTCACAGATTTCGGGTTTCTGCCCAGTTCCCCCACTCCGTTAACCTTTCTTTAGAAATTGGCAACATTTGCGCAGGTTAAACACCGGTGTATGTTATATCTCTGGTCTCTTTTATCTAAGATTAACCCTTAACTGGTCCGGCACTCTGCAGTAACGTAACTGGTCCGACGTAGTCTGCGAGACTACTTGTTTTCGGAGGGCAAAAAAAGAATAAAATAGGCAAAATAAAATGTTTTATTTAATATAGATGTTAAAAACATTAATAATAATATGTAAAAATAAACATATTTTAAACTAAATAAAAACAAAATTAAACCCAAAACTAAAACCCGAACATAAATTTTGAAAAAGTACATATTTTTAAACGAAAGGCAAAAAATACAAGAAAAATTCTTTCATATTGCATTATTAAATTGTCAAAGTGTTAGGTAAAACAAAAACTTACATAAAATACAAATTTAAAGAAACATTTGATTTTCAGCATGAACTACCCTTGAACTAGTTTCTGCCATAGCTTTTAGAAACTGACGCCAGCCTGTCGCAAACATGGCTACCTGTCGCGCTACAATAGGGAAAGGATTAGATGTAAGGACCTTCTTGTGGGAGGTACCAATAAGAAAGAATTGTTTATATCGCGTAGTCTGTTAGACGATGCCGGACCAGTTAAGGGTTAGGAGCGTATCCAGTACGCTTCTAACCCAGATTTAAAATCTGCTAAATAATAAGCGACGCAGTACCCTCAGTCCAATTTGGCAACGTCGCGCGCTCGATCTGTATGATGTTTCTCTGACAGATATTCAAGTCGGATCCGGGTGTACGGTTTAGTTTTTAGTAGAGCAAAATTTAGTACAAAAGTCGCTTATTCGAGATGATAAAAAATTTTTATGACAAGAAAACACAAAAATCAGCAATTATTAAATATTACTATTATTTACATCACCGTAGATTCTAAATTAATCAAGCTATCGACTTCATTTTTTTATGATAAAGTAGAAATATGACCGCAAGTTTCAGAAAATATTATAAAATAATAACATGCACCAAAAACATAAAATATATAGATTTATTTCAAAACTAATATTAAAATATTATGATTTTATTGCAAACAAAATCAATAATTGTAAATTACTTATATGTAGACAATCGCAGGTCTCGTACATACCTGCAATTGTCGACAGATACAGGATATTTAGTTAACATAATTTTTTTTAACAGCACTTTACTTGCTCACAATGTATTGCTATAAAAAAATAAAATGAATTTGTATGTATAACATTTATAACAATCCATACTACTCATTATTGAGCATCATTTCTAGGAGGATTTCGTATTTCTAACCCCCTTATAAACGAGAGTCGAATAATTCTGGAAGAACACAGTAATACATATAAAAACACTGGAGTTTTCTTTGCATTGTGTTATGCCAAAAATTATTGTCTCGTTCAATTTTTTTCACTAAAAAACCCAGAGGAGCCCACATCACGAAAAAACAACCTTGCCTTTTGTTATATGAAGCTGGCCCTGGACAGCCTGGTAGAAATAGTTGTGGTTTTGTTTCAAATATATATTGTTATTGTCGTCAATTATTACATATTTTATAATTTTTTGCATTATTGCATCTTGCGATGTTAACTTTGAAGCAGAATCAGGGCATTTAATTTCAGTTATATAATCAGTTCCTACCAGGCCATTAGGACTAGCCCCCAAAATAACATAAATCCAGATCGACAAACAAAACCACAATTTTCGACATGCATAATAAATTTTTCTGAAAATTGACTCAGTGCTACTTGTTCTTTTTCTAAGCCATATCTTTTATGTTCATTTCCCATGTGCGTGGAATAAACCAAATGTTTTGTAAAATTTGTTTTTAGTCACATTTAACAATTAGTACCAAAATTAGAAACAGTTATGTATACACTTCTAGCTTGTTTCGATGTAGGATTTTCTCCTTGCCCTCTAGTCTTTTTCAATCAATTCTATTCCAAGAGAGTGTTTTGTAATTATTTTAAAAATATTTATTTTTTATTTTAATACTCCTTATCATTTAAATCGGGTATTATGTTCTCATGGTCAAGAAGACCGTAATCTTTATCTGGTAGGACACTTTTTTTACCTTCAGTCAGTTGTACGAGTTATGTCGTGATAAGTACAAGCCTCTGAATAAAATCAAAACTGTCATTTAACAATACAGAAAAATTTGTCGTGATAGCTGCACAACTGAGCATTATATTATTATGATTTAATGAGTGCTATGGTAACTAATACATAATTATTAAGTGATGTGCATGGTTCGTAAATAATTCAATAGTTTTTTGTTTAACATTTTGGTTCTAGATCAAAAAAATTATGTATTGCTTCAACATACAATAAAAATGCCACAGTAAAGATACACTTTTAAATTATCGTATGACAGTAACTTTTAAATGTAATAAGTCTTGTACGATTTTTTATAGATGTTCGTTTTGAAGGAAAACCGTATTTTCCATTTCCCCTATTATATTATTTAACACACAGTGTTACACACTATCACTAACAACGATAGCATAATATTTATTAAACTCTGTCACTCTTTTGTGAATAAAAATACTATCTATTTATCTATGAACTAAACAGAAATGTAAAATTAATGTGGTTGTGAGAAGTATTCAGTATTTCCCCTCCACCGATCGATCGGGGCATAATTCGTATTTTTAACGCGTTTCAACTAGTTTTTACACACTTGATCAATAGTTTATCACTCTTGTAATTATTTTGCCTTTTGCCAAAATTTTTTTTAGACTGAATTTTTAAGTTTTCCTATAGTATATTTTTTATAGAAATTTTTAATAAAATAATTTATGAAATTATGTTTCAATTTAATAAATATCTATTCATAATTATAAAGATAAATGAAAGCGTTTATAATAAAGAACTAAAAAAAATTGATTTTAGTAGTTTTTAGATAATATGCAAGAGTCTCAGAAACGTCAAATCTGCAGCAGCGTTACGAAAATTTAACCTACCTGATTAGAAGTTAAACGGCAAGCCGATCCTGGAGATATGGTCAATATCAGTGCGACGTTGCTATGTAGTTAAGTATTATATCGGGTAAATCTAAATATATTTTTTGATTTTTAGTATTTCTAGGTTTACAAAAAAAAAATAGGCTTTGTAGAAACAAAAATAGTTAAAATAAACATATTTTTGAATAAAAATACGGCTACAGACTCGTTTTTTTTATATTTTGCTTTGTTGATATATTAAAAATACTTTTTTTTATGTACATCAAAATTTGGACTTTGTAGCCCCATTATGCACGACTCCATAAATATGCATGCCAAATTTCATAAAAAAATATTAAAAAATAGGCCTGGAATCTTGGAATTACTTTTAAGTCAATTTTAGCACATGGATAACGCTCTTAATAAAAACCTACCATATTTATTATTTCTATCCTTCCAATAAAATGTTTGAATTAAAATTTCAGATATAACATTTGTCTCCAATTCACAAACCAACGACTGTATTAACATTTTTGAAATCGTCTATTATTGGTAAATTCAAAAATGAAGAGGAAAAATATGTTTTATTTAAAAAAAAATCATGTACATGAAAGAGGTGACATCATAAGTACATCCAATTGTAGCGTAAGACGCGCAGTTGAAAATAAAAATTGACCAGTGAAATACTGTTAGACAAAAATATCGAATTTATTCAAACCTATACATCCTCACTGTATAAATGCAGAATTATAGGATTTATTTTATCATAAAAGAAAAGCCAAAATACTAGTAAGCTGTTTGCATCTATAATTTTTTTAATTTTGTTATTTTTCGTAACCTCTTACAGTAGTTCATCTTTATCATTGATTGTATGTTGTGTACAAAGATAGAAAAAGGATGCGATATTTGTTTGGAAACACAAACCATCACGTATATCATAGTGACCTTGACTCATAGCATAGTAGTTGTACCCAACTAAACAAACCAAGAGCATCTGAGTGAGACATTAAAAATCCTGTAATATTATACCTGTTTTAGTTTTTAGAGATATTCACGCAATGAGGAATGCTTAACGTATTCAATAATTAAAAATGTATCTAATTTTACTAGTGATACTGATAGCAGTGATAATATTTTATCAAATACGTAGAAGAAAACGGCATGATGAATTTTGGAAATATGTTATGGCTATCCCTGGGCCAAAAGGCTATCCTCTGTTGGGTACCAACAATGTATTACACACTCCAGGTAAATTAATTTTTATTACATTTTGCTGCATCTTTAAATACACACAATAATTGCTTTCTGATTATCTAATAATAATTGTTTATCAATAATTATTAAAATGGTGTTTACATATAATTTAAAATACTTTTTTTTATATATAAAATTATTTAGTTATTTGAGATAAAAGATATGTAGCCTATTACATGCTTCCTTAATTAACTGGTATCTTGGTACAATATTGTTTGTAGGTAATAATTAGTAATATATAATCGAACGACTAATCTAAATGTTCTGTTTTTTTATGTTATTCTACAAAACCTAAGAATTTCAATTAAAATTATTTTAATGTATATAGGGTTCTTTAATAATACTTTTATACTTTAAATGTCAAAATTAATGTCCTAGCACCTGGCTTATTTTAAAACAAGGGGAGGCGTATGGCGTATGGCAAAAAAGGTTATAAAAATTAACGAAAATATATATAATTTTTTCATCAAAAATAAATAGTTGAATCAGGTATGTAATCATTTACTATCAGATCACCTTGTTTACATGAAAATATTTTCCATGTATTTTGTTTAATAGATATTATAAAATACAAGTTAAGGAATCAAAACAGATTTACTGGATCGTGTACCTATACAGGGGCTTCATTAATAATTCTTGATTGTTTCGGTCTTTACTTGATGCAAATCTATGTTATTAAAATGAGAAAAACCAAGCATGGTAGATTTCACAAACACTTTTATTTAAAAATTAAAATTACACAACAGGATAACAATTACAGAAGCGAAGACTTGCGTCGGGACGTTTGATGTCGGGGTGGCCAAAATTTAAAGTGACACTCGGTGACAGTTGACGTTTTTGCCGGTTGTTACACTGGTAAAAATGAACAAGATTCGTATAAATTCGGATAATACACTGAGAAAAGGATTTAAATATATGAAACAAATTTATTTAGCAACATCCACTATTTCTTCTCTGAATGCGCTAGTTCAGTGATGATGTAATTATGGTTCCACTGACAATTAAAGTGACAGTAGATTTTTTGAGTGCCTTTTGTTCGTTTTGTTTACCTAAATTATATCGTTTTTTTTTTTCACTTTTATAAATATATTCCTAAAGTAAGTAGATAGCATGTATCAAATATACAATCGTTTAGTTACCAATTACATACCTTTAAACTATTTTTTATGACCTGTAAACAATATTTTGAAATAAAATAAAAACAGTAAAAACGTATATGTCAAATTTATTGATGTTTTTGTTAAAAGTTTGGTTAGAATTAAATGTCAGTGGAACCAAAATGACATCACACTGAACCAGCGCATTGAAGGTTAGTGATATAATTAGAAAAATAAGGCTTCAGAATAACTTATTTTAAAGTAAATTGTACTGGTCGCTAAAATAAAAAAGGTTTTTACTTGAGGAACCAGACCGAATACTCGTATTTCATTCATCAGTTTTTTTAGATAACATTAAATCTTTAACAGAGTGATTCCATTACAATTTATTGATGTATTAATTAATTGTGTACTTTTTTGGAAAACACCTTCAATTATGATAGTTGGATCTAGAAAAATAGAATAAACTGATAACAACTGGCATTAAAAATGCAAATATACTTCCCAACTCTAATTTTTTAAGCCTTTTATGTGTTTTAGAGCCTTATGATATGTCAATAATACCATAAACAATCCTTGTAATAAGACTTTCGCCATACTCTCTTATAATAATTTGATACCTCGGTGGATAAATCCGTGATTTTTTACAATTCTATTTTGTAAACAAAATTAATCTAGTATTCGTTGATAGAAAAGCATCACCAATAATTGGCGTAAAGATTTATTACACTGTTTTACTCTAGCACTAACGTTCACTGCACTAGCTCAAATGCCTTTTCTTTCTTTCGAGTCTTCTGTGCAGAGTTGTCCAGTAACTGCATCACTTCTTCATTAACGTGGGAGTGGAGTCGACCCTCATGTTTTGCAGTAACCTCTTTTTCTTATTTGTCTGTATGACGATAATCGTTTAGATAGAGCCAGGGTGCATCAATGATACATCTTAGGACTTTATTTTGGAAAACTTATATTATGGTACATCCTCGTAGCTGTATTTCATAAATCCAGACTGGATTTAGGATTTGGTTATAAATGATATGAATTTGTTGTACACATAAATTTGCATTTTTAGATGCATAGTAATTAGAACTTTGAATAAAATTGAGATTTGAAGAAAAGTACTGTAGGAAAAAGGTTGTTATAAATAAAACACGTACCCATACTGACTATTAATTTTAATAAACTAAAATACGAAAAACACGTATTACAAAAATCTCAATATGAAAAATACACAACAAAAGGCACAAGTATAGTTATTTTGGTTCGCGGACTACATAATTAACAATTATACCGTCTACATATTCTCATGACAACAAATTATTTAATTAGTGATAACAAGAACTATTAACAAACATATTATATCAATAACCGAGCAATAATTGTTAATGTTTTAACCTTGCATTTTTTCTTTAAAATTTCACCTTTTGATTTGAGTTATCGATTTACCTAGAAGTTTTTTTTTTTTTGGAATAACTATAATCTTATTTTAGAGTCACTTTTTGAACGAGATAGAAAGAGAGGAAGAGAATATTTCCCTATTTACAAAATGTGGTCATTAGATTTTGCAAGTGTTGGTTTGATGATACCTGAAGATATAGAGGTGAGTTTTATACGATTATTTGTTAATCGTACATTATTCAATATCATTCCAAAAGATCACTGAAAAAACATTCTCCTTCTCCTTCATTTTATTTTCGTCGTTAGGACTTATATTCGAGATTGTTATTTATGTTATTACCATTGATAAACTTCTTATTTTTTAGTTGGTATTAAATAACAGCAAACATATAAATAAGAGTATAATATATGATTTTCTACACTCTTGGCTAGGATCAGGACTTTTAACAAGTGGAGGTACAAAAGCAATTATCAAAATAATCAATATTTTAGTACTATATTTCTAAATAATTTCAGGTACTAAGTGGCACAAGAGAAGAAAAATCTTGACTCCAGCTTTTCATTTTAATATACTACAAGAATTTATTGAAATTTTAAACAGAGAAACTCAAATTCTAGTAGATAATTTAAGCAAAATCTGTGACCAACCTTACGTCAATGTTGTAAAACCTATAACGGAATATACATTATTTTCAATTGGAGGTAAGTTTGTTGTAATTAAAGTTTATTGTTTAAACGAAAATGTGGTACCATTGTTTTAGATATTAGTTAATGACAAAACAAAGAAATGTTTGCGCTTCTTACATACAGCATAGTATATTTAACAGGACTAGAGACTGAGTACCCTGTTTATAATTTTTATTTGAGCTCGTTTTCTTATGATAGGGGAGCCAGTAACACTTTAAGGTGTGTTATTTAGCCAAGTCAAAATCACAAATTTATCGTTTATTCTTACCTTGTTGAACATGAAAATACTTTGCTACAGTTCCTGCAGTAGTGAAGCATTTAATGAAGACGTCTTGAAAAAGCCGTTGTATAAAATGCTAATCTCGCATATTTCATTAGATAATTAACTTCATACAAGCCTGGTACTTCTAAACGGCTTTTGGTATTCGTTTAAAATTAAATCATTTCTCGTTTCTTTTATGCCATTAGTTTGCCCCTAGGGGCCTTAGCCACGATAAGGTGGGAACCAGCAATTTAGTGTCTATCGAATTTTTATTTTAAAATGCCACTTATTAAAATTATGTATATATATTTTTTTACAGAAACTTCCCTTGGTGTTCAGCTTCGTGAATATTCAAATTGCTTTCAATATAAGCAATCTGTATATGACTTCGGTGAATCTTTTACATACAGAGCAGTGCGTCCCTGGTTATGGATTTCTTTCATCTACAAATTAAGTAATAGCTATCAGAAAGATAAGAAAACTGTAAAAACTTTACATGACTTCTCAATGTCTGTGATCAAGGAACGACAAAAGTCATTTGCACAAGATAAAAGTAATGGAAGTTATTCGGAAAGAAAAAGATTGGCTTTATTGGACTTAATGCTACAAGCCTATGAAAATGGAGCTGATATTGACATTGAAGGGATTAGAGAAGAAGTGGATACTTTCGTTTTTGAGGTTGATTTAATTGTTTTAAGATTTAATTTAAGCATTAATAGAAGGTTTGTTCTTGTCAGTATTGAATAATTTTAACAAATTTTATTGAAAAAAAATACTTCTTCGTCTGTCTGCTTATTATTTATAATATAACTAGTGTATTATTTATTTTAGGGACATGATACTACTTCCTTATCACTATGTTACACACTGATGGTACTTGCAAATGAACAAAAAATACAGGTAAACCTAACTGCTAATATATAAGCTAACAGTAGAAATACAATCAATATGTCCGTTTATTATTTATACCGAGTTTCGTTTTTCTATCAGTTAGACGTAATTACGCTACAGCTTCCTATCTTAAGAAAAGTTACATACCTATTTTGAAATACAAATTTTGTGTCTAACTGACAACTTGACTAATTTTTGCATTAATAAAAACACAAAAACAGCTACTTATTTTTAAATTTCTACACATCAAAAATAGCCCTGTTTCAAAACACAATAGGTAATTTTTATGCGGAGCATTAGTAGATAGAAAACAATGAGCTGTGTTTATCTAAAAGCATACGACCTCCCAACTATGTAGGTTATATTCCAGTATAAGTAATAATCATCTAGATAGTAGGAAGAGGAGATGATATACCATAATACTATTCAAAAATAAAGTAATAGTAAACTTACCTTAGGATGGTAACAATCAACCATTAACGCCCAGTGTACTCATTTGAGTACACCTACAATATCACGATCGCAACGCCACACAACGCCGTATTTTGTAAATGTAACATAAAGTCATTGTTAGAAATGTTATTTTACGACAACTGTGGTAGTCGTTTTCAAAAATTGTTATCCTGTTAGATCTGGCAGTACTATGAAGACTAGTCTTCATAGGCAATACATATCAGTGCCGCGTTTCTACGTGTTGTTGATGTAATTAGAGGTGAGTTGACATTATACACTATGACCGACATTGTAAATAAGTGTTATAAAATAAATGTGTTAAAAATGTTTTATAGGTTATGTGTCAACATTTTGATCATATGTAAATAGTTCTACGATATTAGGTTTGTTTGTTATTCTGATGTAAATCTCGATGTACTCGTTTGAGTACATTGGGCACATGAGTACACTGGATATTTTTTCCAGGAACATTTTACAATGGACATCAACGAAATTCCAACTAGCTCTTTTTGTGGCAAAAGATTCAAAACCTTAGCTTCTGCAGTTGATGCTGTTGAATAGGCAAATATTGGTAATTGAGAACTTGATGTCGTTATAATTCCACCAGAAGTAGATTATCAAACGAACGGGGAAGAATTCGATGAAGACAATTTATTAGTTGCAAACCTACCAGAAGATATTCCAGGCGAGGTGGAAATTGACCTCAATGGGATTGATTTTGAAGAAGAAGAAGACGACCTGTCACTGACGGATCTTCAAATTATACAACCAGACAATACGACTGAAAATTTGGATAATACCCCACTGTTAGAGAGATGGCATTTTCTAAAGGGGAACCCTAATTGGACGCAAGTACCTACGGTATTAGAGTTGCCTAGCACAGATGGAGCCGATTATCGGTTAGAACAACTTCGCCAAGATCTAAGAGGGCTAAATGCTGTAGAGATTTTCGAAAAACTATTTGATGACAAAGTTGTCCAACATATTGTCGATCAAACCAATATTTATGCGGCATCTAAAAACAATCATAACTTTGTAACAACTAAAGAAGTGTTAAAAATTGTTGTTGGTGTGCTTCTCTTCTCTGGGTACCATAAATTACCTCGTGAGTGCCTTTATTGGAATCTTGATGAGGATGTTGAAGTTCCTTTTATTTCGAATGCAATTAGTCGAAACAGATTTACAGAAATAAAAAAACAGTTACATTTAGCAGATAACAGAATACTTGATAGTGAGGACAAAATGTACAAGATTCGACCACTTATGAACATTCTCAATTCAAAGTTTCAACAATGGGAAATTTTTCACAAATTCTTGTCTATAGACGAAGCTATGGTTAAATACTATGGTCATCACTCTTTCGAAGCAATTTATAAAAGGTAAACCTGTTCGTTTCGGGTACAAAGACTGGGTGTTGTGTAGCTCGAATGGATATTGCTATTCATTCGATACATATTGTGGAGCTAAACCGTCATCTAGTCAAGGACTAACTAAAATTAAAATCACGCTTCCACTAGGTTCACGAGTGGTTCTTGGTTTTTTAAAAGTAATTGATACCCCAAGTGATCATGTCCTATTTTTCGACAATTATTTTGCAAGCCATGATCTTTTAAATACACTTCGAGCTACTGGTACTGTACGGGATAATCGTACAAAAAATGTCCTCTTGTACCTGCCAAGAAAATAAAAAAAAAGATCGTGGATTCTTTGATTTTCAATACGATAAAAGAAACCATCTTCTATTTGTTAGATGGAATGATAATTGTGCATTAACGATGGTTACAAACTATGATTCAGTCGAACCTTTAGCACAAGTCAAGAGATGGTCTTCGAAACGAAAAGAGAACATTTTAGTACCCCAACCGCAACTTTTTAAAAACTATAACCACCGTATGGGCGGTGTTGATCTGTTAGATCAAGGGGTCAATAATTATAGAATTGCTGTCCACGGTAAAAAATGGTGGTGGGTTCTCTTTACTCACATGATAAATGTAACTATTGTAAATGCCTGGAGATTACATAAAATTATTTACCCCAATGACAAAGTGGATCTTTTGTAATTTGTTAGAAGCATTACTCTTCACTATCTACGCTCCTATAATAAGGCTATACAAAGAAGATCTGTATATAGTAGGCCTTCTGGTTCATTACCAAGAAGTATATTGTTGGACATTTCCCCAAAAAAATTGAGAACCGGCTTAGATGTCGTCAATGTCATATGAGGGCTAGATGGATATGTGAAAAATGTAATGTGACTCTGTGCATTGAACGAGAGTGTTTCAAAATATTTCATTCTTAGTTGTTGCTTTACAGTATTATAATAATTGACATACAAAATAATAAATATAAAGTAAAGTATTTTTGGTAAAACTTATTATCCCATTGTACTCATTTGGGTATACACATTTTTTAAAAAGTATAAAAGAAAAAAACATTTTTTGATAGTAAGTACAAGCATGAGGAGGATATTTTTAGTTAAAAAAAAACCTGATTTAATATTTTTTCTGATAGGGCGCTGGTGGGCACTAATGGGTTAAGTAGGTCCGGACTTTTTGATTTGTTTAACGCGGTCGTAGTAATTTTGATATTTATAATTTGTATCAATATTTATGTGGAGTGTTTGAATTTAAAGATATTTATAAAAGCAGTTATGGATCAAACCGGACCTCTCGTGAATTAAAAATGTTTTAAGGATTTTCTAATATTGAATTTATATGCGTGACACTGGGAATACTTCGTGATATTATGTGTCTTGACAATATTGAGAGCTTTAAATTTTGCGCAACGATAAGGCAGCACTCTACAAAGACGTTTAAGAAAAAACGTGAGAAATTATCTCATTTAAAAACTACTAAGTAGATATGTGTTAAAACAGAAAGCAGCAAATTTTCATAGGTTTAATACAGAATGGCCCGTAAGTTTTTTTTTGAAATTCCTTTTAAAATTTTATAAAATAAATACTTCTCGAACGTTTACAAAAAATTATAGGTTTCTCCACTCTTACAGTTCATCAAATTTCTAGAGGTGTTCGACGCCCAGACAGAGAACGCGCTACGTGTGACTAAGATAGCTATTATACAGTCTGCTAAACAAGTTATTTTAAATAGTTTTTAATATTTTTAGGTAAATAAATTTTAAAAGTGTGGAATGGTTTAGGGATTAAATTGGTCTGATTGGACTTTCTTAGAACGTTTTTAAAAGCAGCTAAAGATAGTATGTAGAATTGAAAATAATTATTATGCCATAAAAGGTGTTTTGGAATTCCTTCAACCTTTTGAAATTGAGTCAGAAAATATAAATTTTATAGGATAGCGGAAAATACCTATAATTTTTTTGTAGGCCTTTGTAAATCGTGGAAATAGTTTATATTTTATTTCTACCTTATTAAGGAAAATGGTACCTATTATTAATAACGGTTGTTTCTGAAACATTACTAAAATTTTCGAAATTTTGTTTTTCTACAAAATAATAAACTATACTATTTAGAAAAAAATTTATTTCTCTTATAATTTTATAAAAAATAACAGGGGAATATTTACATTTCTTGATCTATTAAACAAAACGATAAATTATCTCGACGAATGACACCATGTTCTAGTACGGAAGCTAGCTTTACATTTTTGTTGGTGGTTTCATGGGTTTCATATCAATTTTTTGTAATTGTAGTTTACACGTACATATACCTCTTAACACTTGTTTGCTTTATTAAAAAAGTGTGTTGTTGTGATTTACGTCGAAATAAGTCAAAAACAACTTGAAACCCCATATAAAATCAAAAAGGAGAAACGGAAAAAAATTGAGCCTGTAAATGAACACAACTCAGAAACAAAAATAGCTATCTAATAATAAAAAAATAAAATTTGATTCTTGTGCAGCTTCATCTATATCATTAACTATTTTTGGTTTTTTAATGGTTTTTCTTGGTGATGAAAATTCCGATATCTCACGGTTATCGATTCTTTTTTTTTCTCCAGAAATGCGGACGACAGTGTTTTTAGATACTCCTGTGGCTGCAGCAACACAATCATTTACATTTTTAAATGGTATTGAAGGTGAATTAAAGTTTCCTTCTCTTCTCATAAACTCTATAACATTGGCTATTATTTCGCGAGATTGACTGTTAATCACGCGGCCTCTTAATTTGCTATGAAACTCCATACTTAGGTTCTATTAAACTGTAATGAGCAAGAAACACAAACGAAAATAAAAGAAATGTTTTAGCGAAATTTACATCTGACATTTACGTCTGAATGAAATAGTGAAATACTTGATGCGCAGAGTGTACTTTCATTGCGTAAATCCGTCGGGATGCCTGTCAGTAGTGCTTTCTCTGTCTAGCCGTCGAAAGCCTCTAGAAATTTGATGAACTGTAAGTTTTGTTATTATTGGCATTCCCTGAAAATTTCACAAAACTCGAACAAAAATAAGGCTCAGAATGAATTATAAATCTTTGAGGTGTTCGGTTTGCTCTTAAAAAAAAAAAAAAAAATAAAATGACTGAAATTTAAAAAGTGATTATTTTCATTGCAACATTTATGAACATGTATTGGACAAGTCGTAAGGCATGAATGCTACATTTATAAAAGTATTTTTTTCTACACCCACATGGATATTAACTTATCTACGCACAGATTACAAAAGGAAAAAGTATGCTATTGCCTTCATCTGAACGAATATATTTCATATCCATTCTAGGTTTAGCGTTCTTGCCTTCCACACGGAATACTCGAGTTCGATTTTCGGTTGGGGAAAAATGAAAGGAACTTTTTTCTTTCTTTTGTTTCGTATATTTAATTTATTATTTAAAAATTAGTTATTTTGTCTTAATAACTTAAAATATTTTTTTATATGTAAATTTTCATTAGTGGGTCGTAGAAAAAATATATTGTACAACTCGAGTGGATTGTCCACATCACACTCAGACGATTGAGCACTCCGCCTACGGCGTCGTGCTCAAATTTCGTCTTCGTACGAAATGGCCATCATATCCACTCTTGTTGCACAAACTACTATACAGGGTGTTTCCGAACTTGGCGTCCAAATTTGTAGGGGTGGTAGTTCGCACAATTTAAGAACGATTGGCAGATTTCATTTTTCTAAAAAAATTATAATAAACAAAATAGAGCCATTATAAAAAAAATCAAAGAGCAGGTCCTACCCTGAGCGCGTAGCGCAATAGTCCTCAAAAACAGATGCTATTTGCAATTTTGTCGATTCTAAGCGTAGTGTCGAGGCGATCCTATCGCTGTGCAGGACCGTACCTGTTTATAATTTTTGCGTTTAATCCATTGTATTGGTAATCTGGTATTTCCTATAATGATAGCCACTATTGATAAAACATTCAGAAACGAGGGCAGACTCGATTTGACTGTTATTAAGGATTAAAATTTTAGGTAATTTTCTTAAAATGTTGTGATTTATCTGATCGTGATCGTTTTAAAAATCCTAAAAAAAATATTTTAAGCGAAAGTAGTATACGCTACTGAGCTTTAATAGTAGCCAGTAATATCGTTTGAAGGTGTGTCAGCAGTGCGCAAACTTTATCCCACTACTGTCAAATTAGGATGCTATGCCTGTACATGTTCTTATTTCTAAATATTTTGTTTCTTAAGTAAATTGTACAGCTAAAAGTTCACTCTTTTTAATCATTAAAGGCGTATCGGAAATATTTTGAAAAACCTGAAGAAAATAAATAATTCAACACCTTATATTCTTGAAACAAAATATCTGTGGACTCAGTAAAACAAAACTATTTGTTGCCACTAACTTCTGTCTTTCACAATTACGGACAGGCACAATCTTTATTAAAGTCAGTTATAGAATGTAAGTGATCTGCGCATGCTTACATGTCAAAATAAGAGCGGCACTAATAGTGACTGACCTTAAGTGAACTTGCAATAACTCTCTAATAATTGGACAACTACGTGGATGACACCGTCAATGTTTGCAATTCGATTTTTGTTAACAAAATTGATCTAGTAGTTTTTCGTCGTTGTTTGTACACATACCTTCATGGGTATTCCCTATATTTTTGTAATTTCTACTCGATCTAGGCGTGCACAATCTCGCAAAGCCCAAGATAACATTATATCCTCATGGTCTTTTAAGGAACACTATATAAAAATTAAACGAATACAATAAATACCGAAAAATAAAACACATACTCAAAACTTATAAGTAAATGTCACAAATGACATTAGGATGGTAACAATAGGATCTTTCGTTTATCCCACTGGTGTAGAAATGAACTACACCAACGGACACTAAATTTTTCGTTTGGCCCGGTGTAAAATCCACCACACCTTTCTACAAGAAATTAAATTTAAGACATATAAAATATATCTGCTATCTCCTACTCCAGAAAGTTAATTTAAATAATTTTAGGAAGAAATTTACGAAGAAATAATATCAGTAGTGGGCGACTCAAGTATTCCAACATACAATGAATTAGGCGAACTAAAATTTATGGAACGATGCATAAAAGAAAGTCTCAGATTGTACCCATCTGTTCCACTAATAGGAAGAATAGCTGGGGAAGAAATAAATACAAAATCTGGATATACGATTCCAAAGGGATGTAATATAACCATACTTTTCTATGATTTACACAGACTACCAGAAATTTGGGAAAATCCTGAAAAATTTGATCCTGACAGATTTTTACCAGACAATGTTGCTAAGAGACACCCATTTGCTTATTTGCCTTTTAGTGCTGGAAGCAGAAATTGTATAGGTAATTATAAAATGAGCTCATTTTTTATTTGAATTCCTTATTTTCTTTTTCTTTACAAATTATCTAGAAAATGTCAAGATAATTCGTTTATCATTCGTTTTGAGAAAAAACCGTTTTAAAGCGATCAACCGGTAATTAGCGATATTTACCGTTTTAGTTAAAGCAATGTTGGTTATCCTTGGTTACTTTCTATAACGCCATATTTAAACCCTTTGAAACGTAATTAATTATAACCGGTAAATACCTGAGTTCAGACGTGGGTTAATAATGACAAGAGGAAGTGACATGTAGTTAATGTTTTTTGGTTAGATTATAGTATTCGCTCAGTCAAAATTTGAAATTACATTACACTTTTATTTAAGTATATAAATATACCTACGAAAATTAACAAATATACGCCATAAAAAGTAATTTCAAACTGTTCCTTAATAAATTCTAACATTCAGTCTACACAAATATAATTATTTTTATTACATCACACAATTTTATTCCAGCCAGTTTCATAAAATCTATACCATTACTAACAAGGTAGCGAATTAAATTTGTTATATCGCTGTATGTAAGGAATATCCGAGGGAAAATCTCACTAATAACACAGGGAAACAGCTGTTTTGGTGTCGAAGTTTTTTGAGCTGATTCTATATCAATTTAATGTCCTGAATTCAAATAACGTATTCATTTTTACCCAGGAGCTCAAATTTTTAAGATATACAAATATAAGTTACATTATTTTAACTCAAACCCGTAAGTGTAGTAAACAAAAGTAGATACGAAATTTTTATTTTAGTTATACAAAATACATTATGTCGTACTTACAAACAAAAAAAACATTGGCGAAATCAAATGGTCACTCAACACTTCGAAAGCTTCTTTTTAGCGACATTCTTGAATGTTTTTTTAAACAGTCCCTTTTTAAACTCCATCAGTAATCTGCCATAACTTTAATATCTTGGTGAAATCTTTCACCTTGTTCCTCACTCATGTCTCCTAAATTTTCTGGAAAACGGTCTAAGTGGTTGTGTAAATAGTGTATTTTAATACTCATATTGCACCCTAAGGATTTGAAACTATTAAGCATCTTGTTAACCATTTCAACATAGTTTTGAGCTTTATGTTTGCCTAGAAAATTTTCTACAACTTGATTCTTTGAATTTATGAAGGCAGGATCCTTAATTAATTGTCTTATTTGTGCTTTGAGTTTTTCTGTACTAAACTGATACATTTTTACCGCTATATATGCAAAACATGACCCATTCTTATCAAGAGCCTTTACAAATTGCTTCATTAAGCCCAACTTTATATGTAACGGAGGAAGTATGATTTTTCTCTTTCAACCAAAGCGTCGGTTATGACATTCTTTTCCCCAACGTCCATGTTTTCTCTTTGAGGCCAATCTTTTCTAACCCAGTGGTGTGTTTTGTACCTACTATCCCAGAGGCACAAGAAACACGGATATTTCGTGTAACCACTTTGCTGCCCAAGAAGAAAGTTTACCATTTTTTAAGTCTACACAAATCATCCATTCATGTTCGTGATGCTTTATCTTCTGCAAGACCAAAGCTACGTTATTATATTCTTCTTTCAGTTTCATTGAGTGAGCTAGTGGTATTGAACCATATTTATTTCCATTATGTAGACATTTTAAACTTCGCTTTAAACTGTCAATAAATAGGCGCCAATCATCTGGAAAATATTCAGAAAGTCCCATTTCTTTCATGAGTCCATTAATTTCGTGACAAAATACAAGATTGTCTTCTTGAGAAAAGAATGGTAGCAGATACTTTTCTCTTGTACGGTAAAAGGTAATTTTGGTTCCTTGTTCCAATAAATTTTTGTCGTTCAATCTAGAAGCCAGTACTTCAGAAGCTTTTTTCGATAAATTGAGATCCCTGGTGAGATCATTTAATTCATTTTGATTGAAGCGTTGAGGAACTGATTACGTCTCCTCATAGTCACTGTTAATTTCATTAGCATCAGAACTTTTATTAGCATCAGAACAGCGATCAGAGAGAAAATATTTGTCATCAGAGATATCTGGTAGCTGATGAAATGTTGGAATCGGTATTTCATCTGAGAGCGGGATAGGGCATATTGCCGAGTCTACATTGGGATTAGTCCACTTACTGCGGTTATTTCGATTGATTCCTTCAGTATTTACTAAACAAAAATAACAATCATTGAAGTGGTTTTTTGATTCTCTCCAAACCATTGGTACACCGAATTTTAGACATTTTCTTTTCCTGGTAGTCCACTGCCGTAAATGCTCTGTAAAAGTTTTACATACTAGATGCAGGGCTCACTTTTTTCCTGATCACCAAGGTTAACTCCAAAATATCCAAAATACGCTCGCTTTACAAAGTCAGTAATAGTTTGTCTGTTTTGTTGAAACATGTATTCTCCGCATATATAGCAAAACACATCAGGTTGATTTACACAACTTCTTCTTGAACTGGAACCTGAACTCATTTTAATTCGGTTCAATAACACAAAAACACTCTTTTCTTAACATAAAATAACACGCCAAATTGGATCTACTCTCATTAGTAAGAACGCACAAACTGACGAGACTTACCCGAGTTAGGGGATTAAAAGGGTCAGTTCAGGTACCTGATAGGCAATGGTTCCACTACTTATAGATGTACCTGGAATTTACTCAATTACAGAGTGACAATAAAACCATTGTACCTACATTAATGAATATAAAATAATTTTAGAACTCTCATAAATGAATATACTGAATAAAAACCACATTGGTAGATAAGTTGAAGTATCTAAAAAAGTAGAGCTGATAGAGAAAAATGGATTGCATGTACAGATTTAGCGTCCCAAATATAGTTATAATCAGCTCTAAAATCCCAGGCATAAAAAAAATATATTTTTTTGTTGCCCTGTGTAATAAATGTGTACGAATTTTCCTCAATTTTCACTTTAGAGTCAATAAAAATTAACCTAGAAATTAAATGTCAAAATTTCATGTCATTCCTTAAAGACAATTTAACGTTAATGCGCTACAATAACCGGTTATCTTTTTAGGGATTAGGTCACGTGATTTTAAGGTTAACCAAGGGTATAACCAAAGTGTTTTCTGGTTCATCGCTTTAAAACGGTTAATTATTAAAGTATTTGTTTAGTTTCAATTTAAACATTTTTGAAAAATCGATCAGACATGAAAATTTTATCCATAGATTGTGAAATTAGAGCATTTTTTACTTTCTCGCCACTCCAACCCTTAAAGGCTAAGATAAACAAATGAAATATAGATAAGTAACGGGCGCCGTTTAACATAGTCCTTGTTTGACGCTAGTACCATCCTTCCTCCATGCTAGTACCTACGAACTTTTTACAGTTGTGATCTCCATGCGGGTGTATCAAATAATTTTTCATCAGATTCGAAAGGACTCTATTATAAATATTTTATCAAAGACAGATTAAAAAAAAAATGCAACTAAAACATAAAATTTTATTTTACAAAAAAAATTGCTACTAACAGCACATTACAAATAATTGCAGTTAATTTTCAGTGCACAGACATGCATGGTTTTCTCTAATGAATGATAACTTTTTTGACAAAACGATACTGTCAATTATTACCTATGAAGGTAACATTTGGGAAGGCGAGACCGAGACCGACTTGAAGCGACAGACAGCAAGCAGCAAATCCTGCTAAAAGTGCTGTCGTACGTCGCGCCATCCCAAATGTGTTTCATATAATTACATGTGTTCAGCCATAGAGAGACCGCTTTACGTCTGTCGCTTTACTCGGTCTCGCCTTTTCAAATTGTACCTTAAAGGTATCATTTTGGTAGGCGCGACAGACGACAACAGACGCGACCGAGAACTGTCTCTTCACGTCTGAAACACATTAAATTATATGAAACACATTTCGCACGGCGCGACACTTCTCGATGACACTTTGGATCGGTCTCCGGGCAAAGCGTCTGCTGCGTGTCGCATTCAAAGTCACTGTCCTCAGACATCGCTTGTATTTGGAGGTGATTAGGTTGGAAATTTTTTTCGATCTAGGCAGTGTTGCTAGATGCTGGAACAATATGGGTGAAAAAAAATCTTCGATCTGAACAGTAGATTTTAATACAGGGGGAAATAATTATAATTTGCAGTGTAGTAAATAAAAAAAAACAAGTATATAAGAAACGAAAAATAAACATTTTTCTACCCAAATCAGAAAGCAAACAAAGAAAAACAAATAATAACATTTTTAATACATACTTAACGTACGGAAACAAAAAAAAACAATGAAAAATAATAGGTACCTACTTCTTTTAGATCAGTCTGAATTAGTTAATTCAAAATCGTTGTGTTTGGCATGCATGTTCTTTTTATGATGCCCTATTAATTCTTTTGTTTCATTTTAAATAAAAACAATGATTATTTTGATGTTTTTTTTATGGAGTCAACCTACAGTAGTGGATGCTTATTACGCTGCTTTTACTTCAGCAAATTTACTAGAGAAAATATTATTTGACCATTTGCTGAAGAATGAGGTAACCATAATAAATAAGGAACAAAATTTGCTAGAGACAAAAACAGTGGATCTACTTAAAAACAGTAGGTCTGGCAACGCTGATCGTTCCCTCGAATGATTATCTGCGGGTATCGCGCCACCCGTCTCCTCGCTTCCCAAATATACATTTATGCATCTGTCGTCCTTGGGGTCGCCTCGGTGGTATCCTGTCTCCTGACGCGCCTACCAAAATGGTACCTTTACAGTCACAAGAACAATTTCTTTCCCTCTTTTAAGTTCTAATTAAGCTCTTGAACACCCGGCTGATGGATGAACTTGCGAAGGATTGTGCTTGCTGAAAAGTCCGCTGGGGTGTGTAGAATCTGATTACAATAAGAACACAGACGTCTCATCACTTGCTGGATACGATCGCCGACTACATAGATCCAGTAGCGTGTTGTTAATATTAAAAAATCATGATTCCTATACTTTCCTTATATCTGTATACAGATAGGAAAGTAAAAATATGTGACCTATTTTTTAAACCAACCAACTTATTCTTTATTTATTGTCAGTTAGTATATTTTTTCTACGACCATTTAGGAAAGTGACATATATCACACTATATAGTCATATGAAAACTGAATAAGAATTTACTTTCTACCCGTGTGCGAATATGCTATGTTACAATCAGATTTTGCAATTGTTTTAATTACGTCACTTTATTAAACATTTTCGTTTATTTTCATTTCTCTGAAATAAATATTTATTTAACACATTTTCAATATTTAATCTTTTACTACTTTTGTTTTCTGAGTGTAGAGTAATTTCTTGTTAAAATCAAATATATTCACATCAGCTGTTCCGACGATTGTAACGTGTTAAGTCAAGATCCCAACGTGACGGCTATAAACATGGACATATTCTATAAATAAAATAATAATTATAATAAGTAACATTATATTCGTTATCAGTGCTTTCGTAGAACAGACTAGAAATAAGTAATATTATATCCGTTATCAGTGTTTTCGTAGAGTAGAGTAGATATTGCATTTTCCATTGTATTCTTTATTTTCTTAGTTTAGTTATAATTTGATAATTAAGGTTTTAACGTTGTCATTTTTATTATTTTTAACCCGGATTTCACTTTTTTTGAAATAAATATATTTCTAAAAATAACTTCGAAATCCCTTAATTAACGTGATCGATACGTTTTGTTGATGATTAGTAACTCTGTAATTTATTAATCGATTATGGGGTAGCGTTCGATATGATGTAATTTTAAGGATGTACATTTTGTATTATAATTAGTAAATTTATTATAAGAAGTTAATAATTAGTTCATCTGTATTAGGATTTAGTTGATCCAGCGGATAACAATATTAATTGTTGTAAATAACTTGTTGTGGTTATTTATGTGTGTGTGTATGTATTTCTGTTTGGCAAGTGGTTATTTATCGATGTATTGGGATCTAAAATTAAGATCGCAGCGCCGTCTGTACTTAACATTTAAACTAACTGTTATGGCTTGTTATTGTTTACATTTTTGAGTTTGTAAACAAACAGCCCATAAAAAGTATTTAGTTTATATTGGTGCTATTTTAAGGAAAACATATTGTTGTTAATTTTTAGTGATTAGACACTTTTATTTCAATAGTTTTTAGGTTAAATTAAAATGTATATTTTTATTTGGTAAGTACCTAATCCCCTATTAATTTTGTTTTTGAGTTACTTTCATTCATTTATGTTAATTTAAGATATTTGTGTTATCTTTTAATAAAATATTAATAATATATTTATTCTATTTTTAGTGAGATGTCTGAAATAAGGCTAAGTTTAATAGAACTTATGAAGTATATTGGTGCAGTTGAAAATTCCAGGACTGTTATTAAAGAAGATGCTATTTTAAATGTAGGCCACATAGTTTTCATGTGGAAAGAATGAATTTGGTGATAAACATATATCTGTTTATGCAGTTGTTCTCCAAACTAGTGCATTCAATTCAGATCCCCATATTGTTGTAGGCCAGTTCTCATTCACAAGATGTTAGAAATTGGTGAATGGCAATGTTTGTTTTAAGCTGGGAACAGTGGACAGTGCAAACATATTTCAGTAGTCTTAATAAAGTGTTATAGGTGTAGGTATACTGTTTCAAAGAACTATCAAGCTAATTCGATTGAATACCTTATGATTTTGTTCTACACCCACATGTATATTATTTATTCTACGCACTGACTACAGAACGAAAAAGTAGGCCATTGAACGAATATATTTATCCATTCTATGAAGTTATGAAATCCACCAATCACAGTTCATATTTAGTCACAAGGATACCATTATTTTTTTTTTAATTTTAAATGAGTGACAATCCTTTCCAACTAATTTTCAGTATATGTTTTAGTTATTGAGATTAAATATAATTATAAATGATTATTGTGAAGAATCGATAAATAATGGCACTACACAAAATATTCTTTCATATTTTCAAATAAATCTAAAATCAGTTTATGATGTGTCCTTGGTAGGGAAGCAGAATATTTATGGCTTCACTTTTATGTTTGCATAAACTATTTGATAATCTTCATTGTTCCATAATTTTATTTAACAAGATGTTTTAAAACAGATACAGAATAATTGTCCTTTTAAAATCGCATCTATTAACAGAAGTAGGTACTATTTTTTTTTGTTTGTTAGTTTTGATATAAAAGTTACTTAGTCATAATATTTTTATAATATTTAATTCATGTTACTTATTCTCTTACAAAAGTATGACACTTCGCAAGTGTTCTTATTCTCACCTTTTTAATGCGCTGATGTTTTTAATGTTTGGATATTGTGTGAATAAATTATATTAATAACATAAGTAACTCATGTGATTTCTTCTTTAAGACATTAAATGAAAATGTACAGCTTGAAATTTATGATTGATTTTGTACTTGAGAAAATAATCTTTTTAATAATTATTTTTATTCTTAAGTTTACTAGTCATTGTGTACGTGTTACATTTTGTAATGAGTGATTGTACATTGATAATGTATTTTTGTATATTTTTTATATTATTCTGTAATGGAATAGTTGAGTCTGTTGGTAAAATGGTTATTATTATAAGCAATAAATGTAAAAATCAAATATTTTTTTATTTTTCCTGTTAACAAAATATGCCAATGTTTACATAATAATAAATGTTCTTTTGACTGGCCAGTTGGTTTTAAAACCAGTGCCAAACAGAAATACATACACACATATTAATGTTATTTACAGTTACAATACCCAATAGGTCATCTTCTGAAGTACATCGGCTGATTTCACTGTATTTTCTAGTACACTATGTTAAAGTTATTAATGCCAGTGAATGAACAAAACTCTGTCAGATTTTAAAAGATCTGAAATTGTTTTAATTTTTGGGGTATGCACTTGTACACTAATAGGCGAGTTCGGATAGTCAGGGGCTGGAGCGGGACAAATTTTAGGGTGCTTTTAAATGACATTTAAGCGTGTTAAACTGTCACTAATCGGACTAAACCGAACGCTAAAAGGGTCGTTTGGAGTTAAAAGTGTTAAAGGAGTTAAAGGAACTTGGCAGACCGAACGCAATGAGTGTCGACACTTGAAAAAGAGTATTTGCAACCTCTATGTCTTGTTTGGTGTGAGTAGCTAGGCTATCTTGAAACAAATCGCTCTCAACTATGACTTGTTTATTCTCACTATCACATTTAACACTGATTGAACTTTTTTTAGTTTGGATCTTCTTTTTGTTCTCTCAATATTTGATTTTGAGATTTATCAAACATTTACTTAATACTGGTAGGAGCGATTTTTTTAAATATTTATTTTCACTTTGGATGAGGCATCTACAACACAAAAAAAAGGTAAAATAAAAACATTCAATCGAAAAATAAATCTATATTACCTCTAGGCAAATAATCATCTTTAAAATGCTGTGCCTGGGAACAAACTTTCAAATACTTTGATACTGGCTTCTCAATTTTCAACTCTTGTAACCATGAATTTCTTGCAGAATTTTCACTTGCATTTTATAAAAATTACCCTACATTTACCAATTTTAGGAAGCAGACGAAATGTAAAAGAAGGGTCCATTTTTTAGGGCTGCATTGAGACACAAAAGTGTTTTTCACTGATATTCCACTTATAGTCCAACTAGTATAATATTTTAATATTTATGATACAAATTTAAAGCATTAGCTCATTATTAAATAAGATATTTCTAACAAAATACTTGTTAAATTTTAAAATAACATTTATCGACACGACCTGATAAACAAAACTTGACAGAACACAGACGGTCAAGTGTCAAATGGCATAACTTTTAGTTCATAGTAGAGGGCGTATCGCTTATCTTCAGATCCCAATCGGAATGTAAATCGATTATCGATTTGTACCGTTGTCAGATTCGAAGCTATTCGATTTGTAGATATCGAATGTTTGTTTAGGAGAAATTACGCATATTTCGCTCTTTTCCAAGTTTAAAAGCCAACCTAGCAAGGTCGTCATTAATTATAGCCTGTGTGAGTGTTCGTAGTTATAATTTTATGCATTTGGAGATTTTTGGTATTGCATAATAATTAAAACCGCCCTTAGTGTTGGGATTGAGGGATTTGAACACCATACATATTTTTTAAAAATACAGTTGAATTCTGGATTTGGCTAATGACGCAGTTGGAGAAAGCGGCCGGTAAGTTTTTTTTTGTGTATCTTCATAGAACACGTGTTTTTAGAAGCGTTTTGTACGGCGATTTGGGTAACGTTTTATACCAAGTTTTTGTACCAAAATATGTACGATTACTGTTTGGGTAACGATTTGTGCCGTGAATTGTTCTTTGATGTATTCGACTCGACTAATGTATCGACTAATGTATAAATGTATATATTTTGTGATTATTATCTGTAAGAACTAATCGGTTCAATCTTTGTGACTTTCAGGTCTCTTAAGTGTCTTTGCTGAAGTTAATTTTAAAAAGTTTAAAATAAATTTGATTGATTTGCACAGTTATTATAGTTTTATTATATTTAGGTATTGAAAAACTTAAATTCTGGCCCGACCTTTAGTATACCAACTAAAGTTAGGAAAACCCAAGAACCCATTGCATGGTCTTATGCTCACAGCTACCTATACAGCAAAATAACCGGTAGCAGCTACTTTCCGCATCAGCTGTTACAAAATGTCAAACGCATCATTTCTATTTTGATCTATGTAATGTCCATATTAACAGTAAAATCGATATAATGATTTAATTATTAAAATTGACGAATAACTTGGATCCTAGATATTTATTTTTAACAATTATTAAAATAATTTTAAAATAACTACATACCATTATTTTGGCTTTTTATTCTGTTTAAACTTAAAATCGAATTAAAAATGCAATTGACATAAGACCTATTAGCTCAGGTTGTAGGGTAGTTGCAATTTGAACTTTGGCTTACACGACGGGTCCGCGGGCCCGCGTTCAAAACTTGTAACGTGATCTTCTAGTTATTCTATCTACTTGTTTAATGTGTTTGAGCTCAATTGATTGTGTGTGGGTTAGGTTATTAAATAACTCGAATAACTTTGAAAAAGAAGTTGGGCACCGCTATATTTAAAGCTTACTATACTTGATTTTAGATTAGTGATAAAAATATAGAAAATCACTAACCACTAACAAATAATATTTAAACTATGCTTTAGATAAGGTAGTAGCAACTTCTAATTCACATAGTTTTACTAAATTCAAAATTAAGATGATTTATTAAATAAAACTTATCTTTTGGTAAATGGTGGTAATATGGGGAATGTTTTATCGCATGGTATATCATCAGCCAATTTTCACAAAAAAATTTGGGATCATTATTCGTAATTCTGCAACGTGAATGATCTCTTGATATTTGGTATTCTAACTTAAACTCGAAACTGTCTAGATCTTCTAGAGATGAACCAAACAACGGTTTTCAGATTGTACCAAAACCAAAACAAACTTCTAGGTATAAAAACAATAAAACATCTTGAAAGGAATTCAAAACCGTCTAGATATAGCCATGCTAAAAAAGGGTTAAAATGTTAAGACAGGAAATAGGAAATTTGAACAGGATTTAGATAAAATGCTTTAACTATTAAATGAACAATTTAAAACTATTAAATGAATAATTTCACAGAGAATAAAATTAATATGAATAGGAAAAATCTTATTTAATACATTTAAACATAGTAAAGTATAATATCTTATTCCAAAAAAATAATATAAAAATTAACTGTGTGTTACTCATTGTTGATAGGTATTGAGGTTATGTTCGGAACTTGATAATTTATTTAGGAAATCCTTGTATAAAATATATATATTAAACAATATATTAGTATTAAAACTTACCTCATAAAATCAGACGGATTTTACGATAGATAAAAATCATTTAATACATCGAATGACCAAGATAATTTAAAAATTCAAATCAAGTTGATTCGTTGGCATCCAAGTCAAAAATAATTCTCACAAGACGAATCAAGGAAGAAGAAAACGACAAATGATATTTAAGAGGTGATTGGGTCAAAATAACGAATAACGGTTCCAACCGTTACAAACTTAGTGGTTGCAGAATTTTTTTTTTCTACACCCGTATTATAATAATGCACTTATATGCCCATAATCCGTTTCATAATGATACCCATTATGATACAGATTTTTCATTACGATACAGATTTTTAATCAATAGAAACCTACAATTTTTCAATCAAGCATGCTGTTTGACGTTTGTCCTAGGTTCCTATGTAATTATTTTAGTTGTCAAAACGTATTAAATTTTCGTAGGTAGCTAAACTTCGATAATTATAATATTAAAATGTCTGATATTAGCGATATAGAAGACTCCTCCACACATATCGGAGAAAGCAGAAAATACAGTACAAAATATTTTACCGCAAAAATCTAGGGAAATACCAATACCTGAAGTAATACCATTAATTACAATTTTGTAGAATTTTTTATAGAAATACGAGTAATTACTGTTATTGTGTTCAATACCAATATAAATATATTATTTATAGGTCTTGATTATTTATCGGGTGTAGAAAAAATAGCGTATGCAACTCTCATGTAATGGTTATTACATGATCGTTGCATAATATACTATTTTGTTTTTTTTTTTATTTTTGTTTCGAAACATGAAAATTGAATAAATACAATTATTGTTGATTATTTTTTAAAATATATTTTAATTATTATAATAATAACCTGGTTTTACATTTTTTGATGAAATTATTTTGTGGTCGTAGGAAAAATATTGTACATCACTTGAGTGAAAAGTGATTTTCCACACTTCTGCGACAATATTTCCCACTAGTGTGAAAAATGTCACTTTTCATACTCATAATGTAATATACTATATTTTATATAATAATTTTTAAGTTTATTATAATGGTTATGATGTAGCAGTGTTCTTTCCCAGGCAGCACACTTTGGTATAAATTACGTTTTTTTTAGGTACTACCATACGTATGAATACGGTTGATGTACTACCAAATATATTCGTGAAAATGTCCGCCTTATAAACGTCGATTACTAAGAATTTATCCACCTATAATTATACGTTTTTACTATACGTCTATATTAGATTTATAGTTGTAGTATATTTATACGAATCCACTTTGGTATAAAAGACGTTTCTTTATGTACTACAATATACGTATGGATACCGTTGATATGCTACCCAATATATACGTGAAAAAGTCCGCCCTTATAAACGTATATTTTTTTTATTTTTTATACGTCTAACATTACTACTTTATCTACCTTTTATTATCCTGTTTTACTATACGTCTATATTAGATTTATCTTATTTTATTAATGTGTAAAATGCGTCTACCTGATATTATTTTAAATACATTTCAAACACAATTAAATAAAGTGATCAAAACAAAATTTCTAAAAGAGGCCATGGAAAAATGTTAATATTTCTTAAATGACAGTTTGGATTTTATCCATAGCAGGTGTGTATACACTAGAAATAGGTATTACTCGTGTTTCTATTTTGGTTGTAATTGGTCTAAATATTTAGGAAATTTTTTTGATCACTTGTTCTTGTTATATGAACAGAACAATATTTTATTAAAAAAAAAAATAAACAATAAAATACTAAAAAATAAATAAGTACTAAAAAAGAAACACTTAAATACTGAATAACAAATTAAACGAAACTTTTCTTTAACTAACAAAAAATATATATGAAAATTAAAATCTTAGCTTAACACTTTGGATATGTTGTGTCCTAGACAGGCCTTAGCTAACTTAAGCCAATCTTACATAGCACTTCTAATCGTTCGGTCGGTTAAGTCTCTTGGTTCACCCCCATTCCTATAACCAAAAGGTAACTCTATTTCAGGTGAAATATTTTCTAAAAGCTCCAAAGTTAAATTTGTATTATTTTTTAAGAAATTATTATAAATAATAGAATCAGATGATATATTAATGTCCGAAGCCTTATTAATGTTATCTTTACTCGGAATAAAAAAAAATTGATTTGACTTTAAAGCATCTTGAACATTTTGTGTTATTTTTCTTAGTAGATGACGCCGAGACAGGGTTATTTTAGACATTTTATTAAATAAAAAACAACTGACCAAAACAAAGGAAAATGAGTATGCTTGGAATAACTAGATAGCCTAAAAAATACGTATAGAAATACGTATAAAAATAAGAGAAACAAAAGTAAGGTTATGTTTTGGAAATTCTGTAAGGATTTTACACACTGTAATAAAACAGTAGTTGTTGTAACATGCAACAATTATTAAACGAGTAGCTAAATTAAAACATTAATAGAAACTTACCTATGCTTGTAACCAATATCGTAAAAGCCAGGACGCCAAAGTAACATGCAATTCAACTGGGCACAACAACAACACCAACAATTTTACAAAAACTTTTTATTACATAAAAAACAATTATCGTGGTTAGCAACTAGTTAACAGAAATATAACTTATAATAGCGTGAATCGTTTGATTGATAGCGAGCCCTTCACAGCCACCAGCCACCATCATTCAGCTGATTCCCGATCGTCTGCCGGTACCTTACTCCCCTCTCGATTCTCTGCACTACGCGCACTTTGGACCAGCCCGACTTAGCTTGAAGCACACCCCGAATCTCACTCACTGAAACGACATGGACTAGTCCACCCCACCATGGTTATTGGCGGGTTATTTAAATGTTCGGGTGTTTGAAATCGGTACAATGGGGAATTTGTTGTAAGTATTACAGGAAATATAATTAAAAAAATATGGTGTAATGTAAATAAATATATCTATAAGCTTTTAATTTAAATAAACCTAAATATATTCATATTATTTACTTCTGTCTACTAGTTCATCGTAAACTGGTAATATGCGTTTAAGGTGACTTATATTTAAACGTAGAATAATATAGGTATATTAACTAGTATCTACAAACAAAAGCGTTTAATTTATCTGTTAAAAAACGTTAAGTATAAAAATGGTAGATGGTAAACGTTTAAAAAATCAACCAAGACGAAATTTAAACGGGAGTTATAAACGAAGAACACATATTGTAATATTATGTAAATTCATACGAATTTAATTTAAATAAACCTAAACGTATATTTAGACCCACTGTATATAAATAGTTCATTGCAAACTAAAAATAGTCGTATATTGTTAACTACATTTAAACGCAGAAAAATTTACAATTATATACCATAGGATGAATACAGAAAACGTATAATATATCTTTTAAAATACGGCATGTATAATAATCGTAAACTGTAAACGTATACGGAATCAACCAATACCAAAATTAAACGAGTATTACGTATAAAATACGTTAGTTATACTAATGTGTGCTACCTGTGTTCTTATTGTAATCGGACTCTATAAAAAAATGTTGGGTTCATATTCAGCTAAGACATCTATGTCGACGAACCAAATCTCAGAGGCTTGATGACCCGATTTGATGAAAAGTCCGTCATTTTATGGGCTAATAATAACACACAAATATCTATTTTAGGTCAACGCTTCGCCCTTTTGGAACTAAAAGCAGCTTTATTCGGTATATTAAGAAATTTCAAATTAGTGCCAGTTGACAAACCAGAAGATATGAAGTACAAAACTGATTTGGTATTAAGACCGGCAGGAGAAATTCGAGTTAAATTTGTACCCAGATTAATAAACATCTAAATTATTATTAATAATTACCTATTATTACCTAATTACCAAATTTTTAACTAAATTTGACCAAGGTGATTTTTTATCACTCGGCGGTTTATAAAAATTATTTTATTAGGTAATTCTAGGTTATTATCTGATAAAATAAGTAATTTGTTTAATTTAGGCATTAAGTTATCTTAAATTTTTAATTCGTTTATATGAAGTAATCAAAAAAAAATGTTTCCAAAGTAGACCAAAATTCACATATATCGTAAACGCTTCTTCGTTTTAAATATAAATTTGAATTTAATTCAGAGCCCTGCGTAGTTATCACGGACATATCTTTATATTTGTCTGGAATTGCCTACTTTTGAAATATTTTTTTTTGTAGTAATAATTTTAATCAAAAAGTGCGCTAAAAACATTATTCAGTTTGATAGATAGGAAATACGATCTCTAGTTATTATTGTAATACTATTTTGTAAGTAATTTTAAGGTTTATGACTCTAGATATAAAAAATATAAAAGTTGATATTAACATGAGGTCCATTAAATAATCAGCCCCTTTTAGGGTGGATTTATAAACTACGTTTAGTTCGCGCTCAGTTCGAGTTAACAAGACATAACCCCAAATTCTACAAAATAAATATATTTTGTTGTTATTTTTGTTTTAATTATATTTGTAGATGTGTTGGTTATAAAATAATTATAAATCCGAAATAATCTATTATCCAAAACATACTTATCGTGTCATTTTGCTTTGTTAATATTGAACTCGAACTGAACGCGAACTGAACGTAGTTTATAAATCCACCTTTATTCCCATATCACTGGTTGGTTATTATTAGGGGTTCTCGAATAATAATAATGACTAGTTGTTCCTTTCTATTATAAGTAGATCCTAATAATAAAAAATAAATACATTGTTTTCTTTAAATATTAGAAACGCTGACATTTTGTTATCATTTTTTTTTTTTTTTAACAACAACGCCTTATTAATATTGACAGCGGAATAAAAGAACTGTTGTTATTTCTAATCTCAAGTTAGCTGTTAAAGACGTTCTTCAGCATAGTGCAAGTGTGAGAGATGCAGCAGCCGCTTATAATGTAAGTAAGTCAACTTTAGCATGCCACATTAAGCTTCACCGCAAATTTGGCAAATATGACTTTGAATACTCAGCTACCAATGTCCTAAAAAAAATGTTCACGGAGGAAGAAGAGAAGCAGCTTGAGGACTATTTTTTGTTTTCATCTCAAATCCATTATGATTTAACCAAACAAGAAATCCGGGTATTGGCTTATCAGTATGCTGAAAGGAATAACAAGAACATGCCAGAAATAAGGAAGAAAGAGAAAGAGCCGGTAGAGAGTGGCTTCGCTGGTTCCTGAAGCGTCATGAAAAATTGTCATTGTGAATAGCAGAGGCAACCAGTATGTCACATTCAACGAGCTTCAACAAAAAAAAAGTGTCCGAATTTTTTGACAAACTAAAGAAATGCCAAGAAAAAGTACAAGTTCTCGGCGAGTAATATATATAACGTCAACGAAACTGGGCAACAGTACGGTTCACGTTCCAACTCGAATTATTGCTGCTAAGGTAGTGAAACAGGTAGGCTCATAGCCCTCAGAAGGTCTAGATACCGCATCGTAAAAACATTTTGACCCCCCATATGATGGGCGCCATGATAAATAAATGTCAATAAATTTTAAGTTGGCACTTCTGACAAGACAGAATCGGCACAAGTTTAGTAATAAGCGTAAGATCGGCGTTCGCCGTATATAATCGATTTTATTATCTGTTGTGTTGTTTATTTTGTTCTTCTAGTAAATGTTTTATTTAAAACATTATTTTTTAGTTTAGTCGTTTAGAGTTTTAATAAAAAACATTTGTGGTTTGTTGTTAAATTTTTACAGGATTTTCAAAATCTCTTGTTGTTTTGTACGTGAATGTAACAATGCATCCAACGGTAGAAGATACAAGGAAGGAATAACATTTCATGTGTAAGTTTTCAAAAATATTTGTATATTTTCAAAATCAAATAATTTGTGTTTTGTTGTAGCATATCAAAAAATTTTAGGAAAGAATAACTGATAGCCATAGGAAGACCAATTGAATCATTTTGTGACTTTAGTATGAGCCCAGAAAATTTGGGGATACTAGCTGAAACGGCAAATGTGTTATTGACTCCTTTGTTAGTGACCTATTGCACAATTTTTCCAACACACGTTCCATGATCCTTTGAACTTGGCTGCACCGTACTGATGTAAAACGTGTCGACCGTTACTTCTTTTTTACTTTTTTTTATTCGGAAAATGTCCACTATTACTACCTTGATACAATAATATTAGTTCCGTTCTAAGTAGGTACATATTATAGTTTGTATGTTTTATGCTTTATTTTATTACATGTAATAAATGATAGGAAATATACTTTTATAGTAAATAAATTGATTAAAGCAATATGTAAGAATAAGTTTATCTAAGGATTAAATTGTTAAAGCAATTTTTCATATCCATTGTTTATTAATTTGTTTCATTTAATTATTTCTTATTAAGAGCGATATCCATGGTTAGAAACAGGCTTAAAACGACTTCAAGGTTCTCTTTCTCAGTTTTAAATATTTTTTTATAAAATTTGGTATACCTACTAAGCAAATGATAGAGAACTCCGCTGTAGAGCCCGAATTCAGAAAAACTAATTTTTTAATTATTTCTATACAAATTATAAAAATTATTGCAAAAAGGAGTCTTTACCGGGAATTGTTATATAAAAATCAGCTAATTCTTTCCAATACACTTTTTTGTCCAAAGCGTATATTTTTTGAAAACCTTGAATTAGGAAATCTGAGAAAATCTGTCAAGATTCCAATCCATATTAATTGATTTGGCAACAAGGCGGCGGACGTTGGCGGTGCATGCAGTACCGGAAAATTGGGATAAAAAACTTTATTCTTTTTAGTTCAAGTGTAGGTGTTTTTGTTTCGTATTTAGTCAATGTGTTTATATGAACTTTTATGTGTAAGCTGAGTTATAATAATTTGTGATAAAAATGGGAAAACTTTCGGAAATGCCGAAAATTATATTTCCGTTTCGACGGAAATCTATAAAATATCGTGCTAGATTACTTAGAAAAAGACAAACATTAGCACCCCTTCTAAGCATTAAAGTTAAAATATATGGGAAATTAATATACTAAGTATTGAATAAAAAAAAAACCTTTAGCTTTAAAGCAATATTTACAAATTTAAAGCGGATATCCAATAAATGTGGTTTATTTGTGGATTCTGAATATGGTTTTTAGGTTCCGACGGTTTATTAGGAACAGACAGTACCTATTATCGAAATTAAATATCCTGCCACTGCTTCAAAACTGACTCCGAAAAAAGCAATGGTTGACAACATAATAAAATTTGCAATTATTAATGATAATGCGAAAATGCAATAATTGTTCAGGGGCAACTTAACGTAACTAAACGAAATATTTTTTTTTTTTATTTATTTTAATACCTTTAAGTATGTTAGTAGAAAAAATAAAAAAGATGATAGATTTTGGTGTATATGGAAAACAAACTAAAGCAATTTTATTTAGATTGTATACTACCCGAGATCTTAGATCCACGTTTCACTAGAGGTTTAGATATTAGAAATTTGAGTAGAAATCCGAGTAGAAATCCGACCAATAGTCAATAAAAATGATTATTTTTATTCCTTCTTTTACTAATAATAAATCATTTTACTCAATGTTATTTTTAAATATTTTTAGTACTAGAAAACAATTTTTTCTACACCCAAATGGATAGCGTATCTACGTACAGACTACAAAACGAAAAAATATGCTATTGCGTAAAATGAGTTATACTTGTGTAGAATCGATAAATAATAGCATTTCTAGTTTTATTTGATCTATATTTAGAAATAAATAATTATAAATTTTAATTAAACTATATGAAATCAATTTAATTTATATTCACTCATGTTACACAAACTACAATTTTCTACATCCACATGGATATGCTTTTTTCTATACCCACATGAATATTAGCTAATCTACGCACATACTACAAAACAAAAAAGTATTCCATTGCGTTCAACTGAACGAATATATTTCATATTCATTCTACCTAGTAAGAACACTGCAAAACAGTTAAATCCACCAATCACATTATATATTGGTCACCCAACTACTATTATTTTTTAAATTTTATGTAATCAAACTAACTGTCAGTATATTTTTGAATTATTGAGATTAAATATACGTAAAAATGAATATTTCTTATGTATAATCGATAAGTAATAGAATTTCTATTTTTATTTCGTCCAAATTTATAAACAAATCTTAAATTTTAATCAAACCATATAAAACTAATTTAATTACAAGTATTAGAACTATAATGGCAAGTGTGGCGACGGCACGGAGTTTGTCTCCAAGCGAGAGACCCGAGTTCCAATCATGGCTGGGGACTAATTAAATTAAATCTTTTTGTATGTTTATTTTATTTTATAAATTATTAAAAGTCATACATTATTTTAATAAAATTATTTATTTTGTCTTAATAAATTACTTTTTTAAATTTGTAGAATTTCGTTAGGGTGTCGTAGAAAAAATATACTGTACAACTCGAGTGGATTGTCTGTATCGCACTCAGACGATTAAGCATTCCGTCTACGGCGTCGTTCTGAAACTTCGTCTTCGTGCGATATGGCCATCATATCCAATTTTGTTGCACAAACTACTATTCACGCACAGACTACAAAACGAAAAAATGTACTATTGCGTTCAACTCAAAGAATATATTTCATATCCATTCTGGGTAGTGAGAACACTGCAAAAAAATGAAATCCACCAATCACAGTTTATATATTGGACACCCAACAACTATTATTTTTAAAATTTTAAATAAGTGACAATTCTGTCAAACTAATTGTCAGTATATTTTTTAGGAATTGAGATTAAATATACATTAAAATGAGTTATTTTTGCGTAGGATTCATAAATAATTTTAATTTAGACCACAATTTAAAAAATCCTAAATTTTAATTAAACTACCTATATGAAACTAATTTAATTACTACTTTTAGAACTAAAATTTTAAATGTGGAGGTGAAAATGATGATACGGCATCTGTCTTTCACGCGAGAGGCCCGAGTTCAAATCTGGGCTGGGGACTAATTAAATGAAATATTTTTTCATGTTTATTTTATTTCACAAATTAGTAAAGTCATAAAATATTTTAAAATTAATTATTTTGTCTTTTCCTAAAATAATACTTTAAATTTGTAGATTTTCGTTAGTGGGTCGTAGAAAAAAACATACTGTACAACTCCAGTGGATTGTCCACTGTTGTTGCACAAACTAGTATCAAATGGGTTATTATTTAAAAAACGTATTTTTATACAGGGTATTTGTAAATAAGTACGAACGATTTTTGCAAATTGTTATCAAAGTTATTTTGTTAAAAAAAGTTCCTATAAAAGTAGGTCGAAATATGCTTCGTTTCCGAGATACAGAATGTTTAAATTTTAATTTATTAAACTTTATTAATTATTTTTAATAGTTTTAAAGATATTTACTCTAAATTTGCAAAAAAACTTTGAAGGGACAAATGTGTATTTTTTGGGGTGTTCCAAATATTTCTACTTGTACCAGTGGCGTTTGTGCGAGAATGCCACTTTTTTAATAAAAAAGTACTGCGCCACTGACTTTTTCGATCTATGTTTTTTTTTATAAAATAACTTCGGCAAACATTCCCTAAAATCATTCACACTTACCAACAAACACCCTGTATATAAGAAAATGTAGAAATAGGTACATATGTATATTTAAAAATATATTTCGTAAATAAATAAATTAGTTATAAAAAAATTTTTTCGAAAATGTTACACCAGGTTATACCTTTAAAAAATATTTTAAACGAGAAAACAAAACAGAAATACTCTTTGTTAGACCGGACCTGCGATTTATCGGCATTTTTAATATTTTAAATCATCTATAGTTTATAAGTAATAAATTGAAGGGAGCGTAAGCCTGGGAATAGAGCAACGTTGCCAAAGTGGGTTCAGATGCACTGAAAGTTGTCAGTGTGTACTAAATCTGAATTTGCTGTTAGGTGTTGCATGGATATCGCTCTTAAGTAAGTTATTTCATATAAATATGCGATCCTTGTAAAATGTAATATTTTCTTTTAAATAGGTATATATTATGTTTGTATAAAATATTGTTCAGTTAATAAAAACAGAAATATTTTGTCTTTTATTTAAAAGAAGATTGTAAATTTTTCAAAATATATTTACCTACCCCAAAAAAAGATTAATAAAACCAGTTAGTCATGTACACATTTTCTATACAGTGAGCACCATAAGTCTTACCCCCCCTATCTAACTCGTTACTGGAGTCTTGTTGGGAAAATCGCCGAGACACGTCGATTTTTGATTTCTACAATGTACATTTTTGTATGAATAGTTTACCCTTAATTTCATCCCTTACTGGAGGGGAGCAACCCTTTCGAAAAATTTAAATGGCATGGGGTGGTGAGTGATAGCTCATTTGAAAGAGGGTTTTATTCTCTATTCAATCGTGTAAAAAAAATTGAAATTTGCTTCATTAATTCTCGACTAATTGTTGTTTCAGAATAACGGAAATTAACGTAGCGCACTCATCCTTAGAATTAAAATTCGCCCCTGCATGATTTCGGTTTTGGTTCAGACGTGAAGTAAGACTTTTTCCCATTAGAAAGTCACTGTTAGTCTAGTTGCTTTCCTATTTTGTGAGGTTTTGTTATTTTTAAACATTAATAAATCAACACGTAATGAAGCAAATTTCAAAATTTTTTGCACGGTTGAATAGAAAATAAAACCCCCTTTCAAATGAGCTATCACTCACAACCCCATGCCATTTAAATTTTTCGAAAGAGTTGCTACCCTCCAGTAAGGGATGAAATTAAGGGTAAACTAATTATACAAAAATGTACATTGTAGAAATCAAAAATCTACCTGTCTCGGCGATTTTCCTAACAAGACCCCAGTAACGAGTTAGTTAGGGGGGGGGTAAGACTTATGATGCTCACTGTATATTTATAGAGGTACTTTTTAAATAACTTTCAATACATTCGAAATCTGTGGTTTTATTAAACTCAATGTAACAAATAATAATAGGTATTCTCAAAAATATTTAAAAATAAAATCGAGATGGGACTCGTATAATTTATGGTTAGTGCACTGCTGTATGTCCCTGGGTTTTATACATTAGAACAATACTGCTTCTCCACTCTAGCAGTATTTTTTGCATCTCACAAGATTATATTTATTAAAAAACCAAGGAATGGTTTTGGGCCTATTGCTGTGCCCTTTTCCAACATTTCCAAAGTTTTTTTTTACTTTCTGCTGTTTGGATCTCCGATAGTGACAACTAGTTTTTTATCAAATTTTTAAAATAACTTCCATATATTTATCTTTTGCAACAACTTTGCTTACCTGCTTCATAATCTCTTCCCTATGCCCCAATTTCACTAACAGGTGACATCTTATACTCGCTCTATTAAATCAAATTATTATTAAAGTTTATTTGAAAATGCTCTTGGTAGCACAGTTTTTATGGCAAAGGTCCATATTTTTATATAATTTTGCTATTATTCATTTTCAAATAAACTATAGGAATAGGAGTAATCTATTAGTTTTTCTAAAAATACCTTGTTACCGATGTAAGTATATCTTTCCCTAGTTAAAAAATTCGAGTTTTTATTTCCATAATATAAATAAATGACCGGTTAACAATCACATTCTTTTAAATAGTACATTTGACATTGAAGTAGGTATTTTCTCCATATTGCCAAACAGGAACAGATGGTTTACTTGTAATTTGAATTATATTATATAAATCTCACTGAATTTCTCTATAATTCTCATAGCAATATGTACACAAAACACTTATCCAATAATATATATAACCATGTAAAAATAAGAACGAGAAAATTTATAAAACCGGTCCTGTCTGAACAGATCTAGGAAAATCAAATAGGTTTGTCAAAGTTTTGTTCTTAATTTTAAATTAGAAATTGTGCGTCTCACTCACTTATAACTAATAACAAAGTGCAGATTATCGGTGTTCACGTATTACAGAACACACAAACTAAAAATCAGTGTAGCCAAAACATAAATTTACCTAACATGGCGACAAGCTTGAATGGGGTAATTTTTTTGTATTGACAGCATACGCCAAGCGGTATCTAGACTTTCTGAGGGCTATGGGTAGGCTCTATGATGTCAGGCGAACGTGGAATCAATATTACTATGATAGCCGGTATTAGTGCTATAGGAAACCACGTTCCCCCAATGCTTATTTTTCCGAGAGTGCATTTCAAAGAGCACATGTTGAACGGAGCGCCTCCAGGTACCATCAGAGCTGATAATCCTTCAGGGTGGTCAAACGAAGAAAAATTCTTACACTTTATTAAACATTTCATCGTCCATGTGAAGCCATCAAATGATAATCCCGTTCTTCTGCTATATGATAACCATGAGAGTCATATTTCACTTCCTGATTTCACTTCCTGTGATTGAATTGGCCAAGGCGAATGGTGTTGTATTGCTCACATTTTCACCGCACACATCCCACAAATTACAGCCCTTGGATAGGACTGTGTTTGGTGCTCATAAGACCTTCTACAATCAAGCTGCTAATGGATGGATGCTTCAAAATCCGGGAAAACCAATTAGTATTTACCATGTTGCCGAAATCATTGGAAAAGCATACCCAAAAGCATTTACACAGCAGAACATCACGAAGGGGTTTGCGGTTACAGGTACTTGTCCCCTAAATTCAAAAATGTTTGTCGATGACGAATTTTTAAGCGGTTTCGTCACAGACCGAGCAGATCCAACTGAGGTTATTATTCAAGTTAGATAGTTTGGGCAAGAATAAAAATAATCAAACGTTAATGTTTTCAGCTTTATTTTTGACTTTTTTTAAACATAATGTCATCAACTCCGACAACTCGATTACCTATACTCTATATAATGAATATACAGGGATTGCTAAAACTAATGGGCAATATCAACACCCCCCTTCAATCCTGTAATACATTAAAAAATATATAAACAAATTTAACATATTTCAATAACACCAATTTTATTTCTAAAATACTCAAACCTTTTAACAGGTAAAGCTTTAGTCAGAATATCTGCCTCTTGCTCATTTGTAGGTACATACATAACTTTTATCATTCCTTCAGCTATAATATTTCTTATAAAATGATGCCTTACATCAATGTGTTTTGTTCTTTTAGTTTCTAGAGTTTTTGCCATTTTTATGCATGATTGATTATCTTCAAATATTGTGATTGGATCAATTTTGATATTCATGCTTTCTAATAGTTGTTTCAAAAAAATACACTCTGTAACGCAACTAGATAAGGCAACATATTCAGATTCTGAACTAGATAATGCCACTATACTTTGTTTTTTAGACTTCCAATAAATAGTTTTATCATTTAGCTTTAGAATGAATCCACTTATACTTTTTCTGTCATTCTGGTTACTAGCAAAATCAGCATCTACGTAAGCTTTAGCAGTTAAATTAGTTATAACATTATTTTTTGAAAATTTTAGACCAAAATTTATTGTGTGTTTCAAATATCGTAATGTATTTTTCAAATGTTTCCAGTGAGTAAGATTATTACAATTTTGAAATTGGCTAAAATATGTGATAGCAAAACAAATATCAGGCCTAGAGCCTAACATGATATACATCAGGCTCCCAATTAGCTCTTTATATGGAACAACTATACTTGAATCATTTTCAGCTACCAAATTTAACTTAGGTTCCATGGGTAATGAAAATTCTTTACAATTTACCATATCAAATTGATTTATTACTTTTTCAATAAGCCTTTTTTGTGATATAAATAAATTATTGGCCTTTTTTTCAATTTCTAAACCTAAAAATAACATTTTCTTTTCATTTGACATATCTTTCATTTCAAATTCCAAAGCGAGTTCCCTCTTAATAGAGGATAATTCCTCACAATCATTTGAAATAAGGATTATGTCATCAACCCAGATTAACAAATATGTTTGTAACTTTATAAACAAACAAGGATCTATTTCAGATCTTTTAAATTTTATTTTTATCAAATAATTAGTAAGTCGCTCATACCAACATCTTGGACTATTACGTAAACCATAAAGAGATTTTTTTAGTTTACAAACATATTCGTTGTCTGTGTTACTAGAATCTTTTAAAATTAAACCATCTGGTAAATACATATATACAGGAATTGCCAAATGTCCATTTAAAAATGCAGATTTCACATCCATTTGATTCAAAAAACAATCATACTCAACAGCCAACGCAAGCATAACTCTCACACTTACCATGCGTGCCACAGGTGCATAAACATCTTCCTCTGCATTAACATCTTGCTTGAATCCTCTGGCTACTAACCTGGCTTTCTTTTTTGTCTTACCCTGTATTTCTTTTTGTGTGAAAACCCACTTGGAATCTATAATTGTTTCGTTGATTGGATGTGGAACTATGTCCCAAGTTTCATTGTGCTCCAAGCTTGCTAGTTCTTCATGTATTGCTTCTCTCCAGCCTTTACTTTGAATAGCTTCCTCATAACTCGAAGGATTTTCTATTGGTAAACAACCTGTAGACAATGCTGCCATAAAATTCATTTCATAGTCTTCAAATCTTGTTGGCAATCTCTTTTCTCTTAAACTTTGTCTTAGATTTGTAGATTCTTCTGTCCCTATGTTCCGAACAGGATCAACTTGACTTTTTTTATCTTCTTCAGGATTATCAAAACCGAGTGGTAGATATTGTGGGTTCTCTACCAAATTCTTTTGAAATTTATATTTCTCATCAAATACCACACTTCGTGCTGAAACAATTTTAAATTTGTTTGGATCCCACATACGATAACCATTAGATACATAACCAACCATTATCAAAGGAATGCTTCGCTGATCTAATTTTCCTCGGGTCTCTTTTGGTACGTGAACATGACCTGTACAACCAAAAACTCTCATGTTTTCAGTGTTTATCTTATGATTGTACCACACCTCTGCTGGAATCATATTTGTTGAAGAAGTTGGTAATCTGTTAATAATGTAGACAGCACAACGAACAGCTTCTCCCCACAACATTTTAAGCATTTGAGCATCTATGAGCAGACAGCGAGTCATATTCATAATGGTACGATTCAATCTTTCACTTACACCATTCTGCTCCGAATTCCTTGCTACTGTGTATTGGACTTCAATTCCTTTCTCTCTGCAAAACATTTGGAACTCGTGTGAACTGTACTCTCCGCCATTATCACAACGCAGTTTGGATATTTTCATTTGAAACTTAGCATTTACGATTGCTTCATACTCTTTAAACTTAACGAATACTTCACTTTTATTCTTTAACAGATATACATGAGCAAAATGGGAAAAATGGTCTATAAAGAGTACATAAAACTTATATCCATCATGAGTGGCTGGTGTAAAGGGACCTGCTACATCTGACGACACAATTTCTAGTATCCTTTTTGACTTTCTTTCTTCAGGGATACATTTAAAGGTTGCACGGGTCTGTTTACCCTTTAAGCATACATCACATAAACTTTGTGCGGGATAATGAAAAGAATGGCCCATTCGTCGATGTATCAAATCTTTTTCTTCTGATATATTTGCATACATGTTTCTATTTAAAAATGACACTATATACAAATTTCCCATAATTCGACCTTCGACAAGTATTTTTGACTTCTTGTCCAATATTCTTACGCAATTATCTGCAAATATAACGCTCAGTCCTTCATTCTCAAGTTTTTTAACAGATAGTAGATTATATTCCAATTCATTGCATTGCAGCACATTCTTTATTTTGATTTTTAAACCGTTTTGATTTTGGACTGATAGATTGCCCTTTTTATGAGCTTTCAATTGTATTCCCCTTTTTGCAACGTTTATTGATAGATCCACATTTTCTTCCTCTATCAAATATTTTCCAGTTTCTGCATTCACTAGATGATTTGAAGCACCAGAATCGACTATAAATGACAATACTTCATTTTCCGTTACTTTGTCAACCTTGACAGCAATTTGGTCACCGTTATCATTAGTTTGTTTAAAAACTTGCTCTGTTATAAAAGCTACCTCTTCTTCATTTTCTTCTGCTACATGAGTTTGAGCATTACTATTTTTATTTATTAGCATACGACATTCACTTCGCTTGTGACCTTGTTTTCCGCAGTTATAGCATTTATATCGAAAAACACCTTTTCTAAATGGATTGCTTCTGCCTCGATTCTTGAAGAAATTTCTGCCTCTTTCGCTTCCACTTGCAAAAGCGACTGGATTGACAATGACGTTATCTGTGGATATTAAGCTTGCTTTCATCTGACGACTTTCTTCTTGCAGCAACTTATTTTTTACAAACTGGAAAGTCATGTCATTCGGATTTTGAGTGAATATCACGTCTATAGTTGTAGCGACAGCTTGGTAGGACTCTGGCATTGAAGCTAATAGTTGTGATATTTCCTCACTAGTATCGATAATTCCTCCACAGCTTCTTAATTCTGATACGGTCTTTTCGAAATTTGTAATAAATTCTCTGAGCGAGCCTATTTTGTACTGCATGTTTCTTAACTTACGCTGGAGTTCAACTTGTGCAGAAAGACCTCTTTTTGTATAAGTATTTTTTAAAATGTCATACATTTCTTTTGCATTTTTAGCATCTCTCAGCGTTTCCAAAATATCATCAGTCACCCACTGCACTATAATATTCCGTGCTTTGATGTCTCTCTTTATAAATTCACCTTGTTTTCTCACCGTTTCATTTGCTTCTTCCAGAACATCTAAGACATTATACTGTTCCAAGACTAACTTTACTCTGAACTCCCATGTAGTAAAGCCAGTTCCATCAAACGGTTTTAGATTAGCAACTTGTACAGCTGAAGCCATTGTACTTCCAGTGACACTTCCAGAGAATACTCCTGTGCACCAAGTTTCTCCCCAAACCAACAATTTTTATTACAGATAGGATTTATACCAGCAATACTATTATTCCATTACTGGGCCCATGACCTATTCAAGTTAGATAGTTTGGGCAAGAATAAAAATAATCAAACGTTAATGTTTTCAGCTTTATTTTTGACTTTTTTTAAACATAATGTCATCAACTCCGACAACTCGATTACCTATACTCTATATAATGAATATACAGGGATTGCTAAAACTAATGGGCAATATCAACAGTTATAACAGAACAAATTGATAATCTTGACAAGCCTGGGCCATTGCATCAAAGCATAGTGACCCCAGAAATGATAAGACCCTATCCAAAAGCTGCACCTAGGAAGACAAAAGGAGGCAGAAAGAAAGACAAATCCAGGATATTAACGCAAACACCAGAAAAAAATGAGATCGAAGTGAAATTTTTGAAGAGACAAGCAAAAAAGTCTAATCATAAAGTTCGAAAAGTGACAAAACAAGTTTTTGATGGAAGCTCAGACGATGATGTAGAAATAGGATCTGTGCAGAACTCTAGTGACGACGACGATTATTTGAAAAAACTAGTTGAAGATGCAAATGACAAGAGAGATGAAGAAATAACTATGGAAAATGAAATGATATTGGAAGGAGACTTCGTGTTGGTAGAACTGAAGGGAAAAAAGACCGTACAACAATGCATAGCTGAAATTAAAAATATTTTAGAAGACGGTTTTGATGCTGTTTACAAAAAAAAAATAATGAACAGTTACAAATTTGTTACTGCAGGTTTATAAAATAATCGAATCAGAAATTTTGAAAAAAATTCCAAAACCATCGGTCGTGGGTGGATCCGAACGCCTAAATGAACAATTCTCTTTTCAAATAGACTTCATGTCTTTCAACATGTACTAGATATTAAAGATGTTGTGTATATGGGTATCTTTTTCTCGTAATTCGCCCTGTATCCCCATTTGTTGGTCTTGTCCCGAGGAACATGCAAGGATATCCCAAGGTACAAACTCGATTGAATTTAAAAAAATTAATTTTTTACCAGAGTAACATATCAATGATATAAGCAAAAGTTCAATGTGAAGTTTGTCAAAAAGTTTAGATTTAAAATGATTCATTCGTAATCAGAGTAACGTATCAAGTTTATCAAAAAGGTGACGAAAAATGGACAAAACTCATTTTGTTTGTTGAAATATACATTTTAAATACTTGATCTTACGGAACACAAGCGAATGTTGATTATAAAACTTATGTTTATACTGTTAAATAATCTTTCCAAATATCTTGCGAAGTGAGAAATTAGGAACATTTTGTCGTTTCCTTGCAAATAAGGTAAATTTCACCAAACAAAATCCTCCAGAAATACTACTCGACTGCCGTCTCATGGAATTTTAAGAAGGATTTTGTTTCGTGAAATTTAAACGCATAACAACAAAATGTTCTCAAAAAATTATCACTGCTTGTGGCATTACCCTAGATAATGCATCTTATCATTCTAGGCAGCTTATCAAGATGGTTGATGGACAATGACCTGTGCGTTCTTGAATCTTATGCAAAGGTTAATCTTTAAGAAGTCATCAAGACAAATTTGACAAACAGTATGCTGTATATATAGAATGGACCATGTTCACATGTGAGATATGCTGTTTAATAAATTTTATTGTAACAGTTAGTCGCTATACAAGTTATTCTACATAATCAGTTTGTTAAAAAAAGCCAAAATTTTTTAAATTAAAACCAATTTAAAATTTGAAATGTTTACGTCATCGGGAATAGACCAATCAGCTTGGTTGAAGTTTTTTTTTGTTATACAGAACCAAGCCAACGTACAAACCGACACACAGAATGTCGAAGTGAACGCACATCTAAGTGATATCTAAAATTGACACAACCTAGACCACCTAACCTAACATTCGTTTTTTGTTTTGTATACTTTTTTTCTTAATTCTACATTTATTTCTTCTCTCTTTGCTAATTGGTTTAATTTTATTATTAATATGAGTTTGTCAGCTGGATTTATAAAAGTTGATTCAAGTGTTTTACCCATTGTAAACCAAGATATGATTACCGAGATGATTACTGCATTTTTAAAGAATACTCAGTTTATAAAAGACAGAAAGGTATGTAAGACTTTATTTATAATTTGTTTTAATAGTAGTTACAGTTTATATGGAGCAATACACCTTATAGTAAAAACATATTTATCTCAGGTCATTAGGGTTGTCGAACAGTAACAGTTTTTCAAAAATAAACATTTTACCTGTAACCTTTACTTCATTTATGTATTACCTGAGAAATGGCGAATTTGTTATTGTATAAAACGAGTTCATACAATTTGCTTACCTCAAAAATTAAAACTAAATAACCTTTAAAACTATTTAAAAAGCTAGTGCACATGTATTTACTGTAATACCATTTTTATTTGGTCGAGAATTACCTACTTGTTATATGTCTAGTAAACAATTGTAATATAAGTACATTTTTGTGTATGAATGACTACTTTTTGTAAATATATTCTTTCTGTTACAACTATTATACACATATCTAGTATTTACATGAATAAATCTACGATAATATTTTATAAAATAATTTGGAACATAGAAAAGTAATAAAAATTGAAAAAAATTGGAATTCATAAAAATGTACTCTTGAAAATACTAAAAAAATCATCACATTATTAAATATGTTATTATTTTTAGATCTGCCAAGCAAGTATAAGGAGATAATGCGATTTCCCATGAATAACTTGAGAAATGGAGATATTTGCCCAGTAAACGGAATAATTACACATGAACAAAAAGTATTTTGCATTGTTTTTTCCACATTTGAAGTAAATACTGAAGTCGATAACAAGTTGAATTTGATAATGAATCTATAGAGGACATTTTAATTTGACATCTCCATTATTGTTAGGGCTTGTGCATATATTTTTTTATTATCTGTAAATAAAGTGTTTTTTACTTTGTTTATCTTATTCAGGTATTTTTATTTTTTAATAATAGGTTAATAAATAAAATTTTCACAAATTTTACATTTTTGTTTATTATTTAGTCTTACAAAGTGAGTTCTTTTAAGTTAAAAATACCACTAATTCACACAGAAATGTAAAAGGTTTATGTAAGCTACACTTTTCTTCTCATAAATATTGAGGATTTTAAAAACAGTTGGGCAATCCTAAATATACCTTCAGTTTATTTTCAATTTTGAGAGTTCATTGGTTTTGAAGATCCTGTTCATTACACAGGTTTACAAAATAAAAAAAAAATCCGGACTATTTGACCAGACCATGGTATTCCTAGGTATTTTGTTGTCCTGAAACCAATCCCTGGGTCAGTTTTGCCCCATCACGTCAGAAAAACTAGATTTTAAGGTCATTTAGAGGTCAAAATGGTGATTTCTTTTGGAACTGGTTCCGGAACAATTTCTCAAGCGATCTGTTAAGTTGAGGGGTAACTATGTGGGTCTTGAATACATTCCAAACATTTGAAACGGTTCCTATATCCCGACTAGGACCAGCGCAGGGCCAGCCATTTGGGTAAAATGTTGTCATGAGCATTGTATCTCGCGAATTTCGATCTCCCTGCCAAGGTGTTTAATTTCGGCGAACCATTTGCTGTGAGATAATGTCAGTGGAACCAGCACTGACCCAAATGGCCCTAGGACCTTGCCAAAACATTGGAGTTATGCTAAAGTTGTTCGAGGTATTCGAGCTCGTGAATTTTGCTTCGCTTGCCAACAGTAGAATTTTGGCAATTGAGTCAAAAGTGCTTCTAGAACATCGTCCAAAAATTGGGTGAGACTGAGTATACTGCCAGGGGCAAACTGAGGTTGCAGAAACTAACCCGAAGATCCCAACCCGCAACTTCAGAGTTAGTCACCCCCTGAGCTAGTTCTCCACCTTGGGTCAGACCTGAGCGGGACACGAAGCATAACTCCAATGTTCTGGCAAGGTTCTAGGGCCATTTGGGTCAGTGCTGGATCCACTGGCATTATCTCACAGCAAATGGATCGCCGAAATTGAACTCCTTGGCAGGTAGATCGAAATTCGCGTGGTACAACAATCATGACAACATTTTATCCACATGGCTGGCCCTGCTCTGATTCTGGTCGAGATTTGGGGACCGTTTCCAATGTTTGGAAGGTATTCAAGACCTTTATAACTTCACAGATCGCTTGAGAAATTGTCCCGGGGTCGGTTTCGAAAAAGCACCATTTTAACCCCTAAATGACCTTGAAATCTGGGTTTTCTGACGTGATGGGACAAAACTGACCCCGGAATTAGATTCAGGATGCCAAAATACCTAGGAACACCATGGTCCGGTCAAATAGTCCGGACTTCTTTTTTTTTGTAAACCTGTGTTATTAAATCCCTCTGAATCAGATATTAAAGATGTTTCTTCTGATTCAGACAAAACTTCACTATCTTTAAAACTTTTAAGATGTTTCGAGGTAGGTTCTTGAGGTAGGGTTTTAGGATATACACCTTCGAACTTATAGTAGGCGCATTTTAAATTAACCGAAGGGGGCAATGTCAGAAATTGCTGCTGCATCTTGAAGATCCGGTGTATGTTTATTAGATAGAGATGAAAAATGCCTCTAGTAGAAGGTTATTTTCCAGCCATTTTTTTTTTCTGTTTTTCTTTTTTTAACCGACTTCAAAAAAGGAGAAGGTTCTCAATTCCTCGCGATATTTTTTTATGTATGTTCAGCGATAATTCTTCAACACGGTGTCCGATTTCAATAATTATTTTCTGTTAGAAAGGACGTACTTCAGGGTGGTCCCATATAAATTTGGTCAAAATATAATAATTAGGTCTGTGAGAAAATCCTCAAACTCTTCATTTTTTATGTATGTTTAGCGATAATGCTTACCACCTTGTCCGATTTATATGATTCTTTTTTTGTTAGTAAGGGGATACCTCAGGGGTGGTCACATATAAATTTGATTAAGATGTTATGACGGCATCGGCACGTTTTTGAAGTCGGTTTTTTTAAATTTTTAATTTCTAATACTTGTTTGTAGAATCAGTGAGCTCTCTTGTGTAGTGAATAAGAAGAATGGAGATATTTGTGTGGTACTACCCACTTCTTATATGTAAAGGTTTACCCATCATTTAAAAAATAAACAGATTTCAAAATCATCTGGTTTCTAAAAAAAAAAAGAAAAAACATCGTTACTACAATGATAGATAATTGAATAATTAAATTACAATAAAACATTTTTATTTTAATAAAGAGTATAGATACAAACCAGAACAAAATAATTTAGCTGTTGCGTGAAGCGTTTCTGTGTAACGATAATAATTTTCGTCCTTTCATATTTCTAGCAACACTAATAAATATTTTTAATAATGAATGTAAAATGTAAATCATTATCACATCTTGGGAGGAAACATTTTTTTTATACTCATAATATTTATAAAAACATAAAAATTGCATAATCATCGATTGACAACACAAAAATTCTTGATTCACAGATGACACATGCAGTGATGCCGCATTTCCATTTTCTTGTTTATTAGTTGTCGTTTTTTAAAACAATAAAATTATAAATATGGTGAAAGTTTAAACATAAATAATATTTTTAAAAACATTTGATATTTTATATTTAAAAGATATTTGTTTAACGATATTTTAAAAGTCTAAAAGTAAGACTGTGCACACAAACGAACGTATATTACTTTTCGTATACCGTCTAACTGGCAACGTTGTGTGGCTAGTTCCTATTGGTCTATTCCCGGTGACGTCATAAATTTTAAAAAATTAATAACTCTAGCAAATGAATAGATAAAAAAATTAAATGTAGCTTTATTTTGAACTCTATTATTCATAAAAAAAATTTCAAAATTTTTGAACATGTTTCATTGCTGAATAATTTGGTTATACCGTTTTAAGGCAATAACGTCAAAATTAAAGACCAGTCAAAGGAAGCTGCCCTACATAGTATGGGTCAAGAGATGAAATTTATACATTCAGTCAAATCATTTTAGGATTTCTTGTACGTCAAATTTGGAAATAAAAACTTGATATTGCCTGTGACTGAAGTACATTTTTAGTAGTTTCGTAATAAGAAATGTATTAATTATCTAGATAATTTACTAAAGATAAATCAAATCATTCTTATGCGCCCAGACTAATTTATCTCGCCTCTACCAACCTCTATACTCTTTTACCCACACTATACCAATCAGCTGTTTGCATGTATTATTTAATTTTATTAATTTTCATAACCTCTTTCAGTAGTTAATTTTTATCATTGATTTAAGTTTTATCTTGTGTACAAAGATATAAAAAGGATGCCACATAATACTCGTATGTTAATATACATAATATATAAACCATCACGCATTTCATCTTGGCTCATTGCATAGTAGTTATACCCAACAAACTAAGCACAACAATATTATAGTTTTACCGGTTTTAAATTTTCACGCGATATTCATTAATTTAAAAATGTTTGTAATTTTACTAGTGATATTGATACCATTGGTAATATTTTATCAAATACAAAGAAGAAAACGGTATGGTGAATTTTGGAAATATGTTATGGCTATTCCTGGGCCAAAAGGCTACCCTCTGGTGGGTACGAACAATATATTTCACACGCAAGGTAAATTTATTAAATAAATACACACAATAATTGCTTTCTGATTGTCTAAATATTTTCATAATTTAAAATAATAATTTGTTAATACAAAATAACTGGAATGAGAAAAAAGGTATTTTATCACCTGCTTCCTCAATTAACTGGTATAACGTTTGTGAGAAATAATACATAATTAAACTAATCTAAATATTTTCTTTCTATTATTTTTTTCTTACAAAAATATAGATTTTCAAAATAAAATATTTTCATTTAAAAACTTCTCCCAAAACTAACAATTGATATAATTTTTTAATTAAAAAACCGACTTCAAAATCGTACAGGTGCCCTAAAAAATTGAGATTTTTTATTTTCTCATAATTCGTTAGATCCTGACCAATTGTATGTGGAACTACCTTTGAGGTATCCCCTTTGTAACAAAAAAAAGGAACATAGAAATCGGACAACGTGATAAAAAATTATGGCTGAAAATAGATTAAAAATTAAGAGTTTGATGATTTTCTCATAGACCCCATTAATAGATTTTAACCAAATTTTAATGGAACCACCCCTGAGGTATCCCTTTACTAACAAAAAACGAATCATAGAAATCGGACAAGGTGGTTAAGAATTATCGCTAAACATACATAAAAAATGAAGAATTTGAGGATTTTCTCATAGATCCAATTATTTGATTTTGACCAAATTTATAGGGGACCACCCCTAAGGTACCCCGTTACTAACAAAAAAAGAATCCTAGAAATCGGACAAGGTAGTAAAGAATTACAGCTAAACATACATTAAAAATGAAGAGTTTGAGGATTTTCTGATTTTCTAATAAACCCAATTCTTAGATTTTGACCAAATTAATATGGGACCACCCCTTCATTTTTGATGTATGTTTAGCGATAATGCTTTACCACCTTGTCAGATTTATATGATTATTTTTTTGTTAGAAAGGGGCTACTTCAGAGGTGGTCCCATATAAATTTGGTCAAAATCTAAAAATTGGGTCCATGAGAAAATCCTCAAACTCTTCATTTTTTATGTATGTTTAGCGATAATGCTTTACCACCTTTTCCGATTTATATGATTCTTTTTTTGTTAGTAAGGGGGTACCTCAGGGGTGATCCCATATAAATTTGGTTAAGATGTGGTGATGGCATCTGCACGTTTTTGAAGTCGGTTTTTTTAAATTTTTAATTTACACTTGTTTAAAATCGGTTAAAAATACTAAATCAATTTTTGAATTTTACAAAATGTTAAAAATCTCACAAAAAAGTATACCTTTTAAATGCGCAGCGGGTCCGAAAATCTCTACTGTAGTCGTATAAATTGTATCTTATGAAACCTAAGAATTTCGTTCAAAAATATTTTTATTGTATACAGAGTGCTTCAATAATATTGTTATAATTTAAATGTCAAAATTGACGTATTTTAAAACAAGAGTAAGTATATACAGGGTGTCTCATTAAAAATGGGATACAGAACAACTGAAGAATTTCTGATAAAAATAAGACGAATAAATGAAATATGTTTGGTTGAAATTTTACTCCCTTCCAAAATACACGGTGTTGAAGTTGAAATCTCAAAAATTTGTAATGGCTATAATTTTTTATTCCTTCTAAATTTTACGCCACTCTTCAAAAACTTATTTGGAATATAATTTTGATAATAATAATTTTTTCATGTTTTTTAAATAAGTCATATATAGTAAGGTATATTCGTGATATAGGTAAGTTCGCGATAAATATTCAAAAATCTGCCACGATCTTACCCATTGCGATGGACCAACTGTTTTGCAGCCACGTGTACTGGAAAGGTTTGGCAACGTCCTATGCACCGGTAAATTAAGATTATGCTTCACATCCTTGTTAGTGGAAATAAAGATAACCATGTAGTATACCTATGTTACGCCGCTGACACACATGTTTAGATTTAAAAGTTTACGTCACTCTCTATCGCTGCCTGTCTACATTACACATTACCAATTGTTGTGTCGCTTGATTCACATCGAAAAACCGACCACATACTAGCGATTATAAAAACATGGTTAAAAACTATCATAAATCGTATTTCTAAATACAATAAATTGAAAAAGAAATGAAGGAATTCAGAGCATATACAATAATGTTTTTCTTTTTATTTACTGATTTTTAGCTTGCAGAAGATACTACTTTATGTGTAAATTTCTGCTTTTAGACGACAAATAAATATACAGAAGATACTACTTTATATGCTAACGGTGCAGTCATTCATAGAATCCGTCTGCAAAACGAAAAATGCTACTTAATGTGCAAATTTCGCAAAACTTTGATGAGGGCAAATACTACTTTATGTGCAAATTCTGCATTATAGACAAAGACATGTACAAAGGAGGTTACTTTATGTGTTAACTCTGATCTTATACTTATAAACTGCAATCTCGGCTAACTGCAACTCGAAAAATACTACTTAATGTGTAAATTTTATAAAACTTTGACAATACTATTTTAAATGTAAATTCTGCATTTAAGCCAAATAAATGTACAGAGAAGGCTACTTTATGTATTAGCTCTGATATTATAATTATAAACTGCAAACTTTGCTAATTGCAACGCAAAAAATGCCTCTTAATGTTTAAAGTTTGTAAAACTTTGGCTCCAGAAGATACTATTTTATGTGTAAATTCTGCACTAAAGCCAAATAAATATACAGAGAAGGCTACTTTATGTGTTAACTTTTTGCTTTTACTTATAAACTGCAAACTCGGCTAACTGCACCGCGAAAAATGCTACTTAATGTATAAATTTTAATGCGTAAATTCTGCATATTATTGCAAAATAAATGTACAGAGAAGGTACCACAGCGCATTTTAATTTTGCTTACTAAGAACAGATGGCGACACCATTTCACTACTTGAATTCTTATTCTCTTCGTAACCAACTTTATGGTATACTAGTGAAATGTGTAGCATTTGTTAATTCCATTAGAGACTGGAATTGAGAACCTATCTATTTCTTGCTGAGGAGTCCTAATAAGGACGGAACCGGTCCAAGAATGATGTTCTCCTTGGTGATCAAAATCAAAGTAGAGATAGTTGAAAATTAATTTCTATCTCTGCTGTCTTTCCTTCGGATGTAATTAAATGCCTGTTGCGGTATTAGCCAAAGGAGTAGTTGTTTTTTTTAAGGTAAGACGGTCGTTGTATTTTATGTGATATTGGCTTTGAGCTAAATTCATTTTATTTCAAATAATTAAATGTTTGGTAACTCTGGTCTTATGCTTATAAAATGCAAGGACGCAAAAATGCTACGCAAAGCTCATTGATTATATTATTGTATGGTTAAATTCTGCACCTTAAAAAAAATGCCCCCTTATGTGCACATGAATTAGCCATTGATTAAATATAGATTTAAGTTGATTCAGAATCAGAATCTAAGAGGTATATACATTAAACTCGACATTTTCACCAGAACAGACGCTCGAATAGTAAGGATCAAATTCAGTATCAGGATATTCTGGGAGCGGATCCTAATAGCAACATCTCTCTCGGAAAACCAATTTACGAAAAAATAGTAAAAAGTTGGCAAAATAATTGGAAGACGGTTTAAAGAATGGTAAAATATCAAAGTTTCTTCGCGAAATCAAAATCTGGAATACTTTCACTTGGGTCCCCCACCTTAAACTCCGAACCAAAAAGTTTAGTGACTAGTCACGTCATCAAATACAACCGACAGCTATTTATATATGCTGCAAGACCAACTTGAAAGGTAATGGGAAGTTTAGCTGAACCTCTGTAAGCTAGGCTTGGAGGGAACAGAAATAGACGCATCAAAACAAATTCAAATATAACAAAAGTATTATCAGACATCTACTATAGAATATATACATCGTAGGAACCTTATATATCCGTCTTTAAACAAAAATGTGAAAAATATGATAGAAAAAGCAGATATCGATGGTTTTTCATTTTGGAAAGAATTTTGTAGAGATATGGAAGTCAGACAAAGCATTTGAAAAAACTGGCATACATTTAATTTAAAGGCACCAACTAAAAGCAAACACTAATTTCAATCAGTCTTTAAACTTCAGGCACCTAATTTTAAATAGCGACTGAAGAAAACCAGGCCAGAGAAAGAGCAGGAGAAATAAAAAAAAACCAAAGGACGAATCAACAAGTATTCAGAAAAACAGAGAGGGGAAAAGGAGTTCTTAGGGAAGGAAATAAAGGTAAGAGAGATTGCTGGTAGAATAAATTTGAATAAATTTGTAAAACATGTGGGCTAACTTAACTAATGATAAGAAGGTCCTAAGATTTGTTAAAGGTTTTAAATTAATCTTTAAAACACAAAAGGATGTTTTCTCTTAGAGAAAAAACTAACCTATACACTTCATTTAAAAAAAAGTACTAAAGAATGCAACAGGTGTTTGCTTCCTAAAGAAAATTAGTTTGGTTCTCATATTTTTTAAGACCCAAATCTGTGATCTGTAGAACTTCTGTTTTCAACGCGGTGGGCCAGGGTTCGATTCTGCCCCATAACTTTTTTTTATTTCATCTTTAACAAATATATAGATTCTCGCATTTCAAACTGGAAGATCTCAGGTCTGCCCAGAATATTTTGTTACAGGACAATTTTGTCAAAAATTAAATTATCTCTTATCTCATCTTAATACATAAAAAATAAGGAAAGTATTTGAAAAAAAAAATTGAGTGTCTTACATTTGGTTTGACCATTTGCTCCATATGTTGCAAACACTTTAAAACCGGTAGTTCATCAACTAAGGCTTTTGAAAATTACCTTAATGATTTAATAATTACATCTAAATCTAGTGATGAATGTCTCAAACATTGTAATACAAAGGTTGATTCTTTGCAATCTCCATGACTCATTATAAAAAAAGTGTTTTTTATCTAAAGTGTGGGAGAACTCGATTGTTACGTAGCTGATGCATTTCTTTTATAAGTACTAAAATTATAAAGACCAAGCAGAAGGCATAGTGATTGTACCAAAATGGGAAACCCAACCATCCCATATTACAAAAACAAAAAAAAAATAAATAAATAAATAAATGCCTTTTACGGTACATGTCAACATTAAACCTAGTTATTCACTGCAGCAAACCTTCATTTAGAACTCCTTATGACCAGAGTTCTGCCCTAGCTCTCATTATAAATAGTCCCTAACTTTCATTATAAAAATCCTGAATAATAAAAGAAAATGTATATTAGGAAATTTCTAAAAGGGTCATCCTATTTTTCCAAAATGTATTCAAACTTGAGATCAAAACACCGTTTTAAAATACTTCAGTAGTTTCTTTCACTTGAAAAACTTAAAACAGCTAAGAACCAAACTTGTTATGCTTGCAACCCAACGGGTATAGACTTTCTTAAAAATTAAAGTTGAAAATGTCAAGGTGCAAGCTAACAATATACAAATTTTCATTGACGAAATGCTAAAACTTCGACTCCACAACGAGCCCAGTCTTTATTAGCATTTTCATTCCCCCATGATTTACCTCAATTTATGCTCGGCAAAAACAAGTCTCACAGGTCTTCAGGACCTTTTATTCTAACCACTAACGCTCCAGTCCATCCAGTATCTCCCCAAACTATTGGGTGGATAGCCCAAGCACTTAGTACAGATACGTGTATGTACCTCGACCGTCCTCATAATATGCGTCAATATCGAAAGCATTAGAAAAATTGTAGGATAAAGAGATTAGTAGTGTTTAACAAGTTTTACAATTAAGAAAAAGAACCAACGTTCGCAAAAGTATTAAAAAATTATAAAACTGGATTGTTAAAATTCAATATTATTTTTTGTTACGTTGGTTAATAATTAATTCATTAGTATTATTATTAATTATCACTGTTAATTTTGTGGGAAATTTATAGTAATATTTTTTTTTGCATATTCTATTGTATACATTTATGTAGAAAGCAAAAATCTAGTTTTATTTTGAATAGAACATCCTCTAAACAACTACATGGTTATCTTTATTTCCACTAACAAGGATGTGAAGCACAATTAATGGATCATACGACTTTCCTGAAGGAAGTTCGATCCTAATTATGCGAGCATCCTTGTTAGTGGAAATAAAGTCCCACCTCCACTATATTTATATTATTTTAAACCCCAAACTCCTAGGCTCCACAACAGGTAATGAGTAATATAGACAGGCAGCGATAGAGAGTGACGTAAAATTTTAAATCTAAACATGTGGGTCAGCGGCGTAACATAGGTATACTACATGGTTATCTTTATTTCCACTAACAAGGATGCTCGCATAATTAGGATCGAACTTCCTTCAGGTAAGTCGTTTGATCCATTAATTAGTCATGCTCTTGTACATGGACACAATTTGTTTTACAGTGTCGTTCTTTTCTATGGCGGAAACCAATATAGTCTACAGTCCAACCGTTTGTTGTTTTTTTTTTCTGGATATTGCAAAAGTACATTTTTCAAATTTACGTATTTTATTGCTTTTAAGTCGCACAATGACCCTGTCATGTCACACAATCAATTTTCGCTTAGTTTTTTGTGACAGCTTAAGTTGTGAAGCGGATTTCTTAAGTTTTTTAACGTTTCTTTGAGCTGGTAAATTTAACCGTGTGTTCGCTGTGCATTTTTTCTGGTTTTATTCGTATTTTTTTTTATAAATATAATAAATTCGTAAACTATAAGTACTAAACAATAAATATTTCGTAGTATTTCCAACATTCAAGGTATCACGAACTTACCTTCATATCACGAACTTACCTACTTCTTTATTTTTAGTATTAAAATGCCCATAGCATCTAAGAGAAAATGTCGCCAGTACGAAATCCCTGAATTGCTTGAAGCCGCAAGACTTGTAAAAGAGGAAAAAATGTCTATCTACAGGCAAGTAAATGAAGCAATATTCCCTGGAGCACTCTAAAAGATTCTTTAAATAGAAATGAAGGCGATAATCGCAAAGTTGCCAAATTATGAAGGCCGTTTGCTCTTACGACAGGACTCGAGACGCAGTTATTATAAAGAACTCGAGTTTGGATTAATAGTGCAGATGATAAGAAACATTGCTCATGAACTTGCAGAACATGCTGGACGAGACAATTTGTTCAATAAAGTAAACGATTCAGTTAGTAAATGGTGGTGGGCTCAATACAAAAAAGATTTAATTTAACGGTCCGTGTTCCTGAAAATCTGGCTGTTTATAGAGCCTCAATGTCAAATCCTGAAATAATGGAAGACTTTTATACAAAATTGGAAGTATTAATGATTAGAATTGGAGTTCAAAATAATCCAGATCGTTTATGGAATTGCAACGAAACTGGACTTTCTTATGTTGTCAAACCAAACCGAGTAGTGACCTCGCTTGAAAAGCGTTACGTCCACAAAAGAGCATATGCCGATAGTGGGAAGTCTCAAACCATGATGGGATGTATTTGCGCCAATGGAACATGGATTCCACCTTTATTAATTTTTAAAGGTGTCCGTTGGAACTACAGTTTAAAGCATGATTGCCTGCCAATTGCTCTAATAAAACTTTCGCCAAAAGGATGGATCAATAGTGATTTTTTTTGGACTGGTTTTGGTTCTTTATTGCATCAATTCCACCTACTCGGACGGTAATTTTATTTATGGATTCACATGCATCACACATCAATCCCCAAGTTATATCTCTTGCATTAGAAAATTATATTTATTTATCTACATTTCCGGTCCACACTAGCCATTTATTACAACCACTGGATATGGGCGTTTATAAAGCGTCAAAAGCTCACTGGTCTAAAAGCTTAAATACTTTTATAAAAGAAGCCTAATAGAACTAACTTTCATACCATACTGAATTCCGCGTTCATCTCAAGTTTTTGTGCATCAAACATTATGAATGCATTTAGAAAATCTGGAATATGCCCTTTTGATAAAAATGCCATTCCTAAAGAAGCTCTTGTGCCATCTCTACTAACCACTAATGAGACAGCTAATGATGGTGTAGCAGCTCCTACTCAACCAACCTCCGAAATTAGAAACATATTGACACTGCCGACGAAACCTTCTACTGCAAATCCGAATCGAAAGAAACGCGATTCAAGAGCAAAGTGCCTCAATACTCAAACCAATGTACAGTCTGTGTCAATCGACGAACCATCCACGTCATTATGTTTATCCCCATCACCGATCCCGCTAGCCGAAGCTAACCGAAAATCTTAGAATGCGGTTTCTAACAATGATGACTGGGACTGTGGAATGTGTGGTAGCAGTTATTCTCTAGATGTCAAAAAAAAAAAAACGGTGCCTTGTGGGTCCAATGTTCCTACTGCCTGGTTCCATACCACGTTCGAGCCAATCTTCAGATGCCAAAGAGGATGTTTTCATGTGCGATAGGTGTGGGCCCAATGAGGACACTAATGACGATTCTGAAGATAAATGATGAGTTGTAAAAATTAACATCTTATTTACGTATTTAACTATTCCTCGTTTCAAATAATTTAAATTTTATTTTACTTTAATGCTCAGAATTTTGTTTTATGTAATAAATGTGTTTTATTTTTTATCAGAAAACCTTATTATGTAATAATTTGAATATCACGAATTTACCCCCCTCTATCACGAAATTAAATATCCATATCACGAAATAACCTCACTGGAACATAATTTAATTTTTTTTTATTAGATTTACCAACATTATACATAAAATTGTAACAGTAACCTGTTACCGAGTGGTAAGTCTTTCCTCCTATAATATTTTTACCATGAAAACTTGAAACCGTTAACTCCCCTGAATAGAAAACCTAAAATCATCACGAATATACCCAATGTTTACCAAATTTAGTAAAATTATACAGAGATATAAAAAATATATAGCCGTATGTTCACATTCAAATACTCGTAGGTAGTTATTAGCTGTTTTATTTTGTAGAAATTTATAAAAATTCAATTAAATTTTAGAAATAAGTAATTTAATTAGACAGAATTGAGCCACCCACTACCCACTTGTAATGTAATATTTTTAAATTTGATTCTAAAAACATATTTTTAATATAGTTGAGCTAGTACGTGTCTGTCAAATAATGTACTTACTGATGTTAAGTTACTCAGGGGTAAATACTTTAACACACTTTCATATCACTAATTCAAATGGTTTGGTCCTTCTGAGCCTTCTCATTAGGTATAGGTTATCCAGGAACTGTAGAACTTTAATATTGACGTGATCATGCAGTCTTTTTTTTTATTTTTCTACGATGGTTTCCCTCTGTTCTTCGACTGTATGCATTCTCAGATATCTGTGCAGGTCTGAGTTCCTAACATACCAAGGGCCCTTATTATTTTGTTCTGGAAACGTTGTATTATATTTATGTTAGTTTTGTTGGCACACCCCCAGAGCTGTATGCCGTAAGCCCATACTGGCTTCAGTACTTGTTTATATAATAACTGTCTCTCGTAGCCAGATTTTGAGGTACATCGTTTTTTGAACATTTAAGACAGTTTGATACAGTTTTATTTTTGTAATCACAGGGATAATAATATATATTACATTTCAAAAAACATTTTGAATAAATGTGAGTAAAAAAAAGTCAAATATTTGTAAACTTTAATTTTAGAATCAATGTTTGAAGAAGATAGAGAGAGAGGAAAAACATATTTTCCTATTTACAAAACGTGGTCATTAGATTTAGCAAGCGTTGCTTTGATCATACCTGAAGACATACAGGTGAGTTTTCACAATTATTGGTTAATCGTACATTTTATTTAACCTTATTTCCGCAACCTGATTGGAATCTTCCAAAAAACATTGAAAAACCTTGGTACCTAAGTACAAATTGGGAGAGAAAGAATATTACTACTAGATCCAGTATAATTATGTATGATAAGATAAAAAGCAAATTTCTAAATATTACTGCTAAAGTTTGAACCAGTTGACAAGTACCAATCAACCAACTAAACAACCAATCAACCAACCAACGGTAAAAGTCAAAATAATACATGCACACAGGCCACTGATGTGGCACCTGGGCCGACATTGGGTCTTTCTCTCCTACTCTCAAGAAAAAAATATTGTATTGTCGTATGAGCCATTTTTAATGTTACGTTTATTAATTTTAAACAGTTTAATTACTCTAACACATATTCACCAAATATACCTACTTATTTTATAACTAATTTATTTTTACTCAAAACTGCATTGATTTATATTATTTACTTTACTTTAATTCTAAACTAATGTAAAGTAACGAAAAAGAATCCATTTATTTAATACGAAAATGTTGCGTTACAGACAAATCCAGTAATATCTTAAAGAATCTCGATAGTCTAGATGTTCTCGAAATCCTTCATTCACGAATCAGACCAAAAGCGAAACACAGACGAGCTGCTGATTGCGATAACGTAAACAGAGATTAAGGACAGACTGGTTGAAAATGGCTGACACGACAGTAATATATTAAAAAAGGAATATTTTATCTTCTATTTTTTCCGGTGAGAACATAATTTCTACGGTATTTTGTTTTGACCAATTGTCATCAAAACTGAATTGAACTGTGTGAACGCTCTGATCAGGTTTCAACTAAATAGGCATAAACAGCAGCAATGGATCAATACTTCTTTAAATTTTGAAATTAAACCGAACACATCGTCCATCAGACACTTGCTGCTTCTGTCCTTCCTTTTAATTTTGAAAACCCTATAACAATCCCCTTCGCCCAAGAGACATCCAATATGCCTGTCAATCAGGTCAAAACAACCCCAAAGCCTGGTTTCATTAACAGAAGAATGCTGAAAAACCTTCCTGAAATCATGTTTTCCATTCTCACCCTTCTCACAATTCAAATTCCCAAACATGGCGAGAGTTCCAAATCATTAGATTCATACCGTCCTATTTTTCTCATATCTGTAGTAGATAAATTCTTTGAACTCAATTTTAACATGGTTTTGACCCCATCAAATTGCTCAGGACGTTCTTACTTCGATCGATACAACTGCTGCCACAGCAGTCAATTTATATTAAATCTTCTTAGCCGTTCTGCTTGACGTTCAAAAAACTTCCCCACTTCAGATAATATAGATTGTTGCGACTGTACATAATATTTAAATTTGCAAGAAAAACAGGTAAATAATCTGTACAAACAGTATATTATAGCAAAAGTAAAAGTTGGAAAGCCTTTTGCTAGTTCTCCCACTTTATACACCTAAATTGGCAGGTTTGCGGCGGATCTCACCGAAGTGGATGCGATACATTGGCGTACTAAATTATTTTATAGATGTTAATAACAATTTCGAGTAAATAGTTTAATAAATTGTGAATAGCTGTTGAAATTTTGTAAAATTATGATTTGAATACATGGTTAATAATCTTTTATAGTCCATAATTACATGCGATTGTCCGGTTCCACCGATAACAATTTAAAATTACTTATTCTATGAAACGACACTGGCAGGTAAACATTACTGCGAAATACTCGAAGCCGTCCGACGTGGTTTGACGTTTACCCACTCTCTACCTACCAAGAGTCTTTCCAACTTTTTCTTTCGCTATACCAGGGGGGATATCGCGCAAAGTGTCATAGCGGCGATGATGTCATGCGTAGAGTTAGTAGAGTTGGCACCAAGTAAATATAATATGACAGACGCACGTTGCAGTGATTTGTAAGTTATTATTAGTGATTTATAACCTTTTAAGCGAATATCTGTATTATATTATAGTGTTCTTTGTGAGTGGCATTAGTGATAAACATTAAAAAATGAAGTACGCAATTTACGGATGTAACAGTAACAATCAAAGGAAAGGAGTTGAAAAAGAAGTTGTTTCTCACATTCTTCGACAGTAAGAGGTTAGTCAGAAATGGCCAAAGGGCGGCTCTAGTTATAGGTCCCAGGGAGCCTTGCTTCTTTCTTAATTAACATTTTTACATTCCATGAGGCTTTTTTTTTAAATATACTAAAAAGGGAAATGTTATAGACAATGCTACCCACTCCTCCTCGAAAATTTGACTAAGACGCCGTTGCTGTGGCCTGTGGCCATGCAGAAAATTGTCATGTGTGCTCCAAGCACTTTTAACCTTTTAATTATAAGATGGACCTCAAACCGACCTCACGTTAGTTCATTTGCAACTCAGGACTTCTTAACTGGGGACTCTACCCCTTTGAAAGCAATATATAGCAAAGGTAAAATTAATTATGTCGCAAAAAATAAAACTTCGGCATGTTGTAATTGATGAAAGAAAAAAAACTGTCAGTTACTAGGTCCAGGAAAAATGCAGTGACATTTTATTTTAATTTTGTATATACACTCACCATGTAACAGTTATTTGTATTGGGTACATTTATTTTTATGCTTTGTATTATATTATATGTATGAAATAGTATATTACGTAACAAGAATTGTAAGTAACCCATTACGCATGAAGTGAAAAAGTTTACGCACGAAGCGGCGCAGCGGCGAGTGCGTAAATTTCACGAGTGCGTAATGGACTTACAACTCGTGTAACGTACTATACTTTTTCTACGCCGACTTATTTTCTTCTATTAAATAAAGGACATACGCTTGTGTCGCAAATCCATACATTTTCGATAGGTAATTTCGTACCTTTCTTTGGATTTTAGTGGTAACAAATTATGTGTGGCATCTTGAGCTTTTTCTAAAATCTCCGGTGGAGTGCTCATAATTTCATCAGTTTTACTACTAACAGACATATACGTAGGTAAAGTTGAGAAAATGATCGAATACAATAATATTTTACAAACGAATTGACGTTTATTTCCATAGCATGCTAAGAAAACGCGACTTGGTTTTTTAAAATTGTATAATGTGTTGCCGTCATTTAGGGGCATCATATTTTTATTCCAAAATGTATCTCGCTAATGCTAAAAGTTTTTATGTTTTTAAATTCACTAAATTTATGTAAATAAACCAGATAAAGTCTTACGTAGATAAAAATTTGATTGCAATTTGATTAAACTAAAAAATTTAAGTTTTCTTATCAAAACGCACGTGTATGTTATGAGATCTCATTACGTGTATGTTTTTGTTAAATGTCATTTTTCTACGCCCATGTCAGTAAACATTAAAAATCGCACTGTCAACATTCCTTGTAAATTTTCTCAACTTTACCTGCGAATATGTCTGTTAGTAGTGAAAGCGATTAAATTATGAGCACTCCACCGGAGATTTTAGAAAAAGGTCAAGATGCCACACATAATTTGTTACCGCTAAAATCCAAAGAAAGGTTCGAAATTACCTATCCAAAATTTATGGATTGGCGACACAAGCATATGTCCTTTATTTAATAGAAGAAAATAAGTGGGCGTAGAAAAAGTATAGTACGTTACATGAGTTGTAAGCCCATAACGTACTCGTGAAATTTACTTACAACTCTTGTTACGGATTATACTATTATACCTCTTTCCTTAATAATATCTTTAGATATTTGATGCCATTTTTAAAATATTATCCTTTAATATTTATGAAATTTCTGTAAATAGCATTTAGTTTCCTCATACAGTATTTTTAAATTCCCGCCTATATAAACTCTACGCATGACGTCATGCGCATGGTCGTCCTATTTTTAACACAGTTGATATCCTACCTTCTATTTTTTATACCATGGTATCTTACTGGCATCAAGCTTGTTTACCAAGCTGATATATTATTATTTAATATTTAATAAATAAATACATGTTTTACATCACTACATAATGCTATGATAAATAAGTAAAACAAACTATATTAACGGAAAACCCAGTATTTACAAAATAATCAAATTACAGTATTAAGTTTAAGTAGTTTTCATTGAGAAATAGTTAAAAAAATAGTACACAAACAATCTTTTCTTCTAACATTGCAATATTCTTTTAAATATTCTAAATGAATTGAAAAATCATTGGAACACGACAGGCTATTCAATTCACGAGATACGCGTGTAAGTGGATTATAACAACCATAATTTGTTAAATGTCTATTGTCATATAAGAATGATCAATTCCTAGTTCTTGATATAAAATTAAAGTAAAATAAAGGCAAGCAGTTCCGGACAATTTTTTAACCCATTGAACAACTTATGTAAGAATAGAAAATCCGCATTATTCCTTCGTTTTTTACGAGAGTAAATATTGATTAATTCCAGAAATTTGATGCTAATATCTAGCTAGTTAATTCCTAGATTTGTCAATATCTGCCAGTTAATAGTTGTCATCGCACTCATTATTTCGTAGTACCATTAAGAGCAAACCGAACACCTCGAAAATTTCTATTTACTTTTGAGCCTTTATTGTTAGTCTGATTTTTATGAAACTTTCAGGGAATACCAATAATAACAAAACTTAGGGTGAACAAACCTTGACTTTTGTAAACAATCGAAAAGTATTTATTTTGATAATTTTTAAAAGAAATCTAAACAAAGAACATTTACGCGTCATTCTGTATTAAATCTGCTAATATTTGTTGCTTTTTGTTTTAATAAATAACTAGTGGTTTTCTTAAATGTCTTTGCAGAGTACTGCCTTATTGTTGCACAAATTAAGAGCTCCCGTTATTGCGCGCATATAAATACAATTTTATATTATGAAATCCACAAAACATTTTTGCTTTCGCAAGAGGTCCGGTTTACTTTTAAGGTGATTACAGCACCCCTTATAATTTTCGGACAAGGATATCTCAAAAAGCGATTTGGTTAAAAAAATTGAAATTTTGACAAAATAAATAAGGTAATTTAGATATGCAAATATTTTTAAAGTTTTAATTCTGTCCAGTTTCCGAGAAAATACAATCAAAGTGCCTAAAATTTTAAAATATCATAATGATAATAAATGCATATCTCAACAGTACTATCCTTAATATAATCTCCAAATTTGAGTTCTTTATGTCTTGTTAATGATTTTTTGAAATTCGTCTAAATTAGTGGCTAAAACGGCTCGTTAAGTGCTGCCTTCTGGTGTAATCCGTCTGTAACTATCGTATCGTACACTCTTAGTCATCATTCGTTTCGAAAGCGTACACCAGTTTACACCAGAAGGCAGCACTTAACGAGGCGTTTTAGCCACTAATTTTGACGAATTTTAAAAAATCATTAACAAGATTTTAAGAGCTAAAATTTGAGGATTATGTTAAGAATAATGCTGTTGGGGAATGTATTTATTTTCATTATGATATTTTAAACTTTAAAGCTCTTTAATTTTTTTTCTCGGAAATTGGAAAGATTTAAAACTTTAAAAATTTAATATATTTTGTCAAAATTTAATTTTTTTAACAAAATAAGTTGTTGAGATATCGTTATTCGAAAATTATAAGGTCACATTTTTCTATATCAATATATACAGGGTGTTTCTTAATGATATGCGAATAATTAAGGGTGTAAATCTACATGAAAAATTAATGATAGTTTGTTTTAAAAACTGTGGCCCAAAAATGTTCCGTTACAAAAATACAGGGGGCATGAGACATTTCAGTGCTATTTATTATATATATATATATATATATATATATATATATATATATATATATATATATATATATATATATATATATATATATATATATATATATATATATATATATATAATTTTCAACTTTAACAGTGGCGTGCGTACGGGCGTACCCTTAATATTTTTGAAAAAAAAAAGATACATCAATGGTTTTTTTCCAGCTAAAAATTATTTGAGTAATTATTGAAGAGTAAAGAAAAAAATTACATTTGGGCCATAGCTTTTGATAAAAATTGTTGATATTAAGTGTAGCCTACCACTTATTATGTTAGTATTGATAAACTCTATTTTTTTTTAGTTGGTGTTAAATAACAACAAACATATAAATAAAAGTATGTTTTATGATTTTCTACACTCTTGGCTTGGATCCGGACTTTTAACAAGTGGAGGTACAAAAACAATTTTAATACTAATCGTCATTTTTGTACTTAATTTCTAAACAATTTCAGGTGCCAAGTGGCACAAGAGAAGGAAAATTTTAACTCCAGCTTTTCATTTTAATATACTACAAGAATTTATTGAAATTTTAAATAGAGAAACTCAGATTCTAGTAGAGAATTTAAGCAAAATCTGTGATCAACCTTTCGTCAATGTTGTGAAACCTATAACGGAATATACATTATTTTCAATTGGCGGTAAGTATTATCAATTTAAAAATTATTGATTTGATTTGGAATTGTTTTATTTCATCATTAAAAATTATTGCTCAAAAAAATGTGCTACATTGTACCTATATGTTTCAGATATAAGTTCATGGTAAAACGCCTTGCCTACAGTATAGTCTATGTAGATAATAGAGTTAAAGACTAAGTACACTGTATATCATTTATACGTATTTTCTTATTTCAGTTTTTGTAACTTCATAGTTTTGTTTGTTTTTAAAAAAAGGTGACCTCGTTACTAGGATAGGTAGAACACTGCAAAATAAGTTGGGTTTGCTCAGTAAAAAATTTTAGTTACGACATCCGTTTTCAAGATACAGGGTATTGAAAAAAAAATTATACACATTTTTACGATTTTGTACCAATACGTTTTGAAAGTTGACACATCATCTTAATTTATTTTAATATCTGTCTCTCATAGAGGGCGCTAGTTACACGGTTCGTACCGAGTAGTTTTAAACAAACAAATTTTATGTGAACTCAAACACCATTCAATATTACACCAAAAATGTACTCTTGGAAAAACTCTATACTGTCAACCGTTTTCGAAATATTATTAATTGAAAATGATGAAGTAATAACTGATACTGGTATAAAGTATTTTTAAATAACAATTACCTATTTATTACAAACCAAAAACAATATCATTATTCTAATCCTAATAAACAAACAATCACAAGAAGAAAATTAAAATAAATTTTTAAAAACATGAAATATTTAATCAGTTAGAGTGTTTTCAAAATGTCCTCCTTTAAAAAAGTTTAGGGTTCGTCGCAAACCCCAAAAGTGTTTTGTCTGTATATGTTAGACGTTAAAGTATTTATATAAAATAATAGTTTTGTAGTGGAGTAGGGGACAGAAATGCTATTGGCGCTACTATATTAAAATTTATTTCGCAGCCAATACGAAAATGTAAAACCTAAAAAACATTTGTGGCACAAATATTTTTTTTTTAATAAACTAAAATAATGTAAATAATAATTTTGTAATTCCAGATCGCAAAAATTTTTATATAGTAAAAAAGTTATAAATAACTATAAAAAAATTCCATATCCAAAATATATTCCTTCTTCTCCTCTATAACTTCTACTTCTTCAGGGCCATCGTAAGGATTTAAAATGATTATAACCGTCTGTCAAAATTCAGCCTTTTATTCAATCCGGATCTTCGAGAAAAAAAAAATGTCAAAAAAGTAGCAGCAGTTTTCTTGATTTACGCGAACAAAAAATAAAAAGGTAGATTGGCGTAGAACTACTGAATAAAATAAAAAATGCTTGCTAGGCCATTCTCTTATTTGAGAGTTATATAAACACTAGGTGTTGCCCGCGACTTCGCACGCGTGGAGTTGTGTTTTTAATATGAAAAATGCATAACTGCCAAAAAAGAAGGGATAATTAGGTTGATAAAGGTTCATGGTATGTATGTGATAGTAGGTATTATACAGGATGTTTTTTAATATTGCGAAAAAATTCAGAGGCGTGTCCTTTGGACAAAATGAAGCAAAGAAGTTCCTATGAACATATGTCCTATGCCTCTTAGATTTTGAACTACAGGGTGGTAAAGTTATAAGAAAATAACTTATTTTTTGCGATACATTTAATACTCCTGTAGATATTTTTCTGAAAATTGTTACGCAGTTTCTATGCATACAAAGCCATTTTCTGATATACAATTTAAACTTTTTTATTCGCCATTGGCGTTCATGCGGGCTTTGAACTGAATATTTCTTTAAAAAAAAACGGTACGCCACTGGTTTTTCTTGTATTAAAAAAAAAACATTTTTAAATTCTTTGTTTCTTTTATAGCATATCTTGTCTCTTGGTCTTTTTTCGTTTGATGCATGGTTTTCGCATAAAAAAATAAAAACCATTTTCCTGCAATGCCCTATCCTTAAAATTTAATTTTTTAATTTAATAGTAATTACTGTATTTTTTATTTAGAGAAAAATAATGCATTGCAATTAAAGGTCCTTGAGTTTGAAAAAAGCATTTTTTGTGAAGTTACTTTTGTCCGGTAAAAAATTGAAACATGCATGTCTGATAAACATTAAAAATAGAATGTTTTTCATTTAAAACATTTAAGTACATACTTTACGGTCTAAGTGCGGTCTATCTTTTTACCACATTCTTCTCTTCTCCAAAAAAATAAAGTATTTGTTTGCCACCAGTTTTTATGTATAATCATTGTTTTCATCAAATGTCAGTTGACATTGGCATCAGTCAAATTATTCAACGTCGCTGTTTTGGTGTAGAAGTTACAATTAAAGAAATGTATAATTACACAAATAATGAAATGTGCGATATGCACTTCATTTATGGGCTTGCTAACGGCAACTCACTAGAAGCCATGCGTATTTATGCTGAACGTTATCCCAATCGCGTTATTCCCCATCACTCTATGTTTACTCGTTTACATAATCGCCTAAGTGAAACCGGCAGTTTTAAAAAACTTACCAGTGAAAACGGACATCCACATCCACTCCTCAAATGGAAGAACAGATGCTCAATGAAATCGAGGAAAGCCCTACCTCAAGCACTAGAAAGATTGCTCAGACGTTACACATTAGCCATTCCACAGTTTGGAATATTTTTAAAAGGAATCTGTTATACCCCTATCATATTCAGCGTGTGCAGGCACTTTTGCCCGACGATTTTCCAAGAAAAGTGGCTTTGTGTCATTGGGTGCAAGAACGTATGAGGCAAGATGCACTGTTTTTGAGAAAACTACTCTTCACCGATTAGGCTAATTTATCCAGGGACGCAATCATGAATTTCCACAACAATCGCATATAGAGTGATGAAAACCCACATGCCGTGTTGGTAGGCCGTCATCGACACCAGTTTTCGCTCAATATATGGGTCGGAATAATTAATAAGTTTCGGATAGGTCCATTTTTTGTACCGGGAAGGTTGACTGGAGAAGTATATCGTGGATTTCTTGAAAATGATTTGCCAACACTGCTTGAAGAAGTTCCTATTCAGCTAAGACAACGAATGTTCTTTTTCCAGCGCATTTTAGTTTAGTTGCTCGGCAGTATTTGGATATTACATATCGAAATCGTTGGATAGGTCGGGAAGGTACCCAACCGTGGCCCCCACGGTCTCCCGACTTAAAGCTGCTTGATTTTTTTCTGTGAGGCCACCTTAAACATCTGATTTACAGAACTCCAATTGAAAATGTGGAGGAATTGCGGAATCGCATTATAGCGTCTTGTGATTTAATACGACAGACCCCAGGAATTTTTTAACGTGTCCGCCAATCAATGCGACGTAGACTAGGCGCTTGTATTGATCTTGGAGGTGGACACTTTCTACAACTTTTGTAAACTTGTTAAGTATTTCTTGAATAAATAATTAATAAAAAAAAAATGTCTTATTTTATTTAATCACTTAAAAATTGTAATATTTTAAGAAAAGAATGCAGGAGCAATGCAATAAAATAATAATAATAATAAAAATAATAATAATAATGGTAATTAAATTAATAATTAAATAACATATTCAGATTTAGGCGCTATGGATATCCATAAAAATGGTTTTTATTTTTTTGTGCGAAAACCGTGCATCGAGCGAAAACAGATCGTGAGACCAGATATGCTTTAAAAGAAATAAATAATTCAAAAATATTTTATATTACAAGAAAAATCAGTGTCGTACCATTTTCTTTTTAGAAAATATTCAGTTCAAAGCCCGCATGAACGCCAATGGCGAATCTAAAAGTTGAAATTGTGTATCGGAAAATGGCTTTGGATGCATAGAAACTGCGAAACAATTTTCAGAAAAATATCTACGGGGGCATTAAATATATCGAAAAAAATAAGTTTTTTCTTATAACTTTACCACCCTGTAGTGCAAAATCTAAGAGGCGTAGGACATATGTTCATAGAAACTTTTTTGCTTCATTTCGTCCAAGGGACACGCCTCTGAATTTTTTCGCAATATTAAAAAAACACCCTGTAGATTGGAGTTAAGTAGAGTTATCTAATATTTAAGAAAGTAATCTAATTGAAAATAATTATAACAATTTTGATTATACAGGTCTGCATATACAACATTCCTCCCTAAATAAAATTCAGGTATGATTGACAAAGTAGAATATTCGCAAATTATTAAGAGAAGATTGACTAAGTTAAACCTAATCCTAAAATGCACCTTTTATGTTTTAGACGTCCTAACAGCTTTGTTAGAATGTCAGCTGACATATTTTCTGTTGGCAAATATTGTATATCAATTATAGTAGATACACTACTTAAAGATAGACTATACAGATTCTGTGACACATAGGAAATTCAATGTGTAAGAGTGAGAGGTACATATTCAATGGATAAGAGTGAGACAGACGGTCTGAGGGGAAAACGGGGTAGTGGGGGGAGTGGGGGATTAAATTTCGTTTAACGTCGAACAAAAAAAGCATGCGTAGAACGAAAAGCCAGAAGAGCCTTAGCGTGTTTCTCAGCTATCGTTGGTCTGATTTAAACAGGGAAAACGGGGTTATGTAGAGAACGTGGTATAGATTAACGTCGAAAAGAAAAATCATGCGCAGTGATAGGACAGAAGGACCTTAGCGTGTATCTCAGTTATCATTGGTCCGATTCAAACCCCTATCATGTGGTTTTAATTTATAATTTTCTAGAGGAGTAGAAACTGATTTGCAATCCTGCATATTGAATCGCTTTAAAGTTTCCAAAATGTATGTTCTTTGATTTATCTTTATCGATTGAGAAATATTGATTTTACTCTTTTTTAACAAAGAAGTGTTATCCTTAAAAAAAATTATAAGGTCATCAACATAAACTGCAAGTATAAGTATGTCTTCATTAAACCTTTTAGTGTAAACACAAGGTTCTGAAGGAGTTTGTAAAAAACCCAAAGAAGATGGAGTTTCATTTAGCTTTATGTTCCATGAGCGTGTTGCCTGTTTCAGCCCATAAAGAGATTTTTTCAGCAAGCATACCTTACATTCTTCTCCTTGTTTGACAAATCCTTCAGGTTGGGCCATGTAGACTTCCTCCTCTAATTCTCCGTTTAAAAATGCTGTATCAACATCTAAGTACTGCATTTTTAAATCCCTTTCTGCAGGTAAGTCCAGGATCCGTAAGTAAGGTCGGCCTTCACCCATCTGTTTAATGGATAAAAGTTTTTTTTATTAGATAAAATATGTTTTTAAATATACCGCAAATGGGTTGCCTAAAAAAATACGGCCACGGCCGTTTTTTGCTTTCCTTTCTGTGTACAGATGAGAAAAGAATAGGAATCATGATAACAGTTGCTTATGATGTCATTCTCTACTATTTTGTCCCTATTTATTAATGATTTCCCTAAAATGGACCTAATTCGAGATATTTAAGAAAAATAGCAAATTTCGAATTTTGAAGACAACTCAAAAACGGATAAAGAGAAAAACACAAAATTTTAAACTTAGGCTTTAATATATCCTGCGGTAGGCTGATTAAAGTTTGGGCATAATCGAAGCATCTGGGAAATACTTTACAGGGTGTTTTTTTGTTATTTTTAGAAAATAAATACTCTGGACCGTATTTTCTTGGGCAACCCTTTTGCGATATATCTATAAACATAATATTAATAAAAAGAAACTTTCATCCGGTAAATAGATGGGTGAAGGTCGACCTTATTTCGGATCTTAGACTACTAGGGATGAGTTGCGAACAACTGGAAAGAATGTCTCATAGTAGCTTTGTATTTTACTATTTGGCCTTCAGCATTTTTAACCGACTTCAAAAAAGGAGGAGGTTCTCAATTCGTCGCAATATTTTTTTTATGTATGTTTAGCGATAATTCCTTAAGACGGTGTCTGATTTCAATGATTTATTTTTTGTTAGAAAGGGGGTACTTCAAGAGTGGTCCCATGTAATTATGGTCAAAATCTAATAGTTGGGTCCATGAGAAAATCCTCAAACTCTTCATTTTTTAAGTATGTTTAGCGATAATGCTTTACCATCTTGTCCGATTTATATGATTCTTTTTTTGTTAGTAAGAGGGTACCTCAGGGGTGGTCCCTTATAAATTTGGTTAAGATGTGGCAATGGCATCTACACGTTTTTGAAGTCGGTTTTTTAAATTTTTAATTTCTAATACTTGTTCTTTAGTTTGTAAACCAACTTGCAAGGAATAACTTGTTTATTAGGTCTATTCACAAGCATCCAAATTCCCTTATTTATTAATAAGTCATACTCATCTTTCATTGCAGAATACCAATACTTATTATCTATTGAATTAACAGCTTCTACAAAATATCGGGGCTCATTAAAATATTCGCCCGCTGTGACATTACAAAATAAATTCACATCAATGCGGTTAGCTATTTTGTATCTGAGTGGATATCTTTCTCCTGCAGTTTCTTTATCAGAAATATATTCCTCAACTATTGAGGATTCTTGGGGATCCTCGCAGATATCAACCTCTGCTAAACTTGGAGCAGCTATTGGTTCTGGAATAATAGAATCATTTGCAGTTAAATCTGATGAATAAATCAAAACTACGGATGCAGGTACGGGCTCTATTAAATGCTTTGCTGAGCTGCACTCTGGGTTTGAAAGCTTTAAATCAGAGAAGGAGTCTTCAAAGAAAACAATGTCTCTTGCTTTAGTTAACCTTCTTGGAGAACAAGGATCACGAAAATAGTAACTTTTTGGATCATCTGTATATCCAACGAACATATGTTGAAGAGACTTTGGATCTAGCTTCTTTCTAAAACTAGAATGAATCTGAACTAAAGATCGACACCCAAAAAGTCTCAAATGAGATAAGTTGGGTTTTCTATCATACCATCTCTCAAATGGTGTTTGACCATCGATAGCTCTATGTGGAGACCTATTTTGTAAGTACGTTGTAGTTTCCACAGCATCCTGCCAATATGCTTTAGAGAGATTGCTATCCGAAAGCATAGAGCGGGGGCTTTTCATATGATAGATCTGTTCGTCCTTTCAGAAACACCGTTCTGCTGGGGACTATATGGAACTGTAGTCTAATGTTGAATCCCTACTGACGCTAGATAATTTGAGAATTCTTTAAAGTCCCATTATCAGACCGCAATACTTTAATTTTTAATCCCGTTTCTCTCTCAACCATAGACTGCAAAATAAAAAATGTATTCTTTACTTCAACTTTTGAAGGGACAAAATAAATAAATACCATCCTGGAAAAATCATCTATGAATAATAAAGCATATTTATTACCTTGAAAGGAGTTTTGTGACATAGGACCACAGAGATCCGAGTGTATCAGTTCTAATTTGAAGTAGCTTTCTTATAAGTAATTTTCTTAAAAGGTTTTCTCGACTGCTTACCTTCAATACAAGCGATACAGGTTTCCTTATCAACTTCTGCATAATCTATGCCAAGAGCATTACCTTTCTTAAGTGCGTCCAGTCCTATAGGACACAGGTGACCTAGGCGTTTATGCCATATTCTATAATCAGCACAGTCGGAGTACACACCGAAAGCTGTTAGTGTTTGAGGTAGATTTACAGTACAATCTAAAGTGTACAATCCATCACAACACGAAACTGTGTAAAATAGCATTTCCTGTACAAGAAAAATTATGAGAATTATAAAAGTTACAACCATTTTTATCAAAAACAATAATAAAATTCCTTTCAATAGCCTTTTATTTATTTTTATTTATGTTTATTTATGTTTATTTATTTTTATTTATTTTTATTTATTTTTATTTATTTTTATTTATTTTTATTTATTTTTATTTATTTTTATTTATTTTTATTTATTTTTATTTATTTTTATTTATTTTTATTTATTTTTATTTATTTTTATTTATTTTTATTTATTTTTATTTATTTTTATTTATTTTTATTTATTTTTATTTATTTTTATTTATTTTTATTTATTTTTATTTATTTTTATTTATTTTTATTTATTTTTATTTATTTTTATTTATTTTTATTTATTTTTATTTATTTTTATTTATTTTTATTTATTTTTATTTATTTTTATTTATTTTTATTTATTTTTATTTATTTTTATTTATTTTTATTTATTTTTATTTATTTTTATTTATTTTTATTTATTTTTATTTATTTTTATTTATTTTTATTTATTTTTATTTATTTTTATTTATTTTTATTTATTTTTATTTATTTTTATTTATTTTTATTTATTTTTATTTATTTTTATTTATTTTTATTTATTTTTATTTATTTTTATTTATTTTTATTTATTTTTATTTATTTTTATTTATTTTTATTTATTTTTATTTATTTTTATTTATTTTTATTTATTTTTATTTATTTTTATTTATTTTTATTTATTTTTATTTATTTTTATTTATTTTTATTTATTTTTATTTATTTTTATTTATTTTTATTTATTTTTATTTATTTTTATTTATTTTTATTTATTTTTATTTATTTTTATTTATTTTTATTTATTTTTATTTATTTTTATTTATTTTTATTTATTTTTATTTATTTTTATTTATTTTTATTTATTTTTATTTATTTTTATTTATTTTTATTTATTTTTATTTATTTTTATTTATTTTTATTTATTTTTATTTATTTTTATTTATTTTTATTTATTTTTATTTATTTTTATTTATTTTTATTTATTTTTATTTATTTTTATTTATTTTTATTTATTTTTATTTATTTTTATTTATTTTTATTTATTTTTATTTATTTTTATTTATTTTTATTTATTTTTATTTATTTTTATTTATTTTTATTTATTTTTATTTATTTTTATTTTTTTTTATTTATTTTTATTTATTTTTATTTATTTTTATTATTTATTTTTATTTATTTATTTTTATTTCACCATTTTCCCACCTCTTAAAATGTGAAAATCCAAAACCCTAGAACAAGTCGATATTTGTTTATGGTGAGTAGCTACAATATCAATTTTTAAATTCCAGCCTATAAAAAACCTAAACCCCATACACACTTTCAGCCCCTGTTTACCCCTTTAAAAAAGTGGAAAATCCAAAAACCCTGAAATATGTCATTATTTATTTATGATGAGTAGCTACAATTCCAATTTTCAAGTTCCTACCTTTAAAAAAAACCGATACCCCCACACAAATTTTCAACTCCTGTTTCCTCCTTCCACCCCTATAAAAGGTAAAAGTAAACCTTGGAATACATCATTATATATGATGGTAGCTACAATACCAATTTTTTTTTAAATTCCTACCTTTAAAAAACCGATGTTTCATTACAAACAAAAAAAAATCCTTTGATAAGCAACTTTATTTTGAATTTCACAGATCACATGACCACTTCCACCACCCGGATATAGTACATGTTGTTCATTCCCTCTCTTGTACCCAACTACAAATGAAAATGAAAAACAATTAGAAAATCGGTAGCACTAGCATAAAAAACGTACTTTTTATTGTACAAAAATTGTTGAAATTATTATTTTTTTTTTTTTCAGAAACTTCCCTTGGTGTTCAGCTTCGTGAATATTCAAATTGCTCTCAATATAAGCAATCTGTATATGATTTCGGTGAATCTTTTACATACAAAATAGCCCGTCCCTGGTTATGGATTCCTGTCATCTATAAATCAAGTCATAGATATCAGAAAGATAAGAAAACCGTAAAAAATTTACATGATTTCTCAATGTCTGTGATCAAGGAACGACAAAAGTTATTCACTGAAGTTAAAAGTAATGGAAGTTATTCGGAAAGAAAAAGGTTGGCTTTATTGGACCTGATGCTAAAATCTTATGAAAATGGAGCTGATATTGACATTGAAGGAATTAGAGAAGAAGTGGATACTTTTATTTTTGAGGTTGATTTAATAATTTTATGATCTAATTTTAGTATCATTAGAAGTGATCTCTCCAGTACTAAATATTTTAAGAACACCTTAAATATATTTAATTCCTTTTTAGGGGGTGGGTGGCTCAGTGGTAGAGTCTCTACCTGTGGATCCAAGGGTCCCAGGTTCGAATCCCACCGTTGGCCGGGATTTTTTTATTCAATTTAATTATTTAAAATTAATTCTGATGCCTTGGTAGGATTCCCCACTCGACCATTCACTGTTGGGTTCTAATTAACAGTGCTGTTCCTAAAGTGGCGCAAGGAAACAGTAAGAAGGCCTGTCTGTAGGGGTGTAGGAGTATTAGAGTACTAATACTCCTGCACTATGGAGTATTAGACTACTAATACAATCCATAACCTACATAGAAAACACTAGGCTAATGACCTTAGATGTTGAAGCCGTACACCAAATAATAAAAAAAAAAATTCCTTTTGAGTCTTGGAGAAACCTTGTTTATTTTTTGTAAAGCTTTGAAAAGTATTTTGATCTTGTCAATACTGAATTTTTTAACAAAATATTCTTGAAAGAATGACTTCTTCGTCTGTCTGCTTATGATTTATAATATAACTAGTCATTTTTGTACTTTTTCTAATAAGAATATTATTTATTTTAGGGACATGATACTACTTCCGTATCACTATGTTATACACTGATGGTACTTGCAAATGAACAAAAAATACAGGTAAAACTAACTGTTAATATAAAAACTAACAGCAGAAATACAACCAATATCTCCGTTTATACCAATTTCCTTTTTTTATCATTTATAATTTAAACCATAGCTTTTAATCACAAAGAAAGTTGCATATTTTTAAATGTGAATTTATAGAGGTATGACACGATGGTTTATGATTTGTTTTTCTTTGGTTCTTGTTGCGTATTTAAAAGGATACACAATAATCGAGACAAGACTTTACAACAAACTTTATTCAGTGAAAAGTATTTAGTGGCAAAAGACGTTACAGCTACAGATACAGATTACAAATAATTTTTCAAATAAGCTTAAAACAATAATAAATGGAAAATACTAATATTATTGTGAAAAAAGCGTCGTGCGGTCGATGTACGAGAAATATGGACAAAACGCCCCACGCTTTTTTCGCAATAATACTAGTATTTTCCATTTATTATTGTTTTAAGCTTATTTGAAAAATTATTTTTAACTTTTTAGTTTGATATGATCTAAAAGCGTGTTTTTTAGTTTTTTTAAACTATATTTATTTTTCACTTTTTAGTTCGATGTATTATAAAAGCGTGTTTTTTGTTTTTTTTAAACTTTATTTATTTTTCACTTTTTAGTTCGATTACTTATTAAAAAAAAAAAAATTGTAAGTTGAAATTGCTGAAAAACAAAATTATTTTTTTTTCAGCCGTGGGGATTAGAACCCACGATCGGTGAGTCTGGCAATCGAAAACCCGCGCCTTAGACCGCTCGGCCACGAACAAACTTGACTTTATGCGATATACTGACAGTAATAAGCCACTTGAGTCCAAAGGAGAGTTACAAATATACATACAGGTGAAGCTAATATAAGCGTGTTAAAAACAACCTCGCACACGTCGAGTCCGACAAAAGACATGTACAGTTCATCAAATTTCTAGAGGTGTTCGACGTCCAGACAGAGAACGCGCTACGTGTGACTAAGATAGCTATTGTACAGTCGCTAAAATTTTAAATAGTTTTTAATATTTTTAGGTAATTAAATTTTAAAAGTGTGGAATAGTTTAGGGATTAAATTGGTCTGATTGGACTTTCTTAGAACGTTTTTAAAAGCAGCTAAAGATAGTATGTAGAATTGAAAATAATTATTATGCCATAAAAGGTGTTTTGGAATTCCTTCAACCTTTTGAAATTGAGTCAGAAAATATAAATTTTATAGGATAGCGGAAAATACCTATAATTTTTTTGTAGGCCTTTGTAAATCGTGGAAATAGTTTATATTTTATTTCTACCTTATTAAGGAAAATGGTACCTATTATTAATAACGGTTGTTTCTGAAACATTACTAAAATTTTCGAAATTTTGTTTTTCTACAAAATAATAAACTATACTATTTAGAAAAAAATTTATTTCTCTTATAATTTTATAAAAAATAACAGGAGAATATTTACATTTCTTGATCTATTAAACAAAACGATAAATTATCTCGACGAATGACACCATGTTCTAGTACGGAAGCTAGCTTTACATTTTTGTTGGTGGTTTCATGGGTTTCATATCAATTTTTTGTAATTGTAGTTTACACGTACATATACCTCTTAACACTTGTTTGCTTTATTAAAAAAGTGTGTTGTTGTGATTTACGTCGAAATAAGTCAAAAACAACTTGAAACCCCATATAAAATCAAAAAGGAGAAACGGAAAAAAATTGAGCCTGTAAATGAACACAACTCAGAAACAAAAATAGCTATCTAATAATAAAAAAATAAAATTTGATTCTTGTGCATCTTCGTTGTAAAAATAGATAATACTTTTTTGATCTTAGGTACAGATATAATTTTAATGGTCTTCCGAAAAACTTTCTTCAGATTCAAAATCAGTCTCACTGTCACTGTTTAAGTTAATTATAAATCTATCAGTTGCCTCATCCAAAGTAACTTCTCTGTCTTAAAATTTAGATTCCCACATTTTAACATTATTACAACGAGATTGCCACTCCTCTTTAGAAAACGTATCAAAAAAGTCTTCACACAACAGTTGTACGTCTTGCCTCTTAAATGTAGTGTTGTTACTAGCTACATATTGTTTCAATGATGCCCACACTAATTCGATCGGATTAAGATCGGGATGATACGGTGGCAAACGCAAACAACTAAAACCATGTTCATTTATCATTTCTTCAATTGCATACCTCTTAAATCGTGACTTATGCAATAGCACTAAACTGTATAATTGCGTTTTGAGCATATCCTCTTCGTAAGCAATATTATGATTCCTTAACCAATCCTGCATGTCAGCTTTTTTAGAAGTTGACGTTGGTGCTTTATTTACCTGGACATTATGGTAAGGAGCATTATCAACAATAATGACGCTTCTTGGAGGGAGGTTCGGAAACAGCTTTTCTTTCAACCATTTAGAAAAATTATTAAAATTCATTTCATCGTGGTAGTCTCCATTTTTGGTTCCAGATTTGAAAATTAACCGGGCATTCGGAATAAAGCCCATTTCACCTCCTGCATGGACAATAATTAGTCTATCACCTTTATTAATTGGTTTCTTTAATCCCTCATTTGAATTATCACTCCAAGCTTTCTGGTGTTTGTGGGAGGCATGAATGTATGTTTCATCTAAGTAGACAATTGGACGGCCCTCTGCTCGATAACTTTTTAAACGAATCAGATAGTCTAAACGTAGCTTTTGAATATCAAACCTTTCCATTAATATTTTTCTGTTTGTTTTTGTTTTCCGCCAACGAAATCCTAGCGACTTTATTATTTTTCTTAAACTTTCATAGCTTCCTTTGTACCCTGTAGCTTCTCTAAATTTAGTCAGAATTGTTTTTAATGTTGGAACAATATTTTCCGAGATTAACATGAACAGAATAATTCTTTTTAAAATACCTTTGTCAGCTTCATCTATATCATTAACTGTTTTTGGTTTTTTAATGGTTTTTCTTGGTGATGAAAATTCCGATATCTCACGGTTATCGATTCTTTTTTTCTCTCCAGAAATGCGGACGACAGTGTTTTTAGATACTCCTGTGGCTGCAGCAACACGATCATTTACATTTTTAAATGGTATTGAAGGTGAATTAAAGTTTCCTTCTCTTCTCATAAACTCTATAACATTGGCTATTATTTCGCGAGGTTGACTGTTAATCATACGGCCTCTTAATTTGCTATTAAACTCCATACTTAGGTTCTATTAAACTGCAATGAGCAAAAAACACAAACGAAAATAAAAGAAATGTTTTAGCGAAATTTACATCTGACATTTACGTCTGAATAAAATAGTGAAATATTTGATGCGCAGAGTGTACTTTCATTGCGTAAATCCGTCGGCCCCGCCAACCGATGCCTCTCAGTAGTGCTTTCTCTGTCTAGCCGTCGAAAGCCTCTAGAAATTTGATGAACTGTATTTGAAGAAAGATTTAGTGTTGGCAAACTCTTAGTAATGCCAACCATTTAAATATAAAATAACAATTAATCTAAAACACTACAGTTTAATGACGTCACACAATTATAGTGAGATATATTGATATTACTCATTGTATAAAAAATAAAAGGTAGGATATCAACTGTAATAAAAATAGGATGGCTACGCTCATGACGTCACGTGTAAAGTTTGTATAGGCGCGAATTTAAAAATACTGACGAAGTGTAAGGACAATATAATATGTTATTTACAGAAATTTCATGAATATTAAAGGATAGTTTTTTTATCAACTAGTTGAAATATCTAAAAGGACATTATTATGGGAGAAAGCTACGAAGGAAAATAAATGCAAATACATAAAAGAAATATTTATTATAAGTAACAGTTTTTTTCTTTTTATTGATTTATTTTTGTTACACAAATTCGAATACAGGTTTTTAATTTTAGAGGACATTCTACATCTGAGGAATAGTTTTTATATTCAGGATAATGAGGAAGATATATGCACAACTCGGAACTTGTCAACTTGGGAACCTGGGTAAAAATTTCGCATCTGGGGACGCCGAAAATATTTAACTGATTAGGATTCGCAACAGTTGATTCATTTACATGCATTATATTTCCCAATTGATTAATACTTAACTACTTATTTGATAGAAAAAATGGGCTTTATGTACTGGGTGATTCATTTAGACTTTTTTTTATATGGTTTTTTCTTCACGTTCCTTGCCACTGGCCTCATACTGGCATCGTAATTTTATTCAGTATTGCTTGACAATTCGCTATGAACAGACTTACACCGCAACAGCGTCTACAAATTGTTCAGTTGTATTACGAAAATCAGCGTTCTGTGAAAAATGTTTTTCGCGCACTTCGAGCAACGTATGGTGTGAACAATCGACCTTCAGAGACCATTATTGCAAATACCATCCGCAAATTTGAGGCTCGGTATACGTTACTTGATGATACACGACCGAATAGACCGCAGCCAGTCCCCGTAATGAGGAGAATATTGCGGCTGTAGCAGAGAGTATGACTGAATACCATCAGCAATCAATTCGACGCCGATCTCAACATTTGGGCCTATCGTATTCGACAATGTAGCGAATTTTACGAAAGGATCTTGGTTTGAAGGCTTACAAAATCCAACTCGGTCAGGAATTAAAGCCACAAGACTTGCATTTACGTTTCAATTTCAGTCAATGGGCTCTGGAACAGCTTAATGAAGATTCGCTGTTTTATCGTCGGATTTTGTTTAGTGGCCAGGCATATTTTAGGCTCAATGGATACGTCAATAAACAAAATTGCTGCATTTGGGCCGATGAGCAACCCGAAGAGTCTCTCGAACTACCGTTGCATTCACAAAAATGCATTGTTTGGTGTGGTTTATGGGCTGATGGAGTCATCGGTCCCTATTTTTTTAAAAATGAGGCCGGACAGAACGTAACCGTCAATGGCGAGCGTTATCGCCCCATGATAAGACTTTTTATTGCCTGAACTTGCAGCCCGTGATGTCGGCGACATTTGGTTTCAGCAAGACGAAGCTACGGCACACACAGCGCGCGAAACAATAGCTTTAATGAGAAATCATTTTGGTGAGCAGATAATTTAACGTTTTGGACCTGGCCGCCTATATCGTGTGATATCACAACCTTGGACTTTTTTCTTTGGGGTCATATTAAATCAAAAGTCTTCGCCGATAAGCCAGCTACGATTTAGGACTTAAAAGCCCACATTACTTGCGTAATTGGGCAGATACCAGTCGCAATGTTAGAGTGATTGAAAATTGGACCTTACGAATGGACTACGTACGGCGTAGTCGCGGCTAGCATTTAAATGAAATTATTTCCAAAAAAATAAATGTCAAAGATTGTTCTTTCTGGTCATAATAAAAATTTCGCCATCCAATTCCACTGTATGTTCTATTTAGAATTAGAAAAAAAGGTTTAAATGAATCACCCATTATAAGTACGATATCAAAAATAGCTTTTTTTTACTACTAACATGAGAAATCACCATTATTTACTCCATTCCTCTAATGAGAAGTAATATTTCTCTCCCTAGGTAAATAATGATAATAAAAAAAAACCTAGGTAAATAATGAAACTAAATTTCATTAGTTTCATTTTGTTAATTTGACAACTAAACTCCCAGACTACTTGATATTTTGAAATATTTGAAAAATAAGTAGGAAATAACTAAAGCTGGGTTTATCAAATCTAATCAAATCAAATATGATAATATATATCAGTGTAAACAGTAAAAATATATATTAACTAGGAAATTCAACACCGGCTTTAAAAATTATTAATTAATAACAATAAATCCATGTCATTAAAATATCAAAAATGCAATGGGATATTTCCTAGAATCATACCAAAATTTGACACATGCCAAATTTTTACATTAATAAAGCCAGTCTGATTAGAAACACGCTCCAGTCTGCTTGATATTTCGAAATATTTAACAAATTGTTAGGAAATTACTTATGTCAAAATTAAAATTGCTAATACATTAATGTTAGTAGTAAAAAAAATTCTATATATACCTCGGCTGAGAAAGCTATTATTTAATAGCTCACTTCTCACCCTAGGTATATAATGTACTATTTTACATATAAAGCAGAACAGAAAAATAATGTAACAAATATAAATAACTGTTACATGGTGGGTGTATATTACAAAAGTAAAATAAAATGTTACTATATTTTTCCTGGACATAGTCCCTGACAGATTTTTAATTCTTCAATCAAGTACAACATGTGAACATTTTCTTTTTTTTTGCAACATATACAATTTTACCTTTGCTGTATATTGAGACATTTTCCGCCATCTTATAATTAGAAAATTGAATGTGCTTTGAACACACATGACAATATTCTTATTTAAATTTATCTGCACGTCCACAGGCCACTAAAAGGGTGGCTCCAGGTCGAATTTTCGGAGAGGGGAAGCATTGCCTACAACAATTCCCTTTTTAACAAATTTTTTTAAAAAAATGTTCATGGAATATAACAATTTTAATACAGGAGGGACGTAGTCCTCTGGGACTCCCACGGGAGTCTGACTAACCTCCTACTTTCCAACAAGGTCCTTTTATTGTTACTGTTAGATCTGTAAATTGTGTATCTCATTTTTTTAATGCGTCTCACTATCATTTACAAAGAAAAAAGTTTACAACATAATATAATACAAAAATCAGCCTAAAATGTTATATATTACTATAAATGACTTAAAAACTACTGCAACGTGCATCCGTCATATGATATTTACTTCGCGTCAACTCTACTAACTCTGCGCATGACGTCAGCGTCGTCATGACACCATGCGCGATATCCCCCTGATAATACTTATATATCAGCAAGTTGTGTAAAAAGTTTTTTCACGAGCGCAGCAGACGAGTGTCACAACTCAATCGAGTTTTTAAACACATAAAAGTCATCAGAGATAACTAGATTAAATCATCATAAGTAGGTATTTGTATGGTGGAAGAGGTTGGGTTGCTCCACAGCATTTATGCCTCTTAGGTCCATTGTGAATTCTGCAGGGGCAAAAACTTTGTTAATTTTATTATTCCCAGAAATACATTATAGATATGGGAGATGCATTTCTGCTTATTTTGCTTAATTTACTTTAACAATTGAATACGAGTGCAATTCTGCAAATTTACATTATTACATTAATATTTTTATTTTGCTATAATTTAGTTCATATTTATCTTTGTAGATGAATAGAGCTCAAAATCATTGTTCATTTTTCGAAAATAAAGTTTTTTTTTTAAGTATTCGTAATCCTACAATCATTTAACTTTCTGGTTGTCGCTGAGAGTTGTATAAAGCGAGCAATTTTCCTAGCAGGTTATCAACTCTTCAAGAACCTGTTGATTGTCGATAGGGGATGTCTAAAGGAAACCATCTACCCAGCTCATTAAAATCCTGCTGTCTATCACCGGGGGGCATCTAAAAATAGCCAGACTCTCAGGTCAAAGTCCTGCTGGTTAATAACGTCGCCGAAAGGTGTTTTCTGATGCCCCATTTTTGGAAGTATTGTAACAGTTTTAATCGAGCGTTAGGACTATAGTATAGGTTTTGTTCGTCCATAAAATATTTCTTTACCTATATTTGCTCAAAATAAAACTTATTCGACTGGTTAAAGTTTTCATGCATTTAGATTTCACCCTGTAATCACTGTACACATTCACACAACACACATTTATATTATCCAGTTCTCAGAGTTTGAATTTATAGGGATTTTACACTTAACATATTTTTACAAAAATTAAAATATCTTCAGCACAAATAGGCAAAGGTTGTGAGGGGTTTTCTCGCCTCGAGAAAACGGTTTCTTACGATGGCGCTGGTTACGGACGGTTCTCGAGCGCCAGATTTTTGGTTATGGTTTACTCCACAAACTCTCGAAACGGCGTCGATAGTACTCGGGCAGCACAGATGGAGATGAAAAATTCCAGGGGTCAAAGGTTACTTAGACTCAGGTAATTAGTAGCCACAAGTAATGGGCTTTAATCATTACTTGTGGTTGTAAAGAATTTCTCACTGCTGAAAAGTAAGGGGGAAGTAAATTGGGGATTAGTAACCTTAGTAATAGTCAAGGTAATGTTGACACATATATTGGTTTAACTTTTTACAGTTAAAAGAAAAATGACATATTTCAACGCCCACTCTTGGTTATGAAACCCTGAACAAACAAATTAAAACCAAAAACAAAACGGGAACGAACGGCTGATATATTTGGTAGGTATTCTCAATCAGACTGCTTAAACTGGATATGGTGAAGGGGTCGCGTATGAAAAAAATTGTATTCGTAAATCTCAGACTAAGGTCAAAATTTAAATCTCGGATAGTGGGAATTTAAAAATTTTAAATTTACGGTAATTACTCTTAAATCGCAACAAAAAAACTAAATGTAAATCATATATAATACGATTTAAAAAAAAAATTAAATTTACGATAATTACTTAAATCGCAAAGCGAATCAAAATTTTCATCAAGGATAGTATTAATTTTAAAAATTCCAAATTTATGGTAATTTTCTTAAATCACAAAGAAAAATCAAAATTTAAATCAAGGATAGAATGAATTTTAAAAATTCTAAATTTACGGTAATTTTCTTAAATCACAAAGAAAAATCAAAATTTAAATCAAGGATAGTATGAATTTTAAAAATTCTAAATTTACGGTAATTTTCTTAAATCACAAAGAAAAATCAAAATTTAAATCAAGGATAGTATGAATTAAAAAAAAAATTAAACGGCGGCACTTCTGTAACTCATGAGGACCACTTGAAATCTTCCTACATGTTTGTTTTTTTTTAAACCCCTGAAGCCAACGAGCAAGCTACGCTGAATCAAACCCACACTACCTCTTATTATTATTTACTATTATAACCCCAGGTCGGACAGGGATATCTAGAAAGGAAAATAACACAGGGAACTTTAAGCCCTCACTGAGTTATTTGGGAATGGACAGGAAGGAAAACTAATACAGGGAACTTTAAGCCCTCACTGACTTAATTGCGAATAGCTAGAAAGGAAAATAATACAGGGAACTTTAAGCCCTCACTGAGTTATTTGGGAATAGACAGGAAGGAAAACTAACACAGGGAAATTTAATCCCTCACTGAGTTAATTGCGGATAGCTAGGAAGGAAAATAACACAGGGAACTTTAAGCCCTCACTGAGTTATATGGAAATAGCCTGGAAGGAAAAATAAAGAAACAGATTTTATATTTAAAACAGGAAATGGTACCCTCCCCTTCGGTAGAACAAAATCCCGAACAGTCAAATTAAACAAATAAAAAAAAATGAACAATATTCAGTTCTCGTATTTTCCACTTTTTAAAGTCTATCTAAATTTAAAAAAAAAAGGAAATAAATACTCTAATTCCTATCTTTTCCCAATTTACTTATTTAATAATTCTATTTACAAAGTCGATTTATATCTGAAGCAGTCCTCACCGTTCGAAGAAGATAATAAAAAAAAATAAACACGGCCAATATCCAAACAAGAAAATATTCTTTGACTGTTAATTTAATTATTAAATTTCGGAATTTTCAAACGAAATTATTTACGTGTAAATCTCAAAAGATGTTTATCTACCTAATTTAATTCGGTTTAATTTTCTATCTAAACTCGATGATACGACAAAAAAATCAAAACGGGTTTTTGTAATAACTGCGGCAAACAAAACGGTTTTTAGCTCGCGGCGCCGGTATTGCACTTATCGACTGACTCTTTCAATCGCTCGGAATGGAATTAAAAATTTCTCTCTCACTGTTTTCTATCCCGACTCGAAAAATATTTACTAATGCCCCGCGCACGATCAACTTAAGAGGGAGAAGGTATTCGAGAAGGGGTACGGTGCTGGGTGCTGACGTTCGTTCTCGTTTAAAATATTAAAAATTATAAATTCCCAAGGAAGAAAAGGAGGAAAAGGAAAGGCGTAGGAAGGAAGAAGAGGAGGAAAAGGAAAGGTGCAGGAGAAAGGAAAAGGAAAGGCGTAGGAAGGAAGAGGAGGAGGAAAAAGAAAGGCGTAGAAAAGCTGAGGAAGAAATTATGAATGGTTTGCTGCAAATTCAAGCAAGAGGTTGGTCAGCTTAAAATTAGAGTAGATCTATTAAAACAATAACAAGAGTATCTAAAAGCTACTTTAGAAAAACAGCAAGAGAATTTAAACGCTAATTTAAAACAACAAGAACAGGCTAGAGTAGAGTTGGAAAGGAAAATTAGAGCTGAAATAGCTGAGTTAGAAAAAAGAATTCACAGCCAAGCTTCAGTAAACAGCATTGAAGCTGCAAACACTACTACCTCGTCTTCATCCTTAACCGAACCAAGCCACATTCGAATCCCAGTTTCACAAAACTATACTAGCAAGACCCTTAATCCACCCACCTTTAACGATCAGACAACATGGGAATCATATCGACTTTAATTTGAAGCTGCAGCTAGAGCCAATGGCTGGACCGAGAAAGAGATGACGGATTCATTGATAGTGTCACTGCGAGGTCAGGCAGCAACCGTTTTACAGTAACTTCCTCAAGAGGAACCCAATTATTCATCTTTTGTCCAAGCTTTGGAGACAAGATATGGCCAGCAGCATTTGCAACGGGTATTCCAAAGCCAGCTAAAGGTTCGTAATCAGAAACATAATGAGAGTCTACATGAATTCGAGGCTGATATAAGAAGGTTGATTCATCTGGCCTATCCACATGTGCCGAAAGATTTCCAAGAACAACTCGGAATACAGGCATTCATTTATGGACTACAAGATGTGGAAATGCAACAAGTCTTTCGTCTACAACATCACAAGACGCTGAGGGAGAAACTGATTGCAGCCCAGGAATATGAAGCGGTAAAACTCCTATCCAGATCTTATCGCGCAAAAGTGAGGGAATTAAATCCCAGGAAAGTGAGGAGGCCAATACTAATGCTATTCCCCAAATCTTAAATATCCTACGAAATATGCAAGGAAATATCCAAAATGGAAGCAGGAGATGCTTCAATTGCGGAAGAATCGGACACCTTCAAAGAACCGGTAGAAGCATGGCTCATTCTATAAATCGAGAATCAGCGAATGAGACCGGAAAATCATATAGATCAATCTTTCCAAGCCCATCAGTAAGACCAACAAGAATTAAATACAGCAGCTATGCGCCCCGAAGAAGCCAATCACCCACACCGAGTCGGCTTTCTAATAATAATCAGAAAGTGGAGCATCGAGGAGGTCTTCATAGCAATACAGACATTCTCTTCGGGCCGAGGTTACGGGTTAGAAATGTAGAGGAGCTTCATAGCAGCCGTTCAGGAGGACACTTCGATACAAAAAGGACACTGGCACGAGTTCGGGAAAGATTTTTTCGGGTCAATTGCCGACAAGATGTAGCGGATTGATGTAAAAAATGTGATATATGCAATGGCAGGACAAAGGTCTATGGATTCGCTCGGGAACGACTGAAAGCCCACACCGATAAAGCAGAAGCTAGAATCTACAGGCGTGGGAAGATAACTCCATTCCATGGTCCAGATCCTCTCCATTAGTTCTAACTAGGTCCTAGTAAGTTATTCGGGGCGAATAACTAGAGAGGAGGGAGCAATGTTACGCAGCACCCTGTAGTAGCCTGCGGCTATTATAGGAAACGTACAGATAGAAAAAGAAGTGGAATGTTACTCATCGCCCTACTGTGTGCTGCGGTCGTTATAAGTAAAAGTACAAGTAAAAGAAGATGGAATAGTCTCGAAATGTCTGGAAATATCATTACCCGTCAAGAATATTCTAGATGACAGTTCGAGAAGGGTCAAGCAAGCTATATAAGGATGATCCTGACGTCAGTTTAGTTTTAGGATAGACGTTACATGTTAATGTTATCAGTTGTATAATTGTTGTTAAAGTTGAATTGAGTTATTGTAAAGTTGAGTTAAAATAAATTGTGATATCAAAAACCTGTGTAACAATTTATTTTATTTAGGTCGATGACCAACGGAGTTAACGAACCGCGTCAATTCGCCAGTTGGTTAACTACAGTGTTGATATTTATATTATTATTTAGCTTGATGACCAACGAAGTTAACGAATAGCGCCAATTCGTTAGTTGGTTAACTACTGTGTTGACGTTGATTTGATTTTATACTAGATATACACAGGTTGCTCCCTCTTAGGTAAATATTTCGACGAGTATAGAGGTGACGATCAACGGAGGTAACGCACAACGTTAATTCGCCAGTTGGTTACCTTACTATGTTGATTTCACATATACTTTGTTTCAAACCTAGTAGAATGTGTGGCTTAGCGTATAGGTGTCTCCCCTTGAGCTAACGAACAGTGTATTCACCAGTTGGTTAACTTACTGTAAAATGTTACCATCCCTGTTTGTACAATTTATCCAAGATAGCACATCCCTGTATATTTCTAAAATATTTATTTTTATAATTTCTATTAAAATTACTTAATACAACCCTGTATATTTCTTAATATTGTTTTTTATAATTTCTACTAAAATGGTCTAAATTCCCATCGAAAACAGATGACTAACCTAACTGTCTTTCGGGGTGAACGATTGATAATATTTTGAAGAAAATGTCAGGCCCCACGTTTAAAGGAGACCCTGGAGGCATCTCAAAGACAGTTATATAAACCCTTTTGAATCACCACTAAAATTAAAGACATTTGGGTTGTCTAAACTAGACATTATGTACGTCGCAGCGTTGAGCGTCGCCTTGCGTTGAGACGTCTAGCGTCGTGGCGGGGAGAAAGGTATTTTTTTCGTGACTGTATCAGGACAGATATATAGTTTTAACAAGGATATTACGAAGGAAATATTTAGGGTCGGCAAGCGTCGATAAGTAGAGCAATGGGACGTTGGGCGTCGGAATGAATATAACGTAGGAAATAATTAGATAGTGCGGAATGTGACAGCGTTTGAGACGTAGAAAGGTAGTGAAGTAGGGCGTCTGGAGGTTGAGCGTCGAGACGTTGAGCGTTGAGACGCAGAGCGTCGGGATAAATATTATAGTAGAAAATACTAGTGGTATTAGAAGTGATAGCATTGGGATGTAGAAAGGTAGGGAAGTAGGACGTCTGGACGTTTGGCATCGGAATGAATATAACATAGGAAATACTTAGATGGTGTGGAATGTGACAGCGTTCGAGACGTAGAAAGGTAAGAAAGGAGGGCGTCTGGACGTTGAGCGTCGAGACGTTGAGAGTCGGGATAAATATAATGGTAGGATATACTAAAGAGGTGTTATTGTTTTATTATTGGAAATACGAAGACATTTTTAATATAAAAGTTGTGTGGCCATATTTAATAATTATTCTTAAATATACAGGGTGGTCCATAAACGAGGGACTGAAGAAACCTATACATTTTTAAAGCAAAACACACTGCAGGTATTTGATTATTTTCACATCGTTAAAAAATTAAAATAAACTTCGTTCATTTGCTATGTTGTATATAGGGTGTGTCAAAATGCAAGGTGAAGTTTTCTTAAGTGAAATACCCTGTATGTTATACCACCAATTAATTAATACCGGGTATTTCATTTAAAAATTGGGAAAATCATAACCTCGCGTTTTGATACACCCTATATACAACATAGTAAATGAATGAAGTCAATTAAAATCTGCAGGATGTTTTGCTTTAAAAAAGTATAGCTTTGGTCAGCACTTCATTTATGGACCACCCTGTATATTCAGGAATAATTGTTAAATGTGATCATACAACTTTCACAATAAAAATTTCTTCGTATTTCCAATAATAAAACAGCTCACAAACGGATAAAGGAAAAAACATTAAATTTTAAACTCAAGTTTTATTTCGGCCTGAGGTGAAATTATTAGATTTTGGACAAAGTCGGAACATCTGGGGGGTACTTTATAGAAGGCGGTTCTTATATTTTATGGAATATATCTGTTATTTACGGTTGGAAAAGAAAATTCTTCAAATAAAAGTTACTTCTTATATTATTATCTATAATTTTTGCTTAATGCCAAATTTTCCTGAAATGGTCCGTATTCGAGAAATTTGACAAAATGTGCAAAATTAAGATTTTTAAGAAAATTATTAAACTAAAAGTTGTTTGCGATATCGATCTCTATAATTTTTGTTTTTCACATGATTTTTCGAGAATTGACCGTAATGGAAAATTGGAGGAAAAGTGCTAAACTTAAATTTTTCAGTATTTTCGTTTTCAATGAATATCTATAGCCAAATGTATATATTTAGTTTATCCTCTAAACATTTACAGAGTTGCTGCAATAGGTTGTACAAAATAACCGGAAAAAGCCTATAATAACTAACTAGATAGAAAATTCATGTGTTGAACACATTAGATTTTTACTGTAGCATTATCCTACTACTCGTATAATATCTTCATACAACGATATAGGTATAAATATTCCAAGTATTTAAAAATATTAAATATGACCGCACGTTATCGTACACATGACGTCGGTCGTGTACCTAGTCGGCATCGAGGATAAGAAGGAAAAAGGCCAGCTGTAACTGGAACTAGTATTTTAGAGAACGCATACCTGTTACGTTACATTTCATACTCATACCTATTACCAACTACATATTCCTCATATTATTTCGTATTATCTCTACTGCGAAAATGGATATCCAATGATTATAATCTAATCAATAAATTTGTTCTAAATAAAAATTTGAATGTTAATATTATCCCGATAGGTGAACATGAAAATACCAAGACTTTGGGCATTTATTGGAATGCGAATTTAGATAATATTCATTATCTAGTTCCGATTAAAATCAAAGAAAAGTTAAAATTAACAGAATGTGGAATTTTATTTGTTAATTGCCAAATATATGATCCGTTATATTAGGTCTAATTAGTCCTGGTATTATCATGGGAAAATTTATCGTACAATCGTTGCGGAAATTAAAAATTTCTTGGGATTATGAAGTTCCCCAACATATTGCATCATACTGGATAAAATTTTATAATGATTTAGAATTATTAAATAATTTAAAAATAACAAGGCAATGTCATCTGTCAGAATATGTTTTTATCTTAGAACATATGTATTATAGTCAGGAAGGAGCATGCCATGTCCGCGTTAATCTAATCGATCTGACGGAAGTGGTAGCCATGTTGTACTATGGATGACTCATCATCAAATGATAAATGGTTTATAATTTTAGTGATTAAAATTTGTTAATAATTTGGATATTTTATGTGTTAATTTAAACTTTTATCATGCGTATGTCTTGTAGACATTTTTAAAAAGTGTTTAGTGTTTTAGTATTTATTTAGTATTACTGTTAATTTTAAATTTTTCGCGTTAAAAGACAAACAAGACAATATGGTCAGTTGTTCGTTTTGTGGATATAGCAGCACAGCTAAAAGTAGAAAGGAATAATCAACATTTCATAAGCAAGTATTTTGTTCTCTTAATTTTCAACCAGATTAAATATTTTTAAAATGTTTAATGTTTTAAATTTGTAAACAAACATGGTAAGTGCGTCTGCGATCAACTGTGCTCATAGTTTATATGGTACATACTTTTATTTAAATAATTATTTTATGCAATTTTAAGATATTTATGTGGTTGTTAAAATGAATAAATTATTGTTTAATTTAGATTTATAAATTGATTGCAAGTAAACAATTTTTAGATTTCTTAAAGATTCTAGATTAACAAATTATAAATTAATCACAGGTAGACAATTTTCAGATTTACTAAAGATTCTCAAAAAACAAAGTTATGGCTTGAGTTCATGCAACAAACAAATTGTAAGCCAAAATATCTTAATTTTTTGTGTTCAGGCCATTTTAAAGCAGATTGTTTTGATCAAACCTCAAAACCAAGAATAAGACTTCTAGACTTCTACCAACAGCTGTTCCAACAATAAAAGTGGTCCGGTTGAAATATATAAGTAAATAAATTATTTACTAACTATATCATGTCCTGTTTTTTTCGTATAATAGAAGTTTATTGTATAAATGTGATGCACCCTATATAATTTATTACATAGTTATTTACAAAAACGAACACAAATAGAATTAATAATATCTCACGGAAGGAAATAAGTAGCATATCGCATGCCTCAAGATACTGTCTTAGGTCCTATCTTGTTTAATTTTATTTTAAATAATTTGTCGTTTAAATACAGATGAAAATGTAAGTTTTTCAAACACAGTTATTCTGTGAAATCCAGAGAACTGGAATTGGTTAAAATTATTAATAGAAACAGATCTTATAAAAATTTTCGAATTGTTTAATTATAAAAACTTACAAACCTTTGATAAAACCTATGTTATTCCATTATATATTTACAAGAAGATGGCCTGTTCCTATAGAAACAATAAAAGGTAACGTTCAGTAGTTTTATATAAGTATTACAAATTATATCAAATACCTTAGAGTACAAATTGACTCTCATCGTAACTGGACTAAGCATACAAATAATGCGTTGAATATTCATTTAAAAATAATCTATTTTGCACTCATAGAATCATTAATACGTTATTCGCTCCGTGCGAAGTCATGGAAAGGGAAGCAAAAGCGATACTAGCGCTAGCTGCGAATAATTCGTGAACTTAAGACGATATTTTGTAATTTTGGCATATCAAATACACGTATATATTTTACTTTTTTTTTTCAAAAAAGTAGGTAAAAACAATACAATAAGCAACCGGAGTTGCTGTGTTGAAAATTGTACAAATACTAGCAAAAAAAACGGTGAAACTTATAAAAATTTCAGTAGCAAAGTGAAAATTACATCAAAGAAATAAATGGATAGGTGTACAATAGGATGAAAATTTATTTTTGTAATAATAACAGTAATACTGGAAATAGTAGACATCAGATATTTGAAAGGTTTTAAATAAACAATAAATTATCATTTTACGATGTTCTTTAATATCCCTTAATTCTTCAATGTTCATTCAGCAAAGACTAGATTTCAAGATTTCTGCCTTTGATTATTATATGTGGCTGGAATGCAATTTTGTTACTAACTGATGGGAAACTAGTTTTAATCATTTATTCTATGTTTTCTTTCGAACAAAAATGAAAATATAAATAACGATCCTTTTTTTTTAAACATTTTAACTTCACGCTATTATAAAATGGTATTTTTTTATTTTTACAGAATAGGCTAATTCTTCAATGACAACTTATTAGACTTAGGCAACTTCTCATACATTTTCCAGTAAATACTGTAGCCTGTCTATATTTTATTATTGATTTTTATTGATTATACATAATTTTCTTTAATTTAAGCAATAAAAATATATAATAATAATAATAATAATAATAATAATAATAATAATAATAATAATAATAATAATAATAATAATAATAATAATAATAATAATAATAATAATAATAATAATAATAATAATAATAATAATAATAATAATAATAATAAATTAATGTTTTACTTGTTTTACAAATCCATATACTTTTATTAAAACTAACATATATACTTTTTAATTACGAATTCTATTAAAAATTGTATTTGTCAGTATACACAGGAATAGTTCATTAGTACCAAAACGAATTGGCGCTGCTGTCACGCACGGAGCGAATAGGATCCTTTCTTCGAAAGGTAAAACCGCTCATGCAAAATTATACTGCAAAAAATATTACTAATAAAATTATTGGAAATTCTCTTTGATATTAGGAAGTTTTAAATGCACTCCAACAAAAACATCTAAGAAAGAAATATCACAGCGGTGTTTGACTAAAATACGAGTATAAGTATAGGATATTTAATTTCTTTTTTTACGCATATCTACAAAACATTTATTTTTCAAACCTTAATGTTTTGTAAAATGTAGGTTAATAAAGACATTGTTATAATAAAGACGTAAAAAGTCAATTTTTTTTAATACATTATTGCTTTGGTTTTTTCAAATGAAATCCCTCTATAAATTGTTCCAAAAACATTTTCCTAATTTTATCCCACCTAACATGCAATTTTAAAATAAAATTTATTCACATAATAAAGGTTAATACGAGTATAAAAAAATGCAAACTTCTCGCAAAAAAATAGCAATTCGTTAAAATGAGAGAAATCGGTTAATTTAGATAATTTGCAAATGAGAATTTATTATTTTCTTTTCTACGCCCCTTTATGACAGTACGTCACTGGTAGACCGGAAACACTTGCCGCCATATTCGTCTAGTTTACTGTCAAAATTAGATATCGCAATTCCAAGGTCGTTTAGGATTCCTCCTTCCTGACTATATATATTCTAGATTTTTATTGAACTACACGGATTTTCAGATGCTTCTGAGAAGGCTTATGCGGGTACGTGTTATATTAGAAGTTTTAGTTCGATTGAAGGATTTTCATATTTATTGTGTTCCAAATCGCGATTAGCTTCTTTAAAAAAATCAGTCTGCCTAAACTTGAACTTTGTGGCACACTATTATCAAGCAAATTAGTAAAACGAGTACCTATGACTTTATATATAAATTTTACTGCGAAATATTACTGGACAGATTCCACGATTGCACTTGCCTGGTTAAAGGGTGAACCAAGCAAATGGAAAACGTTTGTCGCAAATCGTGTTAGCGAAATTCAGAGCCTTTCTAAAATAATCTAAGATAATCTCGCAGATATTTTATCGCGAGGTATGCATGTAAACAATTTGCCTGACTCACATTAATTATGGTGGCTACTTGGATTTTGTGTGATAAGGAATACTAGGAAACAAAAGATGAAAACAATGGTGATATGATAATACCAGAAAGTAAAAATATAACGATTAATTGTATTGCTCTTAAAGATAGCGACAACGATACCAATAATTTTATTTTAGATTTAATTAATAAAATTGCATTATATATAAAATTGTTACGTGTCACTGCATATATTCTAAGATTTTCTTATCTAGTTATTACAGGGTTTTTCCGGTTATTGTGTACAACCTATTGCAGCACCTCTGTAAACGTTAGAATAAACTAAATTTATACATTTTCCACATACATACATACAACTCGAAACAATTTTCTATATTCATTGCCAATGAAAATACTGAAAAATAAAAATTTTACACTTTTTCTCCATTTTTCCATTTCGTCAAATTTCTTTATCCGTTTTTGAGTTTTCTTCAAAATTCGAAATTTAAACTTTTTCTCAAATATCTCGAATACGGTCCATTTTAGAGATATTATGTATGGAACAAGAATTATAGAGAATTATATCACAAATAACTTACTTAAACAATTTTCATAAAAATTTGAATTTTTTACATTTTGTTAATTTTTTCGAATACGGACCATTTTAGGAAAAGTTTGTGTGAGGCAATAAATATAGAGAATAATATTAAAAGAATTTTCTTCTCCAAACGTAAATAACAGGTATATTCCATAAAATATAAAAACGACCCCCTATAAAGTTTCTCCCCCCCCAGATGTTCCGACTCTGCCCTAAAATCTAATCAGTTCACCGCAGGCCAGAGTAAAGGTTAAGATTGATATTTGGTGTTTTTCTCTATATTAATTTTTGAGTTTTCTTCAAAATTCTAAATATACACATTTTCTCAAATATCTCGAATACGGTTGATTTTACAGAATATATGTATAAAACAAGAATTATAGAAAATATTATAACAAACATCCTTAACTCGAACAATTTTCTTAAAAATTTGAATTTTTTACATTTTGTAAAATTTCTCTTATACAGATCATTTTAGGAAAATTTTGTAGGAGACAAAAATTATATATAATAATATAAGAAGTAACTTTTATTTAACCAATTTTCTTTTCTAAACATAAATATCGGATATATTCCATAAAATATAAAAACGACCCCCCTCTTCCAAGACAGCACAAGTCAATCCATTGGATGTCCATCGGAAGTCCAATAATGAAGATATCGGCTGTCCAAAGGACGTTCAGCATTTTACCGAAGGACATCCAATGGACAAACATTGGACTATACAAATGTTCCACTTCTGGACGTCCATTTGGACTCCATGAAAGGTCCATATATGGACTCTTTTTGTATTGCTTTTGGACAATTTATGGACATCTGATGGACATCACCACCTATCTTAATAAGAAAGAAAAATAATTGCAACTCTGGACATATATTTTTATTGTCATAAATTATATCAAGCATGTATTGGTTTTATACGCACTCCGTTCTGTTAACCTTCTCAACCATTTTCTTAAGGCTATTTCGCTTACTAACTGCGGTCAGAGACAACCCAGCGAGACGTGTAACTCAATGTATTTTTTTGTTCGGTAAAAGTTGTTTGGGCGATTATAACCACAACCAGTCTATGATGGCGCCACTAGTAAATAGCGTGAAAATTAAAAATGCTTTAGGGCGAGAAATTCAAACATGGATTCAGAAATAAATAGTTTTTCTATACAAATTTACAGACGAAACAAAAACTATTGTTTCACTGTATATTCAAAAATATAAAAGCTTCTAATAACATCAAATTTTTAATAATATCAATAATCATTTTAATAAAGGAAGTTTTAATCAGTTTAATATAAGCTGTGAACATATTTTTGATTAATTTTGTAAATTTCGCTAAAAAAACTTGAAAATTCTATTGATTATTAAATATTTTAACTTGGAAAAATAATACACCAAACTCTTTTTCTATAAATTATATTTTTGTAAGGTACAGAAAAATAAACTACAATTGCTACGTTTAGAAAGTACCTCGTATTATTTTGTGACAAATTACAAAGAAAGTTACAGTTGTTATATATTCATAAAATATTTAAAAAATAATGTAACAAAGATTTTATAAAGTATAGAGTATATCGATACCTTTTTACCAGACTATCATAGGTGCCATTTGAACAAATGTCGCTTACTTTAGTCTAGCAAAATGATATCGATATGTTATGACTGTTTATTTTAATAGAAACCATGGAAACCAAACAAACACACACATACACTCACACAAATGTATAAGACCCGAGTCGAGTAAGTTCCCATCTTGTAAACTGCATCAAAACCTGCTGGACCCATTCCGTACACCCCCCCTGCTAACTCCTCTTAGGTTCATCAAGATCAATAGATTTATATGCCATTCTTTCTAAAAGGGAATGAAGGAGAACATACTATCATCATTTAAACAGGACGTTGCTGTTATGTCGTCTGTTTGTGTATCTTGTGCGTGTGCATTCCTGTTGTGTCCCCAGTCATGTAAAAGTTTTCCTAGTCTTCTAATTTGGTGACTAGGAGGACCTTCTCCAAGTAGTCGTCTAATTAATTCGATCTGCTCTGCAGCAGGAGGTACTTTTCAAACATATCAAATAATAATATTAATAATAAACAGTATTTAAAAATAAATACATTTTTGTAATTTTTTTGTTGTTGTCCCTTACCAGAATATACCTGTTTTCCATACTTTCTTAATTATAGATTACCTTGCGATGTTTGAATGAATATAACATTTTACCCATGAAAAATCTAATTTCGAATTTAACGCTTTTTCAATTTCATTTAAAACAATTGGTATATTACAATTTATTATCAAGGAAATCTTCTAATAAAGTTATAGCAGATCCTATTTAAACTACTGGTTGTTCTGTAGAATAAATTAACTTTTCTTGAGATTGATCTCTCTCTAAAATCCAAAACCGACCGTCCCCAAATTTATTTTCCAATGCATCCTTCTTCCCTTTTGTAATTCAATTTTTTTTTCTTCGTTTAAATCACTCTACAATCTTCTAATAGCCACTATAGTTCTTACCGCGAACGAAGCTAATAATTAATAATTTAAGGTTATGTCACGTGATCCATCAGTACATCAACACAATACGCGTGTTTAGTGAAAACGTCAAAGGTTGAAGAAGGCCAACTGGATGCCAACAAAAGAACCAGACCGTCAACTGTTATTAATGTCCACAAGATTAACAAAGCGGTCATTGAAATTATTAAAGCATAATTTTTTAAAATGAAAGCAATTTAATTATTTAACATATTAGAGCATAATATGGACGGTAAAATAACGTTTATATGTTTCTCTATCAATTTTTACTTTCCTATCTGTATACAGATATAAGGAAAGTATAGGAATCATGATTTTTTTCGACCTCGAGTTTTCGACGGATTTTTACGTTTTGAGGTCCCCTGAATCCGTTTTGACTATTTTCGCGATGATGTCTGTGTGTGTGTGTGTCTGTGTGTGTGTCTGTGTGTGTGTGTGTGTGTGTGTGTCTGTATAACGCATAACTCATGAACCGATACACAGAAAAACACCAAATTTTAAACTTAAGCTTTGTTTCAGCGTCCAATGAGCTGATTAGATTTTGGGCAGAGTCGGAACATCTGGGGGGGTACTTTATAGGTGGTCATTTTTATATTTTATGGAATATATCTGTTATTTACGTTTGGAGAAGAAAATTCTTCAAATAAAAGTTACTTCTAATATAATTATCTATAATTTTTGTTTTATGCAAAATTTTCCTAAAATGGTCCGTATTCGAGAAATTTGACAAAATGTAAAAAAATAATTTTTTATAAAAATTGTTCAAATAAAAGTTGTTTGTAACATAATTTTCTATAATTTTTATCCTATACATAATTTCTCTAAAATGGACCGTATTCGAGATATTTGAGAAAATGTGTAAATTTCGAATTTTGAAGAAAACTCAAAAACGGATAAAGGAAAAAACATTAAATTTTAAACTTAAGTTTTATTTCGACCTGAGGTGAACTGATTAGATTTTGGACAGAGTCGGAACATTTGGGAGGTACTTTATTGGTGGTCATTTTTATATTTTATGGAATATATTCGTTATTTACGTTTGGAGAAGAAAATTCTTCAAATAAAAGTTACTTACAATATTATTATCTATAATTTTTGTTCTATGTCAAATTTTCCTGAAATGGTCCGTATTCGAGAAATTTGACAAAATGTGCAAAATTCTGATTTTTAAGAAAATTGTTTGCGATATCGATCTCTATAATTTTTGTTTTTAAATGACTTTTCTAAAATGGACCGTAATGGAAAAATTGGAGGAAAAGTGCTAAATTTAAATTTTTCAATATTTTCGTTTTCAATGAATATCTATAGAAAAATGTTTCTCGGTAGATGTATGTGGAAAATGTATATATTTAGTTTACCCTCTAAACATTTTTAGAGATGCTGCAATAGGTTAACTAGATAGGAAAGTCATGTGTTGGACACATCAGATTTTTTTTTTTTTTTTTTCAGGAAAATATTTATTTTTCTCGATTTGAGGAATTTTAAACCAGCCTACTCAAACACTGGTTTTTAAACTAGATAAGTAATTGACACATTCAAAGCATATAAATGGTACGTTGATGACCTTTACATGTAATTCTATCGATTCCATAATCTTTTTCTCAGGAAAAATTCTATTTCAGCGATTTGAGAAATTTAAACCTTATTCCTGATTTTGAGAGTAAAAATAGTTTAATATTTACAAGATGAATCAATGCCTGGGTCCGTCCAGAAAAGAAACAGGTGAGATAAATATCGACGGGCCACAACCCAGGCCGCAAAATGTTTTACTTATATAACAATTCATTTTACTTTAAAATAGGAAAAATATTTTCCTACGACCACTTAGGAAAGTGACACATATCACACTATATAGACCTATGGAAAGTGCCCTATATCACACGCGTATGAATAAGAATTTACTTTCCACCCAAGTGAGAATATGCTACTTTCCGCAGTAGCTGTCAGAAAGTGTCAAACACATAATTTCTATTTTGATCTATGTAATGTCCATATTAATACTAAAATCGATATGATTGTTAAATTATTGTAAATTAGATCCTAGATATTTATCTTTAACAATTATTTTTAAAATAATTTTAAAATAACTAAGATATATTTGCTTTTTATTCTGGTTAAACACATAAGCGATTAGATCAATCAATTACCGTAAGGCCTGTTAGCTCAGTTGGTTAGAGCATCAACTTTGCAATTTGAGACCGTCCAACGACCGCGATCGAATCCTGGCTGTGCCAGAATTTTTTTTTTATTTTTTTTATTTTTTTTTTATTTTTTTTTATTTGTTTAGAAATTATGAAAATTTAATAAATACGATTATTGTTGATTATTTTTTTAAATACATTTTAATTATTATAATAATCTGGTTTTACATTTTTTGATGAAATTATTTTGTGGTCGTAGGAAAAATATTGTACAACACTTGTGTGAAAAGTGATTTTCCACACTCGTGTGATAGTCGCACTCGGCTTACGCCTCGTGCGACAATATTTCCCACTCGTGTGAAAAATGTCACTTTCCACACTCGTAATGTAATATACTATTACCCATGTCTTGTTCAAAAATTGTAACTTCCCCTATACAGTAGATGTAGCGAAATGTTTTAAACGAGATTATCATAAAATATCATTTTCAGTGGAAATGTTAGTTAGGTCCTGCATTGTGGCCCTCGACATAAGTTCTTAGAGTTATATGTTACTAGGCAGTAGAATGTTAACTTTATTGTTGTGCCTATGGAATCAATAGCATATTTTGATCCGATTCTGTTATGATCAAAGCTGAAAACTGTCTATTAAAAATGAAAGGGGAGAGGTCAGAAGACATAATACGAACTATGCCTCGGCATTTTTCTTATACACATATTTGTGAAAATTATATATTAAATATTCGAAAGTTTACTCTGTTCTGCAAGATATATAAATAAAAAAAAATTAAAGTAGTTTTATTATATAATATAAATTATCAAATAATTGTGTAGTAATAAATAATAATTATCTATTAAATTTAGCTATTTTACAGTGCTTTTTCAGTAACAAAAAAAAGTATCGAAAACGGCAGATATGAATTTGTCTATACGGTTTTTTCACCTTTAGATAAAGTGTCAGGTAATTTTTATCTCCCAAGTAACTTAAAAAGTAATCTTTTCACTTCTGGATAAATCTAACTTCTAAATGATAACTTATCTAACTTATGAAATTCCTGATAAAATATTTCACTGATGGATAAACGGGTAGCTACATAACCATATAAGGTCAAAAACCACTGGATACTTACCATCCATACATATAATTTACTTGAAAAAACAGAAAATTAATTATCTGACAGATAGTAACTCTCAGATAATATATCCGTCAGTTAGTTATCTGGAACTTTATCTGAAGGTAAAAAGACCGACCCTAAAATGTATAAAAAATATTTAAATTATGATTTCTTCAGCCTCTACAGATTATGGCCAAACAAAACAGTATAAATCGAAGCACATGATATATAGTCTGCCTTGGATCAAAAGCATTTTTAGCTTCTTCAGGACCTTCTCAGATGCGTAAATATTGTAATGGGCATAATACAATATGGTAACAATGTTGTGGCAAATCACTTACCCCCTGGGACATGTGCTACTGCTTTAAAATCAATTTTAAAAGTACCCCGTTAAGATCTCCGTTTGTGTCTGTCAATTAATTAAATTATATCTACTTTAAAAACCAGGGTTTGAGTAGGCTGGGTTAAAATTCTTTAAATCGAAAACAAATAAATATTTTTCATAAAAAAAAAATGAAATCGATGGAGAAACATATAAACCTTATTACCTTGCCATCCATATGCTCTAATATGTTAAATAATTAAATTCAAAATTATGCTTTAACAATTTCAATAATCACTGTGTTATTCTTGTAGACATTAATGACAGTTGACAGTATGGTTCTTCTGTTAACATCCAGTGCTATGACCTTCCTTAACCTGTGACGCGCACTAAACACTCGTATTGAGTTGATGAATTTGGTGACAACCATCTGAGAATTAAGTTGAATTTAGGAATATGATGTATGACTTATCTAAAAATTGTTGATGGATAAAAGAACATTGAATGGTATCGATTAATATTAGAAAACGCCTTTAACAACAAACGACACCATCTGACATAAGTCAATATTCTGTCAACCATACAGTAATACCACTAAACAAAACTAAATATAACTAACTGACTTAAGCTGTGTTCACACAATAAAAGTAATGATACTAAATCATATTTTAACAATTCCTACAAACTGACTACAGAATAAGTAAACTACTTTTCTACAGGAAAATTAACCAAATATCTATGGGGAAAAATTCGAGAATCATCGGAGGGTTTAGAGAAAGTTTTGGTAAAGATGTATAGTGTGCTCAATATCATCGGTGATTAAATCTAGAGCCATTTTAGAAATAGACTTGGGTTACATAAGCCGCCCCGGCTGACTTTGGCCGATTTATAAAAATTGTTTACATTGTTAATATTTAAGTTAAAAAATTTAATGTGTACAAATGTATTTTTTTGTGTGTTTCTATGCATTATATTCAACATTAGAAGCAAGTAGTATCTTTAGTTAATAGTTTTAGTTCTTAGCTACAGCTCTGATTAATTACGTGAGAATAATAAGTCATTTTTGTACTCTGCAAAACAGTGACCCACGGATATCTATGAGCCAGCGACGAAAACATTGCAATAATTGAACCTCTAGAAAGGTTTCCACGCGAGAACGAAAAATATTAACTTTTTGTTTAACCGCCAGAGAGCGGCCAATGTCGCGGTTAACCATGTGTTTGAGTGTGACTTTGGTCATCTAGTATTTCATTGTTTATACTGTTATAGCATTGCGAAAGTTGTTTTCTTCTGGTTCCCGGTTTTTAGGCATTATTTTGACGGTATGGTAATTTTTTTTACATAGGATCTGCATGTAATAGTTTTTATTTTAATTTTAGAACAATGGGGCGGTACAAAAGAGTAACAGGAAGTATAAATTATCAAAATTATTCAGACGCCAAGTCAATGGAAGCTGTTCACCATAAAGCTAGAGTAATAAGTCAAAGGACGGCGTCCAAAAGGTTCAATATACCTAGGGCTACCCTACAGAACAAACTAAACGGCGCTCACAATAACAAACCAGATGGTCAGACGGTTTTGACAATGGACGAAGAGAATAAGATACAGTCCCATATCATTTTGTTATCTACATATGGTTTTCCTGTGGATTCACTGGATTTGAGAAAAATTGTCAAGGGCTACTTAGATCATAAAGGTGTGGTAATTAGAAAATTTAAAGAAAACTGCCCTGGTTGGTGAATGGATGAGATTTGTTTTAAAGAGACACCCACAACTGCAAATATAAAAACTGTCAGAGCTGCTATTTCTCAAGATATAATCAATTCCTATTTTGATAACCTTCGACGTGAACTGGAGCGAATACTGCCACAAAATTTATGGAACTATGATGAATCAAACTTGTCAGATGACCCTAGGAACAAAAAGGTTATTACTAAAAGGGGTAAATATCCAAAACGAATTTAAATTCGTTTAAACAATCCACAAGGGTAATGTTTTGAGGAAATGCTTTGGGTACCGTTTTGCCTCCTTACGTAGTTTATAAAGCCAAAAATATATATGACACTTGGAAGGAAGGTGGACCTCATGAGACCCGTTATAATCGTTTAAAAAAGGGACTTGTTCCAGGGGGCTACTTTCGAGGACTGGTTTGAGTTTTTACTTTTACCTACTTTAAAGCATTTGGAGTGGACCAAAGTTGTAATTGGAGATAACCTGTCATCGCATTTAAGTGTGCATGTCCTGAAGCTATGTTCTCAGCACCCAATTAAATTGTCTTTGTTTACCACCGAATACAACGCAATTGACTCAACCTCTTGACATTGCTTACTTTCATCCACTGAAAATAAAATTAAGGCAAATTATCTTATAAAATGAGTGGCTCAAATACAACGATTCCAAAATAAGATTTTAGTCGACTTCTTAAGACACTGATAGAAGTTCTGTCGGAAGCTGTAAAATCTGTAGAATGGATTCGAAAAAGCAGAAATATATCCTGTAGACTGGCCTGTGGCCGACACGAGCGGAGTTGACAAAAACACACTCAAAAAGAAAGAAAGGAGAGTTTCTAGTGACTACGTATCTTCCATGAATATTTCTCTCCATTCCAAGGTCGAATTGAATGACCACCTTACTGATTTTAAATCTGTAGAGGAAACAACAAGCACTTCTAAATTAAATTCTAGGATTACAGTTGGAAATTTCTTTTTTTTATGTAACAAAAAGGTTTATCCTGGAGAAGTTCTGGAAATAAAACAAAATTTGAAAGAATTCAAAATAAAGTCTCTTCATCCAAGTGGTTTGCAATGGATACGGTCAACAAGGGATGACATTCTATGGTATGCACAAGAAGACATTTTACAGGTGATAGAAATACCCATACCATCCAAGCGGGATTCCTTAATGTTCTGTTCATTTTTTATTGTAAATTTGGTTAAAATAAATATTTTTGGAATCGATTCTTCTTTTACTTATTAAAAATAATGAGATAAAAAACCAATAAAAACAATTTTTGACCAAAGTCGAACATACTTTAGCTTTTCTTTGGGTTTGTATGGCAAAATGTAGTGTAGCCAAAGTGACCCAAATTCGTAATCTCACTTTGGGCTCTAAGTTTTAAAATAAAAAATGGGATTTCTTAAATCTCAACAGATTTAATATCAAGTGCACTTCTAGTAACATAGGAGTTCTATTAAATAGGCCCAATAATAACTAAATATATTTTTTCTACGTTCATGCAAAAAACAAAACTTTATTGAACTATATTTAGTGAAAAAAATGGTTCTTTATTGCACTAGTGCAATAAAAATTTTATTGCACTCATCTGTCATTTTACTACAGCGTTTTATGATCATGACAAACATAAATATTCAAATCAACGCCAAATATTTAGTCCATTTTCATTTTCTGTGTTACATTTTAAAAACAATTGCATATTTTTTATTATTTTCAATCATTTAATAAATAAATTAATAAAAAAATGTATTTTATTAAAAATTCATTACAAATTATGAACACAAACGTAAATTAATGCCTCAAACAAAGGTACAAGATAACTGGTAATATGGTTTGAATAATACAACTGCAGTTCTATTAAACATTTTTTGGTTTTTGCATGAACGTAGAAAAAATATTGTATGCAACTCGTGCAAAAAGTGTTTATTGCACTCGACGTGTTGTCCAACTCGGCCTGACGGCTTCATTGGACAATTTCATGTCGCGTGCAATAAACACTTACTTTTTGCACTTGTTGCATAAATAACTATTTTGCTGTACCAGTTACATAGATTTAAAAATAAAAAATTGCCAAAGTGACCCAAGTTTACGGTACCTATAAAATTTACCTGCTATCTGTTACTCAGGAAAGTTGCAATTTTATTTGAAATAATTTCAGGAAGAAATTTACGAAGAAATAATATCAATCGTGGGTGACTCAAGTATTCCTACATACAATGAATTAGGTGAGCTAAAATTTATGGAACGATGCATAAAAGAAAGTCTTAGACTGTATCCATCCGTTCCAGTAATAGGAAGAGTAGCTGGGGAAGAAATAAAAACAAAATCTGGATATACGATTCCAAAAGGATGTAATATAAGTATAATGTTCTACGATTTACATAGAAGACCTGAAATTTGGAAAAATCCTGAAAAATTTGATCCTGACAGATTTTTACAAGACAATGTTGCTAAGAGGCATCCGTTTGCTTATTTGCCTTTCAGTGCTGGAAGTAGAAATTGTATAGGTAATTATACAATGAGTTCATTTTTTATTTTAATTTATTATCTTCCTTTCGTTTCTTATTATCTACAAAATGTCAAGAGCATTCATTCATCATTCGTTTTAAGAAAACAGTTATTATAATAGTTGTGCAGTTTTAATTCGATACAACAAACGATACAAGCTACATTCGATTAACTGTAAGAATTTTTGAAAAATCGCTCGGGCATGCAAATTTGTCTTTATTTGGTGAATTAGAGTATATTTTCTTTCACGCTATACCAATCCTTGAATAATAAGACTCCATCATCCTCACTGTGCCTCTAGTTTATTTTTTAACAATCCTTGCCCTACTCAACTTCTTTAACTCTAATACTTCTTTTAAATACCATCATTAAAAAAAAATCGTCCAATTTTAAATTTTTCAAAATAACAATTAAGTCGCTGATTATCACTTAGGTGGTCTAGTATTATGTAAGGCTTCGAGACATCCCTATTTTTGTTATAGAGGTTGCGTTCGCGGTAACAATAATTCGATTAAATGATCATTATAATATTTTAATTAATCGATTAAACGAAATAGAATATAAAAATTATCTATGAAAAATCGAAAATATTCACTTAACTAAAAATGATCGAATTATCAAATATCATCGATTAATCGATAGTAATCGATTAATCGAAATTAATCAATTAATTGAAAATATTCGATTAATCGAAAATGATCTATTAATCGCAAATAATCGATTAATCTGTATTTAATTTTTCAAAAAAATATGAATTTAGTAATTAATTAATCGATTATTTTACCCACCCTTACCCTCAACGCGTCTCCCTCGTTTTGTTTTTTACCAGTTCACCAAATTCTATAAAAGTAAACCTATTTCCATCCAAAAAGTAAAGTAAGTAAAACTATATGTGAATTTAAAAAATAATACAGTGGTCACCACACATGTGCAAATTTAAAAAGCCCCGCAGTGATTGTGTTAATAACAAGTAGAGCGAAAATTAATTAATATTAAATATTTCCCTTTAAGACTGACACACCCGTGGATGTTTCAGTAAAGCAGCAGAATGATGACAACCTAATCGGTTCTTTCACTCCAATTTGGAGATTAAATTATTTAGGCTGTAGCTTCCCAACAAATACACTTGATATCTATATACACTGTGGTATTATGCGTTTGGTTCCGTCCGTCCCACAGAGGGGTCACGTTAGACAAAACTCACCAAAAACTGACAACAAAATCCTTCTTTCCAAGTCACATTACTCTTGGATTGTCCGCGTGATAAAACAAAAGATAAAGCTTGTCAAAAATAGCGTCTTAAATGCGTATATTGCTGTAATTTTTTGAGTGCAATTATTTTTGACAAATTCGGTCTACTCTTTGAGCTACAATAATCAAATTAACTTTGATGATAATAATCATGCAAAATAATTGACGTGATAAGTAGCTTATTATTGTATAAAAAAAATATTGCTGCAGTTTACTGCTAATCCAAGGAGGCATTTTCATGAGTTCTGCAAAAATTGACAAATTTATTCAGACCTAGGATTTCTTTTAGACAAAAAGTAGCAACTTCTGCAGTATTCAGTATACATTTTGGCTTAGTTTCTTTTCATGAACAATCTTATTTATAGTGGTATTCCGATTAGCTGCTACTGTTTGCTTATAATGCCGTAATTTAGGCAGGTACAAGAGGGTGATAGTTTTGTAATCCTATTACTATAACTGGCAGTCGGACAACTTTTATATATTTTTTTTAATTCTTGTTTTGTTACCTCATGCGTGATCCTAATTATTACATTTATTCGTCTGTAATATGCAATTTATGAACAGCCCTAATAAATCGGAATTTATCGGTACAATCTGTTCGCCATACTTACGCGGGTTTCGGATTAACAAAATTATGCAAATTAGTCAGTGACAACCAGTTCCAATAAGCCTCTTCCCAAGAAATTAGGTAAAATTGCGCTAATGGTCAGATTTAAATTAAAATGACATTAAGGTAGGTACTAAATTTTTTTACAAATATTGCAGTTGAATTGATTCTTTGCAAGTGTTGACATTGTATGTATATTGTAAATTTAGTCGCAATTTTAAAAATGCCTAGACGTGTATTAGATGTAGATAGTCTAATTTGTAGTGTACATAAGTATTTTACGGATAAAAAAGAAAATGGCAGTCCTTTAAAATCGGTAATGTCTGTACAACAACGCGTATGCGATGCTCTAGGAATTAGTGAAACCAAATTAAGAGGAGTATTACAAAATCACAATAGTGAACTGCCGAAAGAAGATTACCACAAAACTTGGCCATCATTGAAAACAAAAGATATTCCAGATGGAAAGAAATTTGAAATTCGTGATATCATTTATCGAATGAGGGCCAACAAGGAACATGTGACCTTAAATACAATTCTCTCGGAATTAATAGATAGAAAATTTGACGACATTGGCAGAACAAGTCTATGGCAAGTGATACATAACTTGGGTTTCAAATTTCAAAAGGAAGATAACAGAAAGGCCCTTTGTGAAAGAAGTTCTGTCGTGCACAAGAGAATTAACTTTCTAAGAAAATATTTTCTATGGGTGCAACCAATAGAATATGGCAAGATGATAACGTGAAGCCCATCAAACATACCGATGGAGAAGAGAAGCGACACATAATTTAACATGCAGGAGGGAAATCGGGTTTTATAGAAGGTGCTGATTTAATATTTTCTTCTCCCAGGTTTAAGTGAGCCCATCGTAATTATTTTAGACAATGCACCTTACCATTCTGAAGTATTAAACAAAAGTCCAACGAATTCTTGGACTGTTGATAAAATTAAAGAATGGTTGACAAAGGAACATATACCATTTCCTCAATATATATTAAAATCAGAATTATTACGCTTGGCAAATATACACGCAAAACCAAAAACCTTTGTTGTGGACCAGATTATTGAAAGTTACGGTCATCAAGTTTTACGTCTGCCACCGTATCATTGCCAGTTTAATTCCATCGAATATATATGAGGAATAGCAAAACAATATTATGACAACCATATTGGGCCTAATGGTTATAGTGACGACGTAGTTCAGGAAACTTGGCGAAAAGCACTTTCAATTGCAACTCCAGAAGTGTGGCAAAACTGTATATCCAAGTGCGAGAAACTAATAGAAGATTGGTGGACTCGTGAAAATAAAATAAACGAAATAAGTCCAATCATAATAACAATTAATGGTGATGATGATGACGATTATGATATTTTGGATGATAATGACTGATTTTCATTTTTTTGGCAAGTTCAATTTTTTTATTTTTCATTTAAAATTCTCTACATGGAACAAATTTTTATGTTAGAAAATATTTTATTTGAGGTAAATAACCCTCTTATTATACATAGACCATATTTTCTGTGTGAAGTGTAATATAAAATTATTATTAGGTTTATAATAGCCACATTAGACTCCATTAATGAAGAAGTTTAATTCTGCTCTCAATTATACAAAAGATTCTCCATTACAATTTAATTAAAAAGTTGTACATAATTTTTCATTTCATTAAACCACTTGATATTTCCCCAAAGAAAAGGTCAAACTTTCGGGTACTTACCTAAAAATACTCATAAAATTTTTAATCCGAAACCCGCGTAAGTAAAGCGAACAGACTGTACGTTGATTTTGGTTTACTTTCTGCATACTTGTAAAAAACTATTTCTGCAATGAAATGTTTTTTTTCTAATATAAATAAATTTGCTCTCAATTTTTGTGTTGTTTTAGATTATTTGAACTTAGAAATTAGTCGAAGAGATCTGTGGGAGAAGAACAAAGAATGTTCTTCAAAAAAACAGAACCGACAATGTACATATCTTAAAGAATACTTAAGAAATTTAACAAATTGCCCAACTGACAAGTTTCAAATTATTTCAAACCAAATTTCAAAATTTATTTTTGATTTTAAAACAAAATGGCAAAGAGCTTGCAGATTTTGCTAAAACCACTAAAACCTGGCTAGATACCAAAATGATATTTATCAACTATACACGCGCTTTAGATCAAACAAAAATTTGGCGCCCTTTGACTAATTTTTCATGTAGATGTGAAAGTAGTAAGCATCAGAAAATTCGGTCGAGGTTATCTCTTATGCCGTTCAGATGGAGCTCAGAAACGCTATTGATAAAGAAAAAGTTTATGAAAATAAAAATATATTTCAACGCAAATTTAAACAGGAATTAGGATTAATAGTTGATCAACCAAAACCAGTATTCGGGAGTAGCAATAACGGAAATACGGCAAGACGTTTTTTATGAATCTGGAAGTATCTTCTAAAATAACACAAATTGATTTAAAGGTCTTTAAAAAATTAAGTGTTATTTTGGAAGTAATTACCAGCACAATTACTCATAGATATATACGCTTGGTATTATATGACCCCAACAGTTCACTTAATTTTAATTCAAGGTACAGAAATTATTCGTTCCGTTCTTTTTCTAGTTGGCCAGCCAACTCTTAGAAGAGGCTGCAGAAAGTAGAAACAAAGAGTTTAAAAAATATCGAGAAAGCTTCGCTAGAAAAATTGCTCGAGAAAAAACTAACGAAGATGTTTTACTGGAATTAGAAAAATTCAAAAATTAAAGAGAAATTATTTTTCTAGCGAAGCTTTATCCATGCTTCTACCAACGGATGTTGATAACCAAATTAGTCATCTTTTGCTTAAATATTAGATTTAAATAATTTGTGTTCGATTGAGTTATAAACCTTAGTTTGTCTCTATTTTCAGTTAATATATTATCAAACTACCGATATATTCTTAGGAAACTCTTTTAATCAAGAAAACAATGTTAATTTAGTATTCTGATAATGTTTTGTAGTATGTCCTGCAGCAAAAACTATTCTGTTGTGTTGTATTTTTTTTATGTCGCCACTCTTGAATTTAATTTTTCTTCAACAAGTAATGTAATTTCAAGAAGGGGTAATTTTGTTAAAAAATATAGTAATTATTATAATATCTACTAACATGTTTTATAACTTGAATTTCTCACAACTTTTTAAGAAATAGCTACTTTAACAGGTGTCAGTTATAATATAGTATAGTGTCAATAATATCTCTGTTGATATTAGTTTGTTACATTTACACTTTAAACACATTCCAGAATACAAAAGAATAAGCTTTCCAGAATTCTTGGTAAGTTTTGATACTTTTTGCCCACGTGTGGCGTCCGTCCGATGTTACATTTTTGGTCCGCACGATAAGTCAAAACCAAAAATTCATATTTATTTTTATTATTTACTTATTTTACCTCCCTCGTATATGAATAGATTTTTTAATATGGATTACGTTTGTAATAGGTTTTAGGTGATGTACTAACTTTTATCAGGAATAAAATAAAATAAAGAAATTAACAATCAAAACATTTTCTATAAGGTGCAGTTGTTTTTGTCACACTATATACAAAAATATCCTTTACGACATACAAAAAATTTTTAGTAGGTATTTAAAGTAACATTTTTCTCTGTTTTTAAAGAGTAAGACTCTTTCTTCTTGTGCTAAATTCACATTTTTTTGCATTCGTCGTATATAGTTTACATTTTTTAATATGTAGTAGGTTTGTAGCGAGTTTTAGGTTGACTACTAAATTTTATCAGTACTCTCATTTTCTGAGACATTAACAATAAGAATGTTTTCTATAAAGTGCAGACATTTTTAGATATCTTAAAGGCGTCTGGCAGACGTAACCACCCGCGAAAAGTGTCAGGCAATTGTTGATTGGAGATTAAAATGTAATATAGTTGAACATAATATAACTACTATAACGTATTTTTCCGACATTTTGTAATATCTTGAGGACCTATTATCTACCAAACACCCTGGCAGTCAAGATAACAGCCAAACCTTTATTATCTACTAATGTGCATAGACATAAAAAATCCTAATCTTCATACTATAGGTGCGTTTTGCAAGCAGCGATTGTGGCGATCAATTGCTTGGCGATAATCGCACAGCGATCATAGCGTGTTACTGCTAGGCGACCTTTACATACTTCCATTTTCCTATGAGCGATAATAACAATAGACGCTAGCGGGTTTATCTCGTCGCGCGATCTTAGGGCAAATATGATCGCAGTTGTAAACGATTATTCAACGCAGGCCATCGAAATAGAATAAAGTAGAGATGACAACACTATTTTGCGATATGACAGATGGAAGCACTTCTAGTGACGGAAAAGTGTAATGAAAATGGCGACTTGAGTGGTACTTTGATTTCTTTGAAATCAATAATTTTACATTCGAAGACTGACTGAATGAAAATGATGTTATATCATTTAAATAAAGCTATTTAACAAAAATGGCATGTATTTTCATTAAAACTGGCTAGCTCCACTATCTTTAGTTTGACATATTTGACGTAAAAGTGTAAAATCCTATCTCAATGACGCAGACGGTTCTCGCGCACGTACTGCTTGTTGTATGTGTGTTTATAACATTTATGTGCATAAAGTCGGATAAAATCATGAGGCCCAAGCTGAACTTTTTAGCATTAGAAGACGAAAAACTTATTGAAGCTGTGGCAAAACACCCTGCTATTTATGACCTGCAACACGCTATGTACAAATATCAGCGTGTAAAGGACAATATATGGATTTACATTGGAAAGTCAACGAAATAATATTCCCTAAATAAATAAATAAAAATAAATAAATAAATTGCAATGAAAGTAAGTGTATAAGGCGAGGTATTTTGTGGAATTTACGAGACATTTGATTCACATACCCGCTATCGACGCTAGCGACTATTGTTATGACTGCTCGTAGGAAAACGGAAGTATTTGAAAAAACATCTAACAGTGACCAGCGGTAATCGCTAAGCGACCATCGCAAGAGAAGCTTGTTGCAAAACGTACTTTTTTAATATTATCTACCAGTATTCGCAATCATTGCTATGCGATTATCGCTCAACGATCATCGCCAAAATCGCTGCTTGCAAAAGCAAAACGTACCTTTAACGTAGGTCTGGCGGTCGCTGGCTCTTAGTCTATTACTATATTACTATTAACACAAAAAAAAATATTTTAGGTCAACGTTTCGCCCTTTTGGAACTTAAAGCAGCTTTATTCGGCATATTAAGAAATTTCAAATTATTACCTGTTGACAAACCAGAAGATATGAAATACAAAACTGATTTGGTTTTAAGACCGGCTGGAGAAATTAAAGTTAAATTTGTACCCAGATTAATAAACGTCTAAATTCTTATTAATAGTTATCTATTATCAGCACATTTTTAACCAAACTTGTGTTATTGTCTGATAAAATAAATTTCAATAGAAACTTATTGATTGTCAGTTTGGGTTTTGAGAATTTTTATAAGTAAGAATTATGATAATGTTAAAATGATGGATTATCTTAGATTGTAAAATGGTATTTTGTATGAAGAATAAAATGTTAATTTTGAAAGAAATACAAATAGGTAAAGAATGTTTTATTTAGAAAGTTAGAAATATTATATATATAACGAGAGCTAGAGAGAGGAGGGGCACTGGATACCAGAGTAGAGTGGAGTAAGTAGGCGTAAACGGAGTGCGCATATGGTTTTACTCCTTTTACTCTCAGAGTTCAATGTCAGTTGTCAATGTGACATACTAATACTTAAAAACTAATCGTACTTATCAGTAAAAACCATATAAGTTTCTTCCATATTAATGGTAAGCACGGAAATCAAATAAAAAATATTTTTACTTAAGAATTAGTCACAATTATCTTATTAGAGTTATTGCAAGTTCACATAAGGTCAGTCACTATTAGTGCCGCTCTTATTTTGACATCTGAGCATGCGCAGATCACTAACTTTAATAAAGATTGTGCCTGTCCTTAATAGAGAGATATTGCAAATTTCCATAAAGCCAGCCACTAAATTTTAAATTATAGTTCATCTTTTTTGTTGTCTATAATATTAAAGAGGCATTAGAAATTATAATTTTAGAAGGTTTAAATGACGATTATATTAAATATTTAATATTAAAAAACTTCTAACGGCAAGCGCATCCGAAAACTATAAAGTTGCCACTACCTGCTGCCCTTAAACATCCACAATTAAGGACAGGCACAATCCTTAATAAAGTCAGTTTTAAAACGTAAACATTTGCGCATGGTCAGATGTCAAAATAAGAGCGGCACTAATAGTGACTGACCTTAAGTAAACTTGCAATAACTCTCTTATTAAGGACATACACAATCTTTATTAAAGTTAGTGATCTGCGCATGCTCAGATGTCAAAATAAGAGCTGCACTAATAGTGACTGACCTTAAGTGAACTTGCAATAACTCTCTATTATCGATTTAAATCACCTTATGCGCATGCCCAATCCACACTCCACTCCACGATCTCTGAACGGCCAAAGAGGAACTTTTACTTTAACTCCTTCCGTACCCGAACGCCTAAGGTACATTAGGAGTGAATATAGTGAAAAGAAAGCGTAGACCGAACTCACCTCAAGAAGATACAATCAAAGAAGACAAGCTAAGACAGGAAAAGGCGGTGGAGACAGGTAGAGACAAGCATGACAGGCAGAGACAGGTAGATACAAGCAGCACACAGAAAGAATACAGATGAGATCGAGACAAGCGGAGAAGATTAAAGAATTTAAAATTTATTTTTTTTATTATTAAAATTGGTAAAATTACATTGTCTGTAAAGTTATAGAGCCAAACCACCCCCTTTTTGAGAGTCTGGACAAATTTTATAACAAATTAGTATACCAGGTTTTTCTATGTTAAGTGGCGCCCAACGTGAAGCATTGGGTAAAAAGGGAGATCAAAATTTTGGATATTTGAAATTTGGAAGAAAATTGTTAAGATTTTTTATAGTTTGCTTTATTTGAATTGTTAATTTTGGAATAGTACCACTATTAAATATGGGTATGTCTAAACTTATTCTTTTAAATTATGAACTTGATAGTATGTCTATTTATGGAGTTATTGTAGGTACATAGTTTGTTGGCAGACTTTTTATTTTTACAGTTTTTTTATATTATTTTAATTGTTTTCTACTTATTGACGGCTTGCGATGAATTAAGAGTATCACTATTAAATATGAATATGTATAGACTTGTTCTTAATAAAATGTGAACTTGATAGTATATCTAGTTATGGAGTTATTGTAGATAGCTTTTTTAGCAGACTTTTTATTTTTAGTTTTTCATATTCTTTTAATTTTTCCTACTTTTTGACGACATACGATGAATCGACTATTAGTAAAGAGGCTAGGAGAGTTCGGCCTCATTCCTTATGTAAATTAACATGGGAAATCGCTAAGGTTCATTCTGGCAATTTTTGACGGTGACGTCACACGTCGAGAATCATAAACTAACTTGTCGAGCCACCAACGGGGGGGTGGGGGAAGCAAGGAGGAGTGAGGGGAATTAAATCTCTTTTAACGTTGAAGAGAAAAATTATGCCACAAGGGCCTTAGCGTGTATCCGATTCAAACGGGAAAAATATCATTATGTAGATAACGATTAACGTCCAGCAGAAAAATCATGCGCAGAACGAAAAGCCAGAAGCCAGCCTACTACATCTGCCGCTAGATGGAGTCACTTATTAATTAATTTATTAATCCGCAACTTACTATACATCATTATCACAGCAACTCAACATACACCATTAATTATTTTATTTATTAAAGAAAAAAAAGTTGAAACCGCGAGGGATCGATCCACTGACCCAGAGAGGTTTGCCGATTACCAGTCGTCATCTTTATCGCTACACCACGTAGACTTTTAAGAAATTCTTACTTTATAATGTATACATAAAAAAAGAGATAACGCTGGTAAAAGACATCGGATGTTATTATTGGTTCGATTCAAACAGTACAAACGGCACTACTAAGAAGGAGATGTGACGTAGATTAACGTTGAATAGAAAAAACATGCCAGAAGGGCCTAAAACTTATATCTTTATTTCTATTGGTCCAATTCAAACGGGAAGAACGGCATTACGTAGAGAACGTGGTACAGATTAACATCGAATAGAAAAATCATGCGCAGAATAAAAAACCACAAGGGCCTTAGCATGTTTCTCGGATACTACTGGTCCGATTCAAACGGGAAAAATGGCATTACGTAGAGAACGTGGTATAGATTAACGTCCAACAAAAAAAGTATTCGCAGTGACAGGTCAAAAGGGCCTAAAACTAATATCTTTGTTATTGTTGGTCCGATTCGAACGGGATAAACGGCATTATGAAAAGAACGATTAATGTCAAACAAAAAATCATGCGCAGAACGTAAAAGCCAGAATGGCCCTAGCATGTATCACGTGGTCCGATTCAAACGGGAAAAACGGCATTATGTAGAGAACGATTAACGTTGAAAAGAAAAAACATGCCAGAAGGGCCTAAAACTTATATCTTTATTTCTATTGGTTCGATTCGAACAGGGCAAATGGCATTCGGCGTGAACTGTCATCCAGCTATCAGTTCCACTGATCTGTGTTATTTTACTGGATAGGATATAGGCTATATTTAACATACTAAAAAACCGTTTCACCAAGGAGACCGGAAGTGCTACAATGCTGGCCGATTTAGGCAAATTATAGTGGGTTCACAGAACTGAAATTTGGGATAATTTGACATACCTAACCTATAATTTGATTAGTTTTTCTTCTTATTCTTCTTCTATTCCTTTTGCGGGCGATGTCCTTCGGGAAAATTCACCTATGATTTGATTTTTTATGAAAGAAAATATAAAAATGGAAACGTGAAGCATATTGTGTCTTCAGGAATGAACGTTTATTGTTTATTTCATGCTCTTTTTACTTTGTTTTCCACAATAAAAACATCTCATCGTAGCTTGTTGACACAATTAAATGACAAATGTGATGAAAAATGGAAATAGAGGTTACGTTAAATAACATCCGGTCCGCCATATTATTTGTCCAAATCGGCCAATTTTTCGGAACGTTTTTTAGGGGGTTATATCCTATCCAGTAAAATAATACAGATCAGTGATCAGTTCCAACGAAAGAATTGCCATCAAAGACACAGGGGCATTAACAAATCATTGTTGTTGATGTTAACCTTGAACTGTTATCTAGCTGAAATTATCATATCATTACTACCGGTATCCCACTATCTTTCATATTTCCGATTCTCATGATTTTTGAAAAGGAAATGACACGTGACGTACTAATAATGAATTTGCCAATCGTTGTGTCTTATTGACACTTTTTGAATTAATGTCTCCGATTTCTTTAATTTTTCAGTATGTAATGTAATGCAACATGCTTATAATGAATATGTCATTCAAACGGCATTTTAAAATTGATGACGAGCTAGAACTACGTGTGATACATCAAATATGGGGGCATATTTTGTGGTGGGGGTATAAGTTATTATTTAGTTGAATAAAGTAAATAGGTGCTTTAATATTTTGTCCGTAGTATCGAGAGTATGTTCAGCGAAGAGAATAGACGAGTCGTTTTAAAAGTAAGTAGATTTTAAAAACTTTTTTAAAGTAACGCTTTAATTATATATAGATTTCACAAACAGTTTTCACACATTTTTCTCTAGTTAATTATTTTGCTTTTATTTTTTTTTAAGTAAATCCTATGTTTAATTTATTGATTTTTCTGTTATTAACATTTAAAAATTTTAGTTTATAGATGAACTAAATGAATGTTCTTTAATTAAAGAAAACAAGCCAATTAGAAAAATTGGGGAGTTGCAGCTGAATCATCCTCATAAAATAACAAGAAGATCCCTGGTAAAGACGAAATTTGGTGACTCGATATTGCTGGAACTGGAGAAGGCAGTAGTTTTTAATGTATATATATATATATATATATATATAATTTCATATCCAAACACAAGGTTTTTAGACGAACCTTCAGATTATTATTGAAAGTCAAGGAACTATATTAAAAATTTCAAATTTCTCAATACAAATTTATTTTAGGTTTAAGATACCACTAATTTTTAAACAAGAAATAAAAGTGGGTAGCTCATCATCTTATTATAATTATCTATTGATAAGCACATTTCTGAAGTATTAGAGTACCTATAAAATGAATAATATAAATGTATTAAACTTAGTTGATTTAGTTGGTTGCTTGCTTATTGAAGATATCCTACTAAATAAAGGTAAATATAATTTTTATAATTATTAAACTATTAAATGTACTATTTATATAATAATATTAATAAATATAAATAAAATTGACAGTACCTAATCTATATTTCTGGAACTAATTTAGATTGTAGATACTATTAAAAGTATCGTTATAAAAAACATCACACTAATTGGTACTATTATGCACCACCGTCTTTACTTTTCAAACCTTCTTGGAAAACCTCAATGCACTAACCTTTTAAGAAGACGGAATTGCGTAAATTTATTATGTCTAACTTAAAATAGCAATATTGCGGAAAAAACAATGGCTTCGAGCAATCCTTTTACAGAATTTAAGTCTCTCACCAGACTGCTGCAAAGATAAGTAATAAGTTTAAATAACAGGAGAATAAGAGAAAATCACTGAAGAAATGTTCTAATATGATTAGAATTATTTTTAAGAGGAGTATTTACTTGGCTTTAGAGCAGAGCATGCAAGGGTTTCGTAGTACCTCATTTTTAAAGTTTATTTTTGACTTATTCTAAAAGAAAAAAATATGTGCGTGTAGGTTAAGGTTAAATATATACTCATCTGGAGACACTTTTTTAAAATTTAAATCAGTTTTTCTAAAAAAAAAAAAAAAATACAAAACTCGATTTTTTACCCACTTTCTCAATTTTTTTTAGAAAAAACTGAACTGAATTTTAAAAAAGTGGTTCCAGCGGAGCATAGATTTAACCTTTACCTACACGTACATTTTTTTTAAAATAGTCAAAAATAAACTTTAAAAGTGGGGTACTACGAAACCCTTACATTGCAAGATTTTTCGTCTGGAAAGTGGCGCCTCTGTTAGATTTTAAAAAAATTATTATTTGTGAATGAGAACAATTTACAATAATTTTGCTAATGTTTTACGAGAGATAAATAAATTTTACGTATTTGTACACATTGTTTTACGTAAATCATTTCTGTAATACTAACAAAGGTATATAATATGCAAAGATTTCATAGGTCACCAATTTTACGGATTATCTTTTATTTTCACTACAAGAAAAATTATGTATGTATAGGAAAAAATCTAAAAAGATGTCTTTCTAACGAAAAAAAAATACAAATAAAAATGCTAGAAGGGAACAATATATTTAATTTTTACCTACAGTAGTATTCTTTTCACAATAATAATGAAAAAAAATACGTTCAAAGCTTTTTTGTCTAGAGGGTGAGACCAACAATCACAGTACTATACAAACAGAAATGTAAATCTTAACTAAAATAATTTATAATCTTCATAACCCTTTCTGCCGATTAGAATTTTTTATCCTTTCTAAGAAAGTTGAGGGCTACTTAAATTGATCTTCAATTGTAAATATTTTCTACCTGTAGAGATTACATACTTACCTTATTTTTGTCGATTAAAATGACTAGAAAATTTAAGACAAGAATTGAAATAAATTGGATTTTTAAAAATTTTAGGAAGAAAACAAAATATTTTATTTTGGAATAAATAATGCTAAACATTTTATTTTAGAAATTCTCTGTTACTGATTTATGATGTTATATTGGGGTTTATCACAAGCCATAAAATTTTTGCTATCATTCATTTTCAAATAAAGTATAAAAAAACAAATTTCTTGTAGGTACCGTAAAACAAACTAAAAATAATAATATTAAAACATACTAAAAATATACTAAGAAAAAAACATGATAAAGGAAAAAGTTTAATTAAATAAATACCTATTACTGAAGAAGGCATTGATCCGTGCCAATAGCTTTAAATAAACTAAAACTACATGACTTTCATTTAAAGTATATCCCGATACAATCTACAGGCACCTAATAACCCAAGAACCTACCAAAAAAGATTAAAAAAAGGGTGCAAGAATTGAAATAAAAGCAGATACCTTTCCTTTTTAAAGTACTAATGGGGCGACTTAAGATGAATGATGGTGTCATTTGACTTAGAAGCGAGAAAACCTCTAAAAACTTCACCCAACGTGGAGCTTAAAAAACAAATTATACTCGTATTTGAATGTAAAAAAATGTTTGCTCTAACACTGACACTTTCGAACGAACATATTATTTTAGAATATCGACTTGATTAGGAACCCATAAAACTTTTTAAGCTAATAAAAGATTTGATAACTATCCTTTGCTAAACACACTATTGCAATTTCTGCAAAAGGGTTATTAGGATACATAATTAGACAAACGCAAAATTTTACTTATAGATACCCTAAAGACAATGCATTTTCTCTCAAAAAATCTAAATTAAAATTTGGAAGTCAAATTTGGTTTACTGAATATCAGAATTGTTATAAAATAAAAAAGAAATATCATGTATGACCAAATTGTAATGTTTATTTATTATTTATTTATTAAATACACTGCTCTACAGGCTAAATGCCTAGTTATAGAGCAGAAAAAAAATTGTAATTACAAAAGTAACATATTGCACAATAAGACATAATTTGGGTGTAGCATAAATTAAACAATATAACAAAAATTACAAAATACAATAAAAATTACACAATATGACAGAAGTTAAAAAAATTAGTCTATACAAATAGTACCGAAACAGCTTATAGTTTTGGAGATAAGTCAGTAGGTTTTTTCGTTCGTCCCACTGGTGTAGGAGTGAACTACACAAACGGACACCATACCTTTCGTTTGGCCCGATGTAAAATCCACTAACCTTTCGTTCGGCGTTGTGGGGTCCACTGGAAGATACTTTCTCCACCAGCTATTAAGCAGGAGTGAGTTACACTCGACATGTGTTTAAGGAATAAGAAAGGAAGTAAACTAGGGTAAATAAGGTGGTGTAATTAAGACTGGTGGACATTGCACCAGCAGCGAACGAAAGAAGCTAGTGAGTGGTATTTCGAGCAATACCACGTAATTCATAGATAAGATATTCCTGATTGTGTCAGGTATGGGTAGCGCTGGCACTTAAATAGAGTAGAATTTCGGTACTTTGAAGTGTGGCCTACAGAAGCGTGCCGCCGTATTCGGAGTAATCAAGTTGCCGCGTGCCGTCTGATCTATTTAAGGAGGCACTTTGTTTGGAGACGTCCAAGTTACTTCTCGAGCGACTGATACGGGGGGTTAATAGAAAAGAATGAGTAAACCAAGAGTAGTAAAAGATAGTGAGTGCAAATTCTGTGAGGAGGACAAAACCTCCATTCACATTCTGATTGAATGTGTAGCACTCCAGAATCCAAGGGCACTATACCTAGGAGCATATAAAATAGAAGAGGGAGATTTACCTTACTTGAGGCCTCTCCACATCCTACACTTCCTTGAGAAGATAGTATTGGAAGGGTCATTATAGGCAACGAGATATTTCCTTGCTGCATTAGCTACAGAAGGGGACACAATAGATCTTTTAGGTCGTAGTGACATTTTATGTTAGAAGTTTAATTTAGATCACAATTAACTTTAGTATGAATAGAGAGATGATTCATTTAGTTTGAAGAGTTTCACTTTTGTTTATTCTAGTGTACTAAATAAAAATTTTAAAATTAATTTGTCGAAGTTTACATTTTTTATTCAAACCGCTCGAGATGTGGTCACCAGCTGTCATTTTGAGAGTCCTAGGTCAAACGCGAACATGATTTTTTTTTGTGTAGGTTTTAATTTTCTATATGACTCTCTAACCCCAACCTCCGTTCATGAATGAACATTTACCTTTTTCCTGTTTCAATAGAGACATCGTTGTGGTCTTTAAAATCATCTGAAATATTAAAATAGGTGTAAAGATTAATCTACAATAATACAGCCGTTTTTTATGGAAAAATTTGGCATGTTTCAAATTTAAAATGCTTCCAGTAATTATAAGATATTCAGCATGCTAAAAATTAGTAAAATCTAGCTTAAATAAGCATTTAAAATTCATTTAATTATCAGGTTTGTAATTTTAGAAGCAAAAAACGAATTTAAAAAACTGGCACGACATTCCAAATATTTTCATTAAAGAATAAAACAAACTTTAAGTACATCATTTTATAAAGCAGAAAATACACAAACATTAATTAGGAGCTTACTATTTTTCATCAAAATCAATGAGGGAACAGCACTATATTGTAGATGAGTTTACAAATTATGTTTCATATAACTCCCTTCAGGAAAGTGCAAATTGCAAATTTTTATTCTACCATGACATTGTTCCGGGATTAAATTAGTATATTTATAGGTACCTGCAGCCATCTGCATAACCTATCACCGCCATTTTTATATTTTTAAGGTACAAAATTCGCATACAACACTTATTAATATAACTGTTATATTTAAATCTCCCTGTCAAAATAATACTATGTAAATAACGTCAACCACAATAAGTAGGGTTTGTTTAATTATCAAACATTCCTGCATATCCTATCGCCAATATTCTCGCTCGATACGTACGACCACCACCTGCATAATCGTTCCGTCACAGTGCGCAATGAAATAGTGAAAATCAGAGAGTAAGCGAGAGAAGCAACATTGGGGGAGGAGCTTAGAGTGACCCTTCTTGTCTTGTTTATGTTTAGTGTTGAAATACACAAATTTCAGCAAAATTAGGCATTCCAAACTGAATGGCTACCAGTAAGTTTTGACGGGTTATGATATGGCAAAATTATGGCAACCCTGTAGGCCTGGTGATTTGACAAGATCAATGAAATAGATAGTTACATAGATTGATCATCCATATTTTTCAAAATAAACATAAGCTTCTGCCTTAAAGTAAAAATATAAGCAATTATTTTTTTTAAATACCTAAAGGCTAACAATTGGTTTTAAAACACATTTTTGCTAAACCGATTCAAATTAATAAATATTTACCAGACAATATGGCCGCTCGTAAACGACCAGCTTTGAGCAATCTATATAACTATATATTTATTTTATTTATTTATTTATTTATTTATTTATTTATTTATTTATTTATTTATTTATTTATTTATTTATTTATTTATTTATTTATTTATTTATTTATTTATTTATTTATTTATTTATTTATTTATTTATTTATTTATTTATTTATTTATTTATTTATTTATTTATTTATTTATTTATTTATTTATTTATTTATTTATTTATTTATTTATTTATTTATTTATTTATTTATTTATTTATTTATTTATTTATTTATTTATTTATTTATTTATTTATTTATTTATTTATTTATTTATTTATTTATTTATTTATTTATTTATTTATTTATTTATTTATTTATTTATTTATTTATTTATTTATTTATTTATTTATTTATTTATTTATTTATTTATTTATTTATTTATTTATTTATTTATTTATTTATTTATTTATTTATTTATTTATTTATTTATTTATTTATTTATTTATTTATTTATTTATTTATTTATTTATTTATTTATTTATTTATTTATTTATTTATTTATTTATTTATTTATTTATTTATTTATTTATTTATTTATTTATTTATTTATTTATTTATTTATTTATTTATTTATTTATTTATTTATTTATTTATTTATTTATTTATTTATTTATTTATTTATTTATTTATTTATTTATTTATTTATTTATTTATTTATTTATTTATTTATTTATTTATTTATTTATTTATTTATTTATTTATTTATTTATTTATTTATTTATTTATTTATTTATTTATTTATTTATTTATTTATTTATTTATTTATTTATTTATTTATTTATTTATTTATTTATTTATTTATTTATTTATTTATTTATTTATTTATTTATTTATTTATTTATTTATTTATTTATTTATTTATTTATTTATTTATTTATTTATTTATTTATTTATTTATTTATTTATTTATTTATTTATTTATTTATTTATTTATTTATTTATTTATTTATTTATTTATTTATTTATTTATTTATTTATTTATTTATTTATTTATTTATTTATTTATTTATTTATTTATTTATTTATTTATTTATTTATTTATTTATTTATTTATTTATTTATTTATTTATTTATTTATTTATTTATTTATTTATTTATTTATTTATTTATTTATTTATTTATTTATTTATTTATTTATTTATTTATTTATTTATTTATTTATTTATTTATTTATTTATTTATTTATTTATTTATTTATTTATTTATTTATTTATTTATTTATTTATTTATTTATTTATTTATTTATTTATTTATTTATTTATTTATTTATTTATTTATTTATTTATTTATTTATTTATTTATTTATTTATTTATTTATTTATTTATTTATTTATTTATTTATTTATTTATTTATTTATTTATTTATTTATTTATTTATTTATTTATTTATTTATTTATTTATTTATTTATTTATTTATTTATTTATTTATTTATTTATTTATTTATTTATTTATTTATTTATTTATTTATTTATTTATTTATTTATTTATTTATTTATTTATTTATTTATTTATTTATTTATTTATTTATTTATTTATTTATTTATTTATTTATTTATTTATTTATTTATTTATTTATTTATTTATTTATTTATTTATTTATTTATTTATTTATTTATTTATTTATTTATTTATTTATTTATTTATTTATTTATTTATTTATTTATTTATTTATTTATTTATTTATTTATTTATTTATTTATTTATTTATTTATTTATTTATTTATTTATTTATTTATTTATTTATTTATTTATTTATTTATTTATTTATTTATTTATTTATTTATTTATTTATTTATTTATTTATTTATTTATTTATTTATTTATTTATTTATTTATTTATTTATTTATTTATTTATTTATTTATTTATTTATTTATTTATTTATTTATTTATTTATTTATTTATTTATTTATTTATTTATTTATTTATTTATTTATTTATTTATTTATTTATTTATTTATTTATTTATTTATTTATTTATTTATTTATTTATTTATTTATTTATTTATTTATTTATTTATTTATTTATTTATTTATTTATTTATTTATTTATTTATTTATTTATTTATTTATTTATTTATTTATTTATTTATTTATTTATTTATTTATTTATTTATTTATTTATTTATTTATTTATTTATTTATTTATTTATTTATTTATTTATTTATTTATTTATTTATTTATTTATTTATTTATTTATTTATTTATTTATTTATTTATTTATTTATTTATTTATTTATTTATTTATTTATTTATTTATTTATTTATTTATTTATTTATTTATTTATTTATTTATTTATTTATTTATTTATTTATTTATTTATTTATTTATTTATTTATTTATTTATTTATTTATTTATTTATTTATTTATTTATTTATTTATTTATTTATTTATTTATTTATTTATTTATTTATTTATTTATTTATTTATTTATTTATTTATTTATTTATTTATTTATTTATTTATTTATTTATTTATTTATTTATTTATTTATTTATTTATTTATTTATTTATTTATTTATTTATTTATTTATTTATTTATTTATTTATTTATTTATTTATTTATTTATTTATTTATTTATTTATTTATTTATTTATTTATTTATTTATTTATTTATTTATTTATTTATTTATTTATTTATTTATTTATTTATTTATTTATTTATTTATTTATTTATTTATTTATTTATTTATTTATTTATTTATTTATTTATTTATTTATTTATTTATTTATTTATTTATTTATTTATTTATTTATTTATTTATTTATTTATTTATTTATTTATTTATTTATTTATTTATTTATTTATTTATTTATTTATTTATTTATTTATTTATTTATTTATTTATTTATTTATTTATTTATTTATTTATTTATTTATTTATTTATTTATTTATTTATTTATTTATTTATTTATTTATTTATTTATTTATTTATTTATTTATTTATTTATTTATTTATTTATTTATTTATTTATTTATTTATTTATTTATTTATTTATTTATTTATTTATTTATTTATTTATTTATTTATTTATTTATTTATTTATTTATTTATTTATTTATTTATTTATTTATTTATTTATTTATTTATTTATTTATTTATTTATTTATTTATTTATTTATTTATTTATTTATTTATTTATTTATTTATTTATTTATTTATTTATTTATTTATTTATTTATTTATTTATTTATTTATTTATTTATTTATTTATTTATTTATTTATTTATTTATTTATTTATTTATTTATTTATTTATTTATTTATTTATTTATTTATTTATTTATTTATTTATTTATTTATTTATTTATTTATTTATTTATTTATTTATTTATTTATTTATTTATTTATTTATTTATTTATTTATTTATTTATTTATTTATTTATTTATTTATTTATTTATTTATTTATTTATTTATTTATTTATTTATTTATTTATTTATTTATTTATTTATTTATTTATTTATTTATTTATTTATTTATTTATTTATTTATTTATTTATTTATTTATTTATTTATTTATTTATTTATTTATTTATTTATTTATTTATTTATTTATTTATTTATTTATTTATTTATTTATTTATTTATTTATTTATTTATTTATTTATTTATTTATTTATTTATTTATTTATTTATTTATTTATTTATTTATTTATTTATTTATTTATTTATTTATTTATTTATTTATTTATTTATTTATTTATTTATTTATTTATTTATTTATTTATTTATTTATTTATTTATTTATTTATTTATTTATTTATTTATTTATTTATTTATTTATTTATTTATTTATTTATTTATTTATTTATTTATTTATTTATTTATTTATTTATTTATTTATTTATTTATTTATTTATTTATTTATTTATTTATTTATTTATTTATTTATTTATTTATTTATTTATTTATTTATTTATTTATTTATTTATTTATTTATTTATTTATTTATTTATTTATTTATTTATTTATTTATTTATTTATTTATTTATTTATTTATTTATTTATTTATTTATTTATTTATTTATTTATTTATTTATTTATTTATTTATTTATTTATTTATTTATTTATTTATTTATTTATTTATTTATTTATTTATTTATTTATTTATTTATTTATTTATTTATTTATTTATTTATTTATTTATTTATTTATTTATTTATTTATTTATTTATTTATTTATTTATTTATTTATTTATTTATTTATTTATTTATTTATTTATTTATTTATTTATTTATTTATTTATTTATTTATTTATTTATTTATTTATTTATTTATTTATTTATTTATTTATTTATTTATTTATTTATTTATTTATTTATTTATTTATTTATTTATTTATTTATTTATTTATTTATTTATTTATTTATTTATTTATTTATTTATTTATTTATTTATTTATTTATTTATTTATTTATTTATTTATTTATTTATTTATTTATTTATTTATTTATTTATTTATTTATTTATTTATTTATTTATTTATTTATTTATTTATATATGTATCATTGACCCTGTTAATGACAACATGACAACAGGGTTGCCATATCTAAACTGTCATTACCCACTGGTAGCCATTTGGACAGGTCGTTGGAATGCCTAATATGGTGCGTTTGATTTGATCATCGGAGATCTCCGAGCGCTGCACCGTGTTTGAATTGACACTTCGAGCGATCCCAAAAAGTGTTTGTTTCGCTTCGGAGCAGAAGGATCGAGAGGAGGAAGATATTTGTCTTTGTCTCTACCTGTTTCTTTTTAATTAACCTACAAACATGAATATCAAAATTCGAGACTTAGCATTGGGATTCTCATCTTTCAATACGGCACGTATTGAGATGCCTATCTTCGTTCCACAGAATGCGGTTCTTATGCAATGCCTCTCTCTATTCGATTCGTTACGTGTTGAGTTCGCAAATAAAAATCCATGTACAGACAAGAAGTCAATAAATTACTTAACCGCTTTTGTCTTATGGCTAAAAGTACACAGGGCAACAAAAAAAATTTTTTTTGATGCCTGGGATTTTACAGCTGATTTTAACTATATTTGGGACGCTAAATCTGTAAATGCAATCCGTTTTTCTCTATCAGTTCTACTTTTTTAGATACATCAACTAATTTACTAATGTGGTTTTTATTCAGTTTATTCATTTATGAGAGTTCTAAAATTATTATATATTCATTAATGGTTTTAATAATTTTATTGTCAGTCTGTAATTGCGTAATTATATATATGTTGAGAATACATGTTTCAACAAAACAGACCTATTACTGACTTTGTAAAGTGAGCGTATCTTGGATATTTGGAGTTAACCTTGGTGATTAGGACAAAAGTGGGCCCCGCATCTCGTATGTAAAACTTGTACAATACATGTACAGCAGTGGACTACCGGGAAAAGAAAATATCTAAAATTCAGCGTACCAATGGTTTGGAGAGAACCAAAAAACCACTTCAATGATTGTTATTTCTGTTTAGTAAATACTAAAGGAATCAGTCGAAATAACCGCAGTAAGTGGACTTATCCCAATGTAGACTTAGCAATACGCCCTAACCCGCACTCAGATGAAATATATCTCTGATGACGAATATTTTCCCTCTGATCGCTGTTCTGATGCTAATAAAAGTTCTGATGCTAATGAAACTAACAGTGACTATGAAGAGACGTCATCAGTTCCTAAATGCTTTAATCAAAATTAATTAAATGATCTCACCAGGGATCTCAATTTATAGAAAAAAGCTTCTGAAGTACTGGCTTCTAGGTTGAATGACAAAAATTTATTGAAGCAAGGAACCAAAATTACCTTTTACCCTACAAGAGAAAAGTATCTGCTACCATTCTTTTCTCAAGAAGACAATCTTGTATTTTATCACAAAATTAATGGACTCATGAATATACTCCAGATGATTGGCGCCTATTTATTGACAGTTCAAAGCGAAGTTTAAAATGTGTCCTTCTACCCACATACTTTGATTTTCTTTTACTATACGGAGAATGGTCGCACTGCGCAGCTTTCTGAGTGCATTTTAAAAGGAAATAGAAAACTCCGCCATTTTGAACCCTTATTACGTGTTGCCTATATCTTGGCGCAATATTTTTAATAGGTCGTTTTAATCATCTGCTTCTGCTTCAGAATTGTCGGTTTTCTTGTTTTAATCTGACAGGTTAAAACGACTAAACCGACAATTCCGGAAGCAGAAGCGGATGATTAAAACGCACCTGATATTTTGCTTGCTGCTGTCAGTGTCAGTGAATATTATTTTTGGAGTCACAGTTTATTGCTAAAGAATCAGTTAGCTCACTCGGACCAGTTGAAAGTTCCAAAATAACATCCACTCTAGGGATACAAATCCAGGATACGCAGAAGACTGCTGTTTTATTATAGGCGGTTGTCATATATTGTATTATCGGAGTTGCGCAGTGTATAAACTGGAACATTGACATCAAAAGTGCCGACGCAGCGTGAGCGATCTGATTCTTTAGCTATAAACTGTGTCATAGGATTCAAAATGGCAGCGCCCTATGTTGGGCGTGTCAAACCTCTCTCTTGCCCCGTATAACGAGGCAAGAGAGAGGTCCTTTTAAAAGGCACTCAGAAAGCTGCGCAGTGCGACCATTCTCCGTATAGTAAAAGAAAATCAAAGTATGTGCCTTCTACATAATGGGAATAAATATGGTTCAATACCACTAGCTCACTCAACGAAACTGAAAAAAAAATATAATACCGTAGCTTTGGTCTTGCAAAAGATAAAGTATCCCGAACATCAATGGATGATTTGTGTAGACCTAAAAATGGTAAACTTTCTTCTTGGGCAGCAAAGTGGTTACACGAAATATCCGTGTTTCTTGTGCCTCTGGGATAGTAGGGGACAAAACACACTACTGGCTTAGAAAAGATTGGCCTCAAAGAGAAAACATGGACGTTGGGGAAAATAATGTCATTAACGACGCTTTGATTGAAAGAGAAAAAATCATGCTTCCTCCGTTACATATAAAGTTGGGCTTAATGAAGCAATTTGTAAAGCCTCTTGATAAGAATAGGTCATGTTTCCATATATAGGGTTAAAAATGCATCAGTTGAGCACAGAAAAACTCAAAACAGGGATATTTGACGGCCCACAAATAAGACAATTAATTAAGGATCCTGCCTTCATAAATTCAATGAATCAAGTTGAACGAGAAGCTTGGACATCATTTGGTGCAGTTGTAGAAAATTTTCTAGGCAAACATAAAGCTCAAATCTATGTTGAAATGGTTAACAAGATGCTTAATAGTTTCAAATCCTTAGGGTGCCATATGAGTATTAAGATACACTATTTATACAACCACTTAGACCGTTTTCCAGAAAATTTAGGAGACATAAGTGAGGAACAAGGTGAAAGGTTTCACCAAGATATTAAAGTTATGGAGGACCGCTACCAAGGAAGATGGGACATGCAGATTACTGCTGGAGTTTAAAAAGGAATTATTTAAAAAAACATTCAAGAATGTTGCGAAAAAGAAGCTTTCGAAGTGTTGAGTGACTATTTCTTCAATGTTTTTTTTTGTTTGTAAGTACGACATAATATTGTATTTTGTATAACTAAAATAAAAATTTTGTATCTACTTTTGTTTACTACACTTACGGATTTGAGTTAAAATAATATAACTTATATTTCTCTAAAATTGTATTTCTAAAAAATTTGAGCTCCTAGGTAAAAATGAATAAGTTATTTAAATTCAGAACATCAAATTGAAATAGAATCAGCTCAAAAAACCTTGACACCAAAACAGCTGTTCCCCTGTGTTAATCATCACAAAAAAAAATAAAATTAGTGTTTGAAAAATACATTTTCTCTTCTCAGATCTAGTCACCAGTAATCACAGTCTTGGAGTTTGAAAGCAAAGCGGACATTTGTGGTATATGCTGCATTCTCAGGGCCACTTCCTCGCTCTAAGCTCTGTTTTATTTCATTTGATTCAATGCTCTATTATGACGTCATCACTTCTCGGTCTCCTCGACGCTCGTTCGATAGAATTTCAAATTAAACGAACACCTATAGAAGACAAAACATATAATGCAAAAGTTGGATATAATGAATAAAAAAATGGACAAACATAAAGTAGAAATAAGAATTGTTATAAATTAAAAAAGTCTCTCAAACTGAAAAAACATTAAAATTGAAGATGTGAGAATCCAGGAATTAGAAAAATATTCTCGTATTACATGGAATAGAAGAAGTTAATTAAACAAATGAAATTATAAACAACAAACCGAAACCGATTTTAAATAAATACATAAACGTACATAATACATGGGATAAATAGACAAGAAATTGCAGAAAAAATTAATCATAAACATTATGGTTAGAACCAAAATTAATACAAACGAAACGCACATTTATCTGTGCAAGCCCACTAAATATGAAACATTACCAGTCTTTTTTGTAACGTTTCTCATGGAGACTTTTCTTGATATATTTTTAAACAATGTTGAAATATCCCATAGATGTTTAAATTTTAACATCATATTCATTATCATTCCTCGCATATATCTACAAATGAAGTTTTATGTACGCTGGAATACTTCAATTAGCAGTTACATAAACATCTTTTGTACTTCTTTTTAGTTACTTCCTGTGACAAACATTTATACGATGTTAATTTGTATAACTCACAATAATATCGCATACAGGTCAGTACAGTAATGTGTACAAGTTACACATCTTTAAGACGGCTATCTTTAGTCTTTACATCGCAGACCTGGTAGACCTAACAGTTCGTCCAACGTTCATAGATGGAGATACCAATAATCGCTTGCTGCTTACGTAACCGCTAGTACTGTATTATGGAGGAGTCTGATGCTCAGTTAAAATACTTACTTTTACCTTTGATATTGTTTTTAGACTATTGTATTATCATACTTTTTCTTGGATTAGAATTAGAATAGAAGTTTAACTTGTCTTCTAAGGTTTTAACAAGTTTATTTATTTCTATTTTGTTTTATATAAATGAAATATATAAAATATTTATAGTCCATAGAAAATTTAATAAAAATAAAAAAGTATGAACGTCATTTAGTTCATTAATATGATTTTATTTTATGGGCTTTATAATAACATCTACAAGAAGTAAAAAGACTTTCTTGGATATAACAGGAATGTCACATCTGGTTTGTTAAAAAGACATCATTTTTGGTAACTTCCAGTAATGTTGAATAACGTAACAAAGTAGTGCTATAATATCACCGCAATGTCTACATTGTTCCATTGAAAAAATAAACATCCCTACTCTGGGCTTAGATGGTTATGAGTCCATCCTATAGATGAAAACAAGAGTAAAAATGAGAGTTAAAATGTAACAATGTGATGTAAAGTTTTCATTAATTTAACGTTTTTATGCATAGTGGGAGTAGTCGTAGTTAAAGTAGAGTACGTAATGCGTATTCTAAATCAGTGCATATGCTGGGATGTATGGTATTGGTATGCAAGGAATAACTTTTACAACACTTACTGCGCAATAATCTAGCTCAGATAGGTAGATTTTAGTTTTGAAAGGGACACTTTTTATTGCAGCATCTTCATCCCTCCAGCAACCCCTTCAATTTAAATAGGGAAAGTACCACGGATGACACATTATTGAAGAGGAAATTTAATGAAAATGTCGGCACTAAGACTATTTATTGCATTACTTTTGATTTTAGCGTCCTCTAGCTTGATAAAAAGTATTAGGTATTGTAAAATATTGCCCTTTATTTGAAAACTAATTATTATTAATTCAAGTTTTCATTGGACAACCTTGTGTAGTTCGTGCGCAATAATTCCTATTATATGTTAAGTTCTTTCGTTCGTCCCACTGGTGTAGGAATGAATTACACCAACGGACATTAAACCTTTCGTTTGGCCCAGTGTGAAATCGACTACACCTTCCTGTCGGCGATGTGGTGTCCAATGCTGGATATTTTCTCCACCAGCTATTTAGCAGGAGATAATTAAACTCGACATGTGTATAAGGAATAAGGAGGAAGTCAACTAGGTAAATAAGGTGGTGTAATTGACACTGGTGCGCACTGCACCAACAAAGAACGAAAGCACCTATTGAGAACAATAAAGCCGGCGCTCGATAAAATACATGTTTGGTTGTGTATATTAGCCCAATATTAGCGAATAAATTGTAACATGCATTTGCTTAGATTGATGCCTTCTCTTCTACTCACATCCACATATTACAGATGCATTATTTCCATATTTGTATCTACAGTAATTTAATATTATTAATAAATTACTCATCATTATACTATAGTTCTTTCATAGTTTTTGTTTTCTTTTAGATGAGGTACAGCGTCTCCTTTTTCCTTGCTATTTTGGCAACTGTTTCTACTTTAAGTGATCATGAAGAATGGACACATTTCAAAGTGAGTGATTTCAAATTAATAAGAGGTTTCAGATCCTACTTGAGACTGTTTTTTTAAGAAATTAAAAAAAATCGTAAATTCACATTATCACTTTATTTTTAACTCCTAATATAAATTCATTTTAAAAATTATGTTGATTTTCATTAGTGAGTCGTAGTTAAAAATACTATATTCTTATCTTTATCGCACTTAGACGGTAATAACAACTATTTTCACTCGCTTGATTTGTGATAGGCAGATATAGCATGATATCAGAGATAACGAGGAAATGTAACTACTAACAAATATCGTGCGGTCCTGAATAAGACGTATTCTAAGGGACACAGACGGGTATAATATCCGCTGTTTTCAGCCTATTTCATTATTCTCGTTTTGTTTACAAAATTATTTACATATATTAAAAAAGCTAAAATAATTCAACCTATTTGATTGCAAGTGAACCCAAAAAATTTTGAATCATTAGTTATATTAAATTTAACTAAATTAGATGTAATAATTTTCAATAAATTTCAAAACCTAGTGATGTTAGGTTGGAAGTGGCAACAGGGCTTACACCGACATGAATATTTACGTTGTTTATTATAAGCGCACAGCGGCTTACACATTTATTCATTGCTAAAAATAAGTAAAGTCTTCTGTTTATCCCGTTTCTTACTTCTCACCTTGTTGGCATCGTGAATATTATATTTTATCAATGACTGCTTATATCTCTGCATGAGATGAAGCTATTGGCATGGCTTTGAAGTTGACTGATCTAACCCGATGACAGATGTCAAAAAGCTGTCTAACCCAATGAACTAGAATGGGGTAGAAGCCCAATGTGCATATTGTATCAATAGAATAAGATGCGATTCTATGAGCGCAGTCATTTTTATTGCCCATTTTACTCGGGAGTATTTATAATAATCATTTTCTGTTTCACATTGTTATTTTCCAGTCCACAAGCTGGTGGATCAGACAATAACAATGTGAAATAGATAATGGTTATTATAAATATTCCCGAGTAAGATGAAAAATAACCTGTCTTTGTCCATAGAGTCGCATCTCAAGCCTATTGACAAGCATTTTACCCCACTCCAGTTCATTTGTCTAACCTAACGCCATTTTCTATCCGTACCATTTTATTCAGTGACAATAGCCAAGAATAGAACAGAAGTAAAAGTTGGAAATGCTTTTGCCAGTTCTCCCACTTTATACACATAAATTGACAGGTTGGCAGCGGATCTCACCGAAGTGTACGCAATACGTTGGCGTACAAAATTATTTTATAGATGTTAATAACAATTTCGAGTAAATAGTTTAATAAATTGTGAATAGCTGTTGAAATTTTGTAAAATTCTAATTTGAATATTATAATACATGTTTAATAATTATTTATAATCCATAAATACATGCGATTGTCCGGTTCCGCCGATAACAATTTAAAATTGCTTATTCTATAAAACGACACTGGCAGGTTAACATTACTGGGAAATTCTCGGAGCCGCCCGACGTGGTTTGACGTTCACCCCCCCTCTACCTACCAAAAGACTTTTCAACTTTTACTTTCTCTATACTTTTTTCTCTATAGGATTGTTCAATGCATCGTGTATCATCGGAAGTATTCGGGGAAAATGACGTAGTTACCGGACCATCGAATGCGCGAATTTAAAAATAAACACGATTGTAAACTGCTCTGGCTTATATTTCTTGTAAAATTAGTAAAGCAATAGAGAATGTTATGTAATAAACGCTTTTTTTATTATAATCCGTTTAAGATACCTATTTAGAAATAAATGGGACACGATAAGAAAAATCTTTATTATTTGAATCCAAGTAACACCTATACATAGGTATATTTGCTTTCAGTGATCATGTTACAATACAAAGAATTGTGGGCGGTGATGGCACAATATTTTCCAGAACATTTGTTTATAAAGTTATATCTTTATTAAATTAAATACCTACGTATATACGAAAAATACAAGTATCACAAATTGAAAACAATGATTTTTTATTGATTCTTTATGTACATGACAAGTCAAAATATTTGAAAGAAATATATAAACAAAACTTATACATAATTGACAATTTATACGTACTATCTTCATAAATATCATTACTATTTTAGTGTAATGTAGAGGTAAAATCCACTGAAAAAATGTTGTACCCTAGTACACATTGTGGTGCTCCAAATAGTACACGTAGTACATAAAAATTACACAAATTAAAATTAGGTTAATGAGCTAAAATAAAAGGTGTCACATAGGTTTCCGATATTAAAATTAGGTTAATGACCGGAAAATAAAAAAGATCATTTGCACGTATTCCTCAAAAAACAATTTTTCTCTGGGTCAGCATCGCTGGACAATCCTACACAATTAGTACAAAACTGTACATAAATAGTACCCATACTACAGATGGCTTATGAATAATTCTCCTGCAACTGCATAAATTTTAATACACTAAGATTCCATTTGTAAAATTTAATTTATTAGCCCATCGTCTTAGAGAAGTCGAACCAGGAAGTGGAAAATATAAGTCCATTTGGTTTTTAGTAAAAAAAATTTCTTGGCCTTTAGTTCTTTGTTTTGGTTGAATAGTCCCTGATATTTGCTTTAATAAAAATTTAATTGCTTTACTTGTGTAAACATATTGACCATTTCTTTTTCATCTGTAACATTATTATAGTTTTGCTCCCGGTTAACACTTTTAACGACCCTGTTTTCGTTTTGAATTAGGCATTCCAAACAAAATGGCTACCAGTGGGTTTTTACAGGACAATGAAATAGATTATCATATAGATTGATCATCCATGTTTTTTAAAATGAACATGCTAATGAACACAAGTAAAAATGTAGGTAATTATGTTTTTTACTATATTCAAAGGCTGAAAATTGGTTTGTAAACACATTTTTTCTGAACCGACTCTGATCAATGAGAACTTTCGAGGCAATATGGCCATTCGTAAACGACCCGCTTTGAGCAATTCTATATAATTACTATGTACCATTGACCCTGTCAATGACAAAAGATCCACAGGGTTGTCATATCTAAACTGTCAGTTCCCACTTGTCAGCATTGTGACAGGTCGTATTCTGTATATCGAGAACCTAACTAGCCAAGATGACGGGCGGCGCAAGACATCTAACATCTGAATCCTGTCAACTGTTAATCTAACCAACCAAGATGACGGTCAGCGTGAAATATATGTCAACTATCAAAAATATACACCTTATCTACAAATTCTTAGAAATTCTTAGAAATTCTTAGAAATTCTTAGAAATTCTTAGAAATTCTTAGAAATTCTTAGAAATTCTTAGAAATTCTTAGAAATTCTTAGAAATTCTTAGAAATTCTTAGAAATTCTTAGAAATTCTTAGAAATTCTTAGAAATTCTTAGAAATTCTTAGAAATTCTTAGAAATTCTTAGAAATTCTTAGAAATTCTTAGAAATTCTTAGAAATTCTTAGAAATTCTTAGAAATTCTTAGAAATTCTTAGAAATTCTTAGAAATTCTTAGAAATTCTTAGAAATTCTTAGAAATTCTTAGAAATTCTTAGAAATTCTTAGAAATTCTTAGAAATTCTTAGAAATTCTTAGAAATTCTTAGAAATTCTTAGAAATTCTTAGAAATTCTTAGAAATTCTTAGAAATTCTTAGAAATTCTTAGAAATTCTTAGAAATTCTTAGAAATTCTTAGAAATTCTTAAAAATTGATAGAAAATTTAAAAAAATTTTCTTTCATGAGGTTAAGGTAGCCAACTTTAGGGCTATGGCTGTGCATGGAAAGTTTGAAAAGTGGTCCAAATATACCCCATATCTACTTTTTTAAGATATGTAAATAATTTTGTAAACAACACAAGAATAATGAAATAGGCATATGACAATAGCTTAAATGATACCCTCCTATATCCCTTAGAATATGTATTATTCACTACAGCACGATATTTGTTGATAGTTACATCTCCTGTTATCTCTGGTGACAAGTCACCTCACAAATTTATTGCGCTTGTGGATAAATTATTTATTTTACAATATACTATTTCATAACCCGTACGCGTGTATACCATCTACTTTTTATTCTGCTTAATTGCAAATAACTCAAAACACAACTAGCCACATGACCACAGCATGGTACGCACAAGCCCGACTGCTATTGGCCATAAATTCTAGGGTAGAGTAGGGAAACACCCTCCTCTAGCTCAATGTGCTGTGGTCATAAGGCAGTTGTGTTTTGCGTTACTTGCGCTCAAGTTAAATTGAGATTAAATGCCAAAAAAACTTCTAACCTTTTCTTTTGTTTAATTTTTTTTTATAGAAAACTCATGGTAAATTCTATAAAAACTCAGTTGAAGAAGCTTTCCGATTTTCAGTATTTCAAGCAAATTTACGAAAAATCGAAGAACACAATGTAAAATTCGAACAAGGACTATCTACTTTCGAAATGGGGATGAATGTATTTGGAGATTTAACCACCGAGGAATTTCTTGAGAGGCAGAAGCTTTCAAAGATAAATAGACCGTCTACTTCAGCAACAACTAAAAATGTTAAAGTTGAATTCGATGGTAATGTTCCAGATGCAGTTGACTGGAGAGACAAGGGAGCACTAACTGATGTAAAAGATCAAGGACAGTGTGGATCCTGTTGGGCATTCAGCACCGTAAGTAGTTTTCCTATTCAACTGATTTTTACCACTCTGTTCAGTTTTGTGTCTTGTTATGTTTAAAAATGTTATGTTTTAAAACATATTTTGCTATGTTATATAGATATATTTTGCAATATAAAATAATTTTAACGTTAGGTACCAGATGATACGTTAACTTTTTAACCATTACCTGGGTCTCATTGTAAAAATCCTTATAATAAGAATTCTTACAAGCCTCAGGCCTAGCTCAGATCAAAATGGGTCAGTGGGATTCGTTTAGAATTTACCTTCAAGTCAATGGCAAGGTCTTTAATTAAAAAGACTTAAAAGAATTCAATTAAATTAATTTGGACGCCATACCTTTAGATCTACAATAAAAGTAAATTTACCATTAACTTGTCAGTTGAAAGTAAGGAAAATAAAAGAACTTAAATTTTAAAACAATTAATCGGCTTTAATTTAAAATAAATTAATTAATGAGTGATATTAACATAAAAAAAATTAAATTTATTGATTTTATTACATATTACGGAAATTACGTTATTTGACTAGATAATGAGTTATTATTTTTTTTTTTATTAAAATTGACCAGTGTGAACTTTGACTCAAAAAGTGTGTGTGGTCCTGGCCGACACTTATCTTGTGTGTTTCCGGATTTCAACGGTCGAACTGGTCCGTGTCGCTCTCTTAACTGTAGCTTAGCCTACGATGACTTTCTAGACATAGTCTGCAGTTCTAGATGTTGGATTAATCTCCTGTTCTTAACTAGGTAGGGATGACTTTCTAGACGTAGTCTGCAGTTCTAGATGTGGTGTCAATCTCCTGTTCTTATTTGCGGGTTCTTTATACTACGAGTTCTTAGTTATCAGTTCTTTACAGGGCCAATTCCTTACAGGGCCAGTTCCTTACAGGGCCAGTTCCTTATTTTTAAGAAAGAAAAAACGTGTCAGTTACAAAAAAAAAACGTATCTTTCCATTGCTTAAAAAAAAACATATCTTTCCATTGCTGCAAAAAAAACATGTGGTTAGCCTACGAGTCAACCATAAAAGCTTAATATTTAAATTAAACATTTTTAAATTGAAAATTTTAAGTTTACAACAATAATATAGATTTGCAATGTATTTAAATTAAAATACATGAAGAATGGAAAGATTTTTTTTAAATAACTAAAAAAAATATATAAAATTAATGGCAGCCATTTTGTACATTGCATGAAACTCATATTACGCGGAAATCTCGCTATAAATGAATGAAATAACTCAAAGATAATTTCACCAGGATATACACACATAATAAAATTAATTTCTACCATTCATTATAAAAAAAATGATTCTGTTACCTTAGTTAGTTCGGAAACACTTAAACAAAAGCACTAAACCAACTGGTTCGTTTGGCTGCAAAATTGAAAAAGAATTAAGAAAACGACCGAATGTGTGAAACGTGATGCATTCCACATCAAGAGGTGGCCAGGCGTGCCCACAACCTCTGACAGTAATTATTGATTTTTAGAGATGGCTTACCATTGGTTGAGCCATAGAATGTCTCTAGACAGAGACAATTTCCCCGAATTAACATAATATCCATATTTCCAAATACGAGGGGCACTCAAAAAGTATTAGAATATATTGGAATATTTGAACTAATTAAATATTGTAATTATTAAAAGGGAGTGACGATTACAACGTTACAGTCTAAACCTTGATCTATACTCATAATTATTTTACCATTATAAATTAATGCTTTGTTTTACCTCTAAAGTAGCCATTGACCGACCAATTCAGAGATATGAGTCACATACTTAAAAACTAGGATATTTTCTGGATTATGTATAAAAGAAAAAATTTATGGTACGATATTCGTACATTTTTCCAATGCCTACTTTAAAAACTCTTTTTTTATTCACCTAATATCAGCAAATATTTTTTTTTCAGACTGGTGCAATTGAAGCAGCATATTTTATTAAAACAGGAAACCTCGTTTCTCTGAGTGAACAAAACCTCGTTGATTGTGCTTCAGGTGTTCAAGGCTGTTATGGTTGCAGTGGTTGTTGGATGGACAGAGCTATGCAGTACACTGAAGATAATGGGATAATGAGAGAAGAGGATTACCAATATAAAGCAAAAGACGATGAAGGTTGCTTATTCAATGTATCGGAATCTGTATTGAAACCCAAAGAACATATTTTTGTAACTGTAGGCAGCGAAGAGAATTTAAAGGAGGCTGTTGCTAGGCAACCAGTATCTGTAGCTATAAACACAAGACAAGTATTTCACTTGTACAAATCAGGTCGAATATTTTTTTTATTAAATAAATTTTGTTCAAAATTTTACCACAGTATAGAGAACAATCAGTAGTGCGACTCTCAAGGAGAAAGAATTTTGTCAAATGATGCCATTTTGATAGGATCATTCGCAGATTCTGGTTTGCAGTTCTTAACATTTTGACAGATCTTCTATCTATCTATCTATCTGAATAAGGGCATGGTTCAAAGCCCACTCGTACTGAACCTCTAGGCTTATTGTACCCCTCTCAGTTTCTATCCCATCAGATTGTTTTTCTTGATGAATTCAAAAATATGTCTGATGGGCGCTTTCACGATTTCTTCAGGTTCCGGATATTGTACCCCGAAGTACCATTCCCGTTCCCATTTAAGGTTCCGACAGTGGCATAGTATGTGAATAGGAGTTTGGTCCTCCTCTTCACATATTCTACATAGGGAGTCATCAGATATCCCTAAGAGATTTATGTGTCTTCTAAGGCCGCAGTGTCCTATTACGGCCTTGGGTTGGCTTCTGCTGAAGTTTAGCAGTTGATTTTGTCTGTTCGTAGATGGCCCCTCTATCGGCCTTTTGCACCGACGTATTTAAGGATTTCTTAAAGTTAAGTAGGATTTAAGTGACATACTTTTATTGCACCGTCAGTTAAGGAGCCCTTTTGAAACCCTTAAACTATTCTTAATAAAACCGTCAAATTTCGAGACTTAAAGATTCCTTACCTACTTTCATAGTGACATTTTTTATAACAAAAATATGAATCCCGAGGATAATTTTATATTTAATGATGAACTGGATATAATTGAAATTGCTGATTTTGGGTTTCCAAGTCAGTTGTATTATAATATAACTAATTATTTCAACGAAATGGATAATTTGACCTTCTTTAAAAGGTTTGGATTGTTTAAAGACACTGTAATGCAAGTTCTGAAACAAATTGAAAATATCACAGATTATTTTATTTTATTTGAATAATATGAGTTTTTTGTGTTTTTAATTATTTTAAGAGAGATTTTTTGAGATCCATTACTACTACCGGTAAACGTAAAAAATACACGGGAGGGTTAACACTTTGTAGTTTTACAATTTTAGTTTTTTACACGATGAAAAACGTCATTGACCGGGTTTTTTTTTTTTAATTTTCCAAGTATAGTATGGGTTAACTTTTTCTTCTTTTTCTTTATTTATTATTAATATATCAAAATTTCAAAACAATTTACTGGTTTTCGATGAGAAGAATAACTAAACTTCCTTTGGTAAGGCGGTCTTAAATGTAAATGGTACAAATTACATAATTTTAGGAATTTCTTAAATATTTAAGGAACCTTAAGTATGGAATATTAAATAAAAAGTCGGTGCAAATGGCCGTAAGAATCTTTTGGACTGTCTAAGTCCAGGAAGTTTCACCCAGAGCCTATGATGTTCTCTATTTGTTTGTTCCTTTCACACCCATTTAATATGTTGGTATGGGATACCACATGTGGGTTCTGGTGCAATAAAAGTTTTTTCCGCTCCCTTCCTTGCTAGGAGGTCTGTTTTCTCGTTTTCAAACACTCCCTTATGTCCCTGCACCCATTCAAGGGTGACCTTGTTATGTTCTGCCAGGGCCTGGAGGAACTGTTGGCAATCAAGTATTGATTTAGATTGTACTTCTACCCTTTTCAGAACTTTAAGGGCTGCCTGATTGTCTGTCATGATAAAGACCCTCTTATCACTAAAAGAGTCATTTAGCATGACTTTAGCGCAGACATTTGTTGCTGTTACTTCAGCCTGGAAGACTGTTGTCAATGACCCCAGGTTCAGACTAATGGTCCTCCCTGAGTTCACATGGTAGATCCCAGATCCTGTGCTGCTTTTCATTTTCGAACCGTCTATATACCAGATTGATTCGTTTTATTTTTCTCTATTTTCCCGGATTTTGGCCCTTTCTGGTATTTGAATATCGAAAGGTTTCCTGAGGTCGTGAATAATGGGATAGATTTTAATTTGGATTGCTCACTTTAAAACTAGAATAATGGACTTCTATATTAATAATGAGTCTTCAGTAAGGCTCAAACTCAAAAAATATTAGCAAGATTAACTGGATAAATAATTTTAACAAAGTATACGTGATATATAATTAATAAATTTTATTCATATAAATATTTAATACCTACAATTATTTAAAATTTAAGTTTTTACCAATTAAATAAGTAATCTTTAAATTTACATATAGAGTAATAATTGAGGAAATGGAAATAACACAAGAGAAGTAAACATTTCTCAAATATTTTACAAATTTGATTCTATAGCTCTCGGGCTCTAATCAGATTATTAATGCCTAAAATTATGTCTCATCAAATTGATATTAAAATATTCTCGAAATTTAGACTAAACAAAAATAGCCGACTATAATCAAGGGTATATTACCCTGGATTATTTTCCTCGCCTGTCAACTTTGACATTTTAACCAATCATATCGCAATTTACGTTATCGTTAGAACCAATCAGAACTAAATAAATCGACTATTTTCACTGGCTATTTCAAAGTGACTATCCATGCTTGGTGCCATAGATTAGGGTAATATGAATAGATGGGAAACTCAATGGTAAAATTCTGAGGCGATGTGCTGCCATCTATCAAATTACAGTGGCACTAAATTCAATATGGCCGCCATTGGCGGGCTTTTTGAAATTTAACTTTCTGCTAACTGGGCAAAAATGTAATGAAGAAAATCAAACAAAAATATTAATTGTTTTTTTCTTACTAGTTTCAAATCACAAAACAACCATATCAACCGTTTTCAGATTTGAAACTGGTCAAATATATTGCCAATTTATATTTTTATTTGATTTTACTTCATTAGATTTTTGCATTAATTTCAAATTTGAAACTTATTTGCCGCATCATATAATTTGTCTGCTTAATTATTTATAATACAAACCTATCAAAAATGTTTTCTTTAACAAAATCAGCATGTATGTTTATGAGTTTTTTCTACACCCGTATTATAATAATGCACTTATATGCCCATAATCCGTTTCATAATGATACCCATTATGATACAGATTTTTCATTACGATACAGATTTTTAATCAATAGAAACCTACAATTTTTCAATCAAGCATGCTGTTTGACGTTTGTCCTAGGTTCCTATGTAATTATTTTAGTTGTCAAAACGTATTAAATTTTCGTAGGTAGCTAAACTTCGATAATTATAATATTAAAATGTCTGATATTAGCGATATAGAAGACTCCTCCACACATATCGGAGAAAGCAGAAAATACAGTACAAAATATTTTACCGCAAAAATCTAGGGAAATACCAATACCTGAAGTAATACCATTAATTACAATTTTGTAGAATTTTTTATAGAAATACGAGTAATTACTGTTATTGTGTTTAATACCAATATAAATATAATATTTATAGGTCTTGATTATTTATCGGGTGTAGAAAAAATAGCGTATGCAACTCTCATGTAATGGTTATTAAAACACTCGCATAAACCATACGAAACTCGCCTTTGGCTCGTTTCGTATCCCGGTTAATGCTCGTGTATTAATAACCATCATTACATGATCGTTGCATAATATACTATTGCGACTTTAAGCGGCATATAAGTTTGAAAAAATTGAAGTTGAAGCGTCGTCCTTTTAGTGTCCTACTGTCAAGGGGAATTTGAATGTGGATAAAATTTGCCATATGCTTATCGAGTCCACTATAGGTTGAAGAACATTTCTGCATCAGATAATTTTTTTTATTATTTTATTTGTACACTATTTGTAGTTTTTAAAATTCTAATTCGTCCGGGCATTGTAATAAATTAATCTAGCTTTAGAGCTTAAATTAAACTTACACACGTTTGGACGCTTAAAAATATTGGGGTAGGTACATTCTACTTGTTTAATGTCAATGGTATTAAATCAATTTTTGATGCCGATGGCCGAGGCTCACATATTTCATCGATGTACAGGACATTTTGGAGAGCCAACTTTTTTTTTACAATAGCAATTTTCATTAAACGCTGAAAACAAAAAGAAATTCAAATAATAAACCAATTATTTTAACACTGAATCAAAAACAAGTTTGCAAATATTATTTACCATTAGTGCAAAAATAGTGCAAGAACTCTATTTTTCTTAAACGCTTGATCCTAATTTTTTGTTTATTCTTTAAATCAGTGCTCCGCAACCGGTGTGCCGCGGCACACTGGTGTGCCGTAAGCCGACTTGAGGTGTGCCGCTCTTGCAGACAATACGAATCAGATTCGTATTGTAGCGAGACCCGCGAAAAATAAAGCAATCTGACAACAGCGCCGATGGTAAACGTCTATCCGTCTATCGGCGCGGCGCGGCGGCTTGATTCTCGAAGGCGACTAAACTAGAAAGATCTGTGCCGTTCGAGGCGCGACTCGATGTTTTCCTGAACATCGCCACTGCCTATATAAGCGCGCCTGTCGTCGCTCAGAGACTCAGAGAGAGTCGAATAGTCAAGTGAATCAGATAAATACGCGGGCAAACAAATAAATCGTAGAGTGAAATAAATAGTGAATTGCTATATAAATAAATTCTTGTGCCTTATAAATAAGTGAACTGGACTAAGTTTTGTTGCAGTATCTACTTTTATAAATAACTATAGTGCTTCAAATATGGATAAATTTTTGCTGAAATCACGAGCAGATGACGAAGAACCTAGCACAAGCTCCAGCATAAGTGCTGCAAAAAGAGCAAAAAAGGTGCTGAAAAGGAAGTACAATCAAGACTACCTTCGATATGGTTTCACTTGGTGTGGCGACGAAGCGGCTCCAAAGCCTGAATGCGTCATTTGCGGTGAACAGTTGTCAAATGAAGCAATGGTACCCAGCAAACTAAACCGTCATTTGATCACAAATCATCCCAGTTGCGTCAAAAAAGACATTCAATTTTTCCAACGGTGCTTGGATCAAAATAAGAAACAAAAGCAGTTTATGAAATCGGCGGTTACGGTTTCTGAAAAGGCATTAGAAGCAAGCTACCTTGTTGCAAAATTAATTGCACAACAAAAAAAACCGCACACTATCGGTGAAACGCTTATTAAACCAGCATGCATGGAAATTGTTAGACTTATGCTTGGGCCAAACGAAGTTAAGGACGTGAGTAAAGTTTCTTTGTCGGCCGATACTGTTAAAAGACGTATCCAAGATATGTCAAGTGATATTTTGGGAACACTAATTAAAAAAATCATTTCGGCTGGAATTTTTGCGCTTCAAATCGACGAATCAACCGATATTAAAAATAAAGCACAACTGATGGCTATTGTACGTTTCGTTGACGAGGACTCTATTAAAGAACATTATTTATTTTGTAAGGAGGTTCCAGAGAGAACTACCGGTGAACAAATTTTCCAAGTAACTGATAATTTTTTTAAAATACATAATATTCAGTGGACCAATTGCGTTGCTATTTGTACAGATGGTGCTGCTGCAATGATGGGCAGTAAGAAAGGTTTTGTATCTTGTGTAAAACAAAAAAATCCGTCAATACAAATTACACATTGCTGCATACATCGAGAAGCATTGATGGTCAAAAATTTGCCCGAACAGCTTTCGATCACAATGAATGAATGTATTAAGATCATAAACATAATTAAATCGAGAGCCTTAAATTCGCGAATCTTTGGAATACTCTGTGAAGAAATGGGAAGCGAACATGAATCCTTACTGTTTTATACAGAAGTTCGTTGGTTATCCCGGGGAAAAGTTTTAGCTCGACTGTTTGAACTTCGCTACGAAGTGCGTGAGTTTCTTTCAAGTCAAGATATGTACGATCTATGCCAGCACCTTCATGATGAATACTGGATAGCCAAACTTGCATACATGGCGGATATATTCGAACATCTCAATGAACTTAATAAAAAAATGCAAGGACGGAATGAAAATATATTGACGTGCTCCGATAAATTACAAGGGTTCAAAAAGAAACTTGAACTTTGGCAGGAACAGTTGCAAAAAGGATGTCTAGAAATGTATCACAGGACCAACCACAGTACGATCGAAAACAAGCAGTTGATTGTGGATTTGGCCCAACAACATTTAAGTATGCTTCAACAAAAATTTGAATACTATTTCCATTCTATCAACACGGAACAATACAATTGGATTCGAAATCCTTTCGCAACCAATGCAATAAGTTCCACGGAAGCACTGCCATTGCAAACTCGAGAGGAGTTCACAGAATTAAGTAATGATATGACCCTAAAACTTAAATTCGACGAAGTTCCGTTAGATGTTTTCTGGATTTCCATCAAGACAGAATATCCACGCATCACCGACAAGGCCATCTTCACACTACTTCCGTTTTCCACAACATATTTATGTGAGCAAAGTTTTTCAACGCTTGTATTAATTAAAAATGATAAACGGTCATGCTTAAAAGATCTTGACCAAGAAATGAGAGTTGCGCTGTCTAAAATTGAGCCGAATATAAAACTTTTGTGTTCAACGAAGCAAGCGCAGGTATCACATTAATCAGTCATCATCATGTCAAAATATTTATTACTATTGACGTGTCAACAGAAGTAAATTTAGTATACCTACCTGTCCTACCTAGTATTTAGTATAGTTCTCATGTATGTACCTATTTGTATTTTTCATTCTATCTGAATAATAAAAAAAAATAAAAAAAAAATATGTATTATGTCCTGAGTGAAAATTTTGATGCCCCAAATCTGAAAGGGGCTTCTTCACATTTTAAAACAATAAAAAAAACTAAGGTAGTTTGGACATCCATAAATAATTAGTATACATGGAGTGAACTGACCCCCGACCTAGCTACGCCACTGCTATAAATATATTTTAGATTTTGGTGTGCCACGAAATTCTAGGGAGCAGTTTGGTGTGCCTCAGATGAGGAAAGGTTGCGGAGCACTGCTTTAAATGACCGCATATTTAATATGACGTTTAAATTGCATTACAACCAATATCCGTGAGTGCTTTATTGTTTGCTGCTGAAACCCATCCTCTAAAAAGATGCTTAAATTTGGAAGCTACTGAAAAATATATCTAGACTAATCAAAATCCAATGCACCTACAACAGCTATTTTAAAGTCTCCGACAAGTAACAAAAAATGACAAATGACTCTAAGAACTGACATTTACGTTCCTCATGTTTTTCCATTTGAGTTACCAGCCCCTGTTTGGTGCTTCGATTTTCATCTATATTGACAGAAACTTGATTGCAGGTATTCGCGATTCAAATTAATTTTCGCGCGCCTGTCATTTGTCACCTATAAGTAGGATGTTTGTTTATTTACCTGTGTTTGTTTTGGGCGGATTTTGTATTTGTGATTTTTTTAACTGTTTTTAGATAATATTCTCATTGTAATAATGTTTTTGAGTTTCATTTAGTGTTAATTTAAGTTTAAGTCTCGTGCTTCCGTCATAAATATAATATTTATCATGTGTATGACTTAATTTTTTGGAAATATTCACCTATTGGTTGCTACAAGAACATCTAGAAATATGTATTTACTAAACCCAGGACATGTTTATTATGTGGTTAAAGGACATCTTAGGTACCAAACGTTTATTATTAATGAACTTATTTAAAAATCTTACTAGACTTACTCTTATATTATGAAGTGAATTATGTAGTACTTTGTATACAAGTAAATGGTAATAAAACCGTCACAAATCAGATTACAGTTTGATTCTAAACAAAGTTTTGAAAAATTTCAATATTGTGAATTTGTAGATATCCATTTATCGTAAAAAACAAAAGTTTACGACTTGCACTTGGAAAATAATGAATACTTCAGTTTTGATTTTGACATTAACACCATTTAGATTCCAGTTTGCTGGAGACTTTTTCGCAGATTTCATTTTTAATATAAACACTATAAATACTATAAAAAAATAAACAAATTTAAAGCTAAAAAGTAAGAAAAAACTCGAACTGTAATTGATACAAATTAAAATGTAAACAATGAACACGAACGCCAATGTTGCCAAATGATGAACTGATTTTAAAACAAAATTAATAAATAAACTGAAATTTAAAAAAAAATCAATATAATAAATCAGTTTTATAAAAAATCCTTAAATAAATATAAAGTATGGTTACATGTTATTATATACAAATTTTGATTCTTAAATAAAATGTCTTATCCACTTCTTGAAGAGCTAAAATCCGACGACGTAGCGAAATTTTGCTACTTCTGGCAACACTGAACGATATCCTACTTATAGGGACCTTCTACAAATTTCCTCCAAAGGGCGTATCACTTAGCGTGAATCGCGAATAATATTTAATAACGGCAACTGTCAAATACATTTATTGTCAAAGCACAAACTAGTATCTCGTGAAACAGTTTAAAATAAACCGAAAATAATAATCATTTTAAAAAGATATTGTGCATTTATTAATTTAAGTTATATTTAGGGCTCTAGAAATAATCATAGAATATAACTCGACCTTGATAAATTAGCATCTATTTTTATTGTTACTGTAATGCGGGCTGTTTCATTATTCAGTCATGCTCTAATCCTCCAAGTCCCTCTCTGTCTTATTTGGCCCTTGAGGCTCAACTTGTCCGATTATCATACATAATTAAACCTTTTAAGACCAAACATATGTGACGACTATGGCGGAGGCGCTTTCGAATACATTCCAGAGTCAACGTGATAATGTTGATGATAATTGGTTAGAAGATTCTAGTACATTTACCAAAATTTTAAATGTGTATATAAATGTTGGTGGAGGAGAACGGAGCAGTCAGTTGTATATAGATAGTTGAGAATAAAGTATTGGATTGTGAAGATAAATAGTGAACAATTCAAAGGCATTCGAAATATATATAAATTAGTGTGTGTGTTGGGTGGGGGCTGGCATCGGATTCGAAGTCCATTTGCCACAGATTGTTTGTGGTATTATTACAATATATTATATAACTATTTTGGTTTTATATATAAATTGTACTAATAGGTCATATATGTTCTTGTCCAAACTATTAAGAAGAGTGGTAATATTAAGTGGGGGGAATATATTAAAGTTTTTTAGCTCAGATATTAATTGTATTATAGCATTATTATTATTGGAACAGTGGAAGAATAGGTGGTTCAAGTCTGCAATACTTAAATTGTCGCAAGGACAGTAGGGATTCTCTAAAATTCCTATTTTGTTCAGATGATGAGGAAAACGTCCGTGATTTAGTTTAAGTCGCGTTATAATGGTAGAATATGTTCTAGAAGTAGAGAAATAGAGGTTTGGAATATCTTTTGGGAGGGTAGGATGTATTAAAAAGTAATGGTTTTTTGATCTGCTAACAAACTCATTATATAAAGCCGACCATTTGTCCCTAATGTCCTTCTTTAGTTTACACAAGATATCATTATTATTAGTAGGAGATTTTGTGATATTTTCAATACTACATGCTTGTTTGGCAGCCTCATCTACTGTTTCATTTCCTACAATACCTGAGTGGCCTTTAACCCAAATGAACTGTATTTTTATGTTTTTTATTTTGGCATCTTTAATTAGTTCTTTAATTCTAAATATGATTTCATTGTTATAATATTTCAATGGGCATCCTTGTAGAGCTTGTAGTACCGATTTAGAGTCAGATAATATTATAGCTTTCTGAATTGAATTGTTTTTAACCCATTCTAGTGCTTTTTGTACTGCTAAAGCTTCGGCCGTAAATATTGAAGATATGTCTGAAATACGATATTTTTCAATATGATTTGTGGTTGTGGATAAATTAGAGTAGTATTGTTTTAAAAATAAATAAGTGTTCAAATAAATTATTAACAAATAAACTGTTGTTTAAAATAAACAAACGTAACATTACTAAATTTTTCGCGTATTTTGCAATTTGTGTCGACATAATTTTATCATTAATAATCAAAGGTAATAAAACGAGACCTTGATAAATAGTCGACTATTTTTATTGTATCTAAATTTTGATTGTTTTTGGTACCAATTTGTTGAGACATACTTTTTTCATTAATAATCTGAATAGAGTCCGAGAGCTTTAGCTCGAGGACTTTATTCTTTGATTATTAATGACAAAATTGTCGATACAAATTGCAAAATACACGAAAAATTTAGTAACAATAAAAATAGGCGCTAATTTATTAAGTTCGATATATATTTAGTAAGAATATTTCTAGAGCCCTAGTTGTAACTAAAAAAAAAATACACATGAAAATAACTTTTATTTTATAAATTAGAAAAAATTAGTTAGAGTTAAAAGACCAATTATTGTAAGTGACATTTCCAGTTTGCATAATTTAGGACATTCGTCCTGCTTTTGACGAAGTAACGGTAGCAGTAGAAACTTGACTTTCTTCTACCGGATTAAAATCAGTATTCACAGAAGTGAAAGCTTGACTTTCTGTATGTCCTCGAAGTTGGTTAATAACACTTTGATGATGCTGGTTATCCATCTGTAAGTATGGTTGAATAGATGATGAACTAGAATGCCCAGTTTGTTTAATCAATTGATTTTGCAAGTTGAGAGAATGCTGTCAAGCTACAAGAATGGTTAGTAATCTTTAAACGCTTGGTGTCTAATCCAATAGACTCCGCACCCAATTTGGTCCATTTAGAAAACTCATTCTTTCCAATAGGTGAATTTTTGTACCAGAAAGAGTTAATATTTTGCCAAAATGGATTTGGAGTTAGAAATAGACGTGAACATGTGAATTCTGGACCTCCTTTTCCAATCAATTTTTTGAATAGTCTAACTGGGCAGTATTGCGGATTTTGAGTATTTGGAATCAACCACTTACTATCTACACATTTATTGTCTTCTCCTTGGCAAGTTTTCGTAAAAATAGGATTATATTCTAACCTGCCTGTTTCTTTACCATCTTGAGAGGTTTCAAATTTAAAATATTCTGTTAAACATGTTGCGCCTTCCCCACCGCGCCAAGCTAATTCGAAGAAAGCCAAATAATAGAAAATCTTTTGGAGACCGTCTGGAGTTTGTTCATCCAATTTGTCAATAATATCGTGTATATTTTTTAAACTTAGAGCTGTAGAACTTTGTTTCCTTTTCTCTGAAAATTTTTGCAATTTTTGCAATTTTTGCATTTCGTGCATCGCGAGCACTTTTAAATTTAATACCTTGAAATGGATCTATCTTTGTATTAAAATTTTGTAGTTGCTCCGTCTTCTTTTTTCATGTTCCAAGCCCAATCTTTTAAGATATTACATAAAAACTGTACTTCTTTTGCATTTCATCCTGGGACATGTCCCAGGTATCTTTAGTCCTAAAGCAAGTAGACTTTCGTCTGATTACTCCGTTCCTGATCATTCTATATCGTGTCCTTTTTGCCACATTCTCTATCATCAAATGTAGAGGGGTGAGGTTTAAGATCACCTCCATTGCGGCTGTAGGACAGGTTCTCATTGCACCAGTAATACAAACACAGGCTAGTCTTTGTACTTTTGAGATATTAGCTCTCCTAGTAACTAAACTAGTTCTGTTACTCCAGGCTATAGCCCCGTAAGTGATGGTTGGTATCACTATTGCAGTATACATCCATCGCAGTATGTTTGGGTTACATCCCCATCGTTTACCTGCAATGTTTCTGCATACCATTAGGGCTTTTGTGGCCTTATTTACTACTTCCTTCTCATGTGTGTTCCAGTGAAGTTTGTTGTCCAGGGTTAGGCCTAGATATTTGACTTCATTTTTCCATTCTATATCTAGCCCGTCTAATTTAACGGTTTTGAGATTAAGTTTTCTTTTCCTTGAAAAGGCTACTAGTGTTGTTTTTGTAGGGTTTATACTAAGTGCCACTTCACGGCACAATCTTTTGGTATGTTCTAGTCCTCGTTGGACTATATCACACAGGATATTACTAAACTTGCCACTAGCAAATATGACTATATCGTCGGAGTAACCTTGACAGGGTATGCCGAGGTCAGTTAATCTGCATAGAAATTCATCTACGATTAGGCTCCACATTAGTGGGGATAGAACTCCTCCTTGTGGACATCTTCTGGTTGTGCAGATGGAGATGGTGTCCTGCCCTATCTGTGTCTCTGCAGTTCTCGTAGATAACAGCTGAGCCATCCATCTGGATGTGACGTTTTACAGATTCGTGTGGCGTGTTGTCAAAAGCTCCTTCTATGTCTAGGAAGGCACACACGACCGTTTCTTTGTTTGTCAGTGCATCCTGGATTACATCAGTCAACTGTACCAGGGCAGTTTCTGTAGATCTTCCTGCTCGGTACGCGTGTTGGCTGTGGTGGAGTGGCACCCTCTCCAGGACTTCTGTTCTGATAAAATTATCAACAGCCTTCTCCATTGTTTTTAATACAAAGGATGTGAGGCTCATTGGACGGAAAGATTTAGGATGTGTGGTATCCTTTTTCCCTACTTTTGGAATAAAGGTGACTCTGGCCCTTCTCCATGCTTCTGGTATATATCCCAGCTCCAGACTGCTCAGGGATAGCCGGATTATGTGGTAGTAATTCCTCCTGTGCCTGCTGAAGCAGGGCAAGAAATATTCCATCCACACCTGGATACTTAAGCGGTTCAAAAGTGTTTACGGTCCACCTTAACCGATTTCTGCTGCATATGTGCTTGGCCACTACAGCGGCCTCTCTTGGTGGTCTGCTTACCTTAGTTGTGTCCCTTATTAGAAAAGGAGTGCTTCCAGGAAAGTGAGTTTCAAGTAGGAGGCGAGCTCTTTCCTCCTCACTCTCCGTGAAGCTTCCATTTGGTTTATTTAATGCCATAACTGTATCAACTCTTCCTTTTGCCAGGACTCTGTGCAGTCTCGCTGCCGCAGGTGTAGAGTTAATATCCTCGCAGAATTTTCTAAAGCTGTTACGTTTAGCTTTCCTGATTTCTTTGTTGTAGGTAGTAAGCGTCTCGGTGTAGCTCTGCCAATCTCCGCTGTCCTTGGCCCTATTATAGAGCTTCCGCACTTCGGATCGTAAGTTTGACAGATGACGGTTCCACCAAGGAGCATCCCTACTAGTTCTATTTCTTTGAATGGGACAGCTTGATTCATATGCCTCAAGTATTGCCCCATTTAGTTCTTCGAGATCGCTTTCCAGAGCAAATGGGTGCCCCGGCTTCTTTTTTGTCTGGATACGTGCTAAATTTTGTTTTAGAATGGTGTTGTATTTGTCCCAGTCTGTTTTTCTAAGATTCCTCCTGAAGATCGTCTCAGGAATGTCGCTCTCTAACGTAAACACAATTATCTTGTGATCAGATAGAGATGGTTCACTCGATACCCTCCAGTTTTTAACTAGATCTTTAATGCTCGGTGTGCTTAATGTGATGTCTAATACCTCACTTCTTGCCCTTATTACAAATGTTGGAGTATTCCCAATATTTTGCACAATAAGGTTCTTATTAAAAATATATTCTAAAAGTTGCTCACCTCTTTGATTGGTGTCGTTGCTTCCCCATACAGTGCTGTGCGCGTTGGCGTCGCATCCAAGAAGTAATGGCAGATGTCTTCTCTGGCAGTACTCGACTAGCCTCGATACTTCCGGGGGTGGTACATGCCCATCTCCGGCGAAGTAACTAGAAGCTATTACTATGTCTTGCCGCCTCATCCCTAATTCCAGGTATGCTCGAATTGGAACGAGATCACGCGTCATGAATTCTGAAAGACAAGAATATTTAATATTACTCCTTACCATTATGCATGTTCTGGGTACTTCATCACTAGTGTGATAAATTACCCTTGCATCTTTACATGCAAGTCCTCTTACCTGGTTTCCATAGACCCACGGTTCCTGGATCAGTACGATCCCTAATTGATCTTTAGTGAATGTCCTAGAGATCACAGCCGAGGCTCCCTTGGCGTGATTTTACTAGAATAAAAACACGTAAACATATTGTGTGACATTTTAGAGTTTCCTAAAGTGTTGAAGGTGATATCGTAAGCTCTTAAACATAAATACAATGAAGAATCGTCTAAATCAGTGCTCCGCAACCGGTGTGCCGCGGCACACTGGTGTGCCGTAAGCCGACTTGAGGTGTGCCGCTCTTGCAGACAATACGAATCAGATTCGTATTGTAGCGAGACCCGTGAAAAATAAAGCAATCTGACAACAGCGCCGATGGTAAACGTCTATCCGTCTATCGGCGCGGCGGCTTGATTCTCGAAGGCGACTAAACTAGAAAGATCCGTGCCGTTCGAGGCGCGACTCGATGTTTTCCTGAACATCGCCACTGCCTATATAAGCGCGCCTGTCGTCGCTCAGAGACTCAGAGAGAGTCGAATAGTCAAGTGAATCAGATAAATACGCGGGCAAACAAATAAATCGTAGAGTGAAATAAATAGTGAATTGCTATATAAATAAATTCTTGTGCCTTATAAATAAGTGAACTGGACTAAGTTTTGTTGCAGTATCTACTTTTATAAATAACTATAGTGCTTCAAATATGGATAAATTTTTGCTGAAATCACGAGCAGATGACGAAGAACCTAGCACAAGCTCCAGCATAAGTGCTGCAAAAAGAGCAAAAAAGGTGCTGAAAAGGAAGTACAATCAAGACTACCTTCGATATGGTTTCACTTGGTGTGGCGACGAAGCGGCTCCAAAGCCTGAATGCGTCATTTGCGGTGAACAGTTGTCAAATGAAGCAATGGTACCCAGCAAACTAAACCGTCATTTGATCACAAATCATCCCAGTTGCGTCAAAAAAGACATTCAATTTTTCCAACGGCGCTTGGATCAAAATAAGAAACAAAAGCAGTTTATGAAATCGGCGGTTACGGTTTCTGAAAAGGCATTAGAAGCAAGCTACCTTGTTGCAAAATTAATTGCACAACAAAAAAAACCGCACACTATCGGTGAAACGCTTATTAAACCAGCATGCATGGAAATTGTTAGACTTATGCTTGGGCCAAACGAAGTTAAGGACGTGAGTAAAGTTTCTTTGTCGGCCGATACTGTTAAAAGACGTATCCAAGATATGTCAAGTGATATTTTGGGAACACTAATTAAAAAAATCATTTCGGCTGGAATTTTTGCGCTTCAAATCGACGAATCAACCGATATTAAAAATAAAGCACAACTGATGGCTATTGTACGTTTCGTTGACGAGGACTCTATTAAAGAACATTATTTATTTTGTAAGGAGGTTCCAGAGAGAACTACCGGTGAACAAATTTTCCAAGTAACTGATAATTTTTTTAAAATACATAATATTCAGTGGACCAATTGCGTTGCTATTTGTACAGATGGTGCTGCTGCAATGATGGGCAGTAAGAAAGGTTTTGTATCTTGTGTAAAACAAAAAAATCCGTCAATACAAATTACACATTGCTGCATACATCGAGAAGCATTGATGGTCAAAAATTTGCCCGAACAGCTTTCGATCACAATGAATAAATGTATTAAGATCATAAACATAATTAAATCGAGAGCCTTAAATTCGCGAATCTTTGGAATACTCTGTGAAGAAATGGGAAGCGAACATGAATCCTTACTGTTTTATACAGAAGTTCGTTGGTTATCCCGGGGAAAAGTTTTAGCTCGACTGTTTGAACTTCGCTACGAAGTGCGTGAGTTTCTTTCAAGTCAAGATATGTACGATCTATGCCAGCACCTTCATGATGAATACTGGATAGCCAAACTTGCATACATGGCGGATATATTCGAACATCTGAATGAACTTAATAAAAAAATGCAAGGACGGAATGAAAATATATTGACGTGCTCCGATAAATTACAAGGGTTCAAAAAGAAACTTGAACTTTGGCAGGAACAGTTGCAAAAAGGATGTCTAGAAATGTATCACAGGACCAACCACAGTACGATCGAAAACAAGCAGTTGATTGTGGATTTGGCCCAACAACATTTAAGTATGCTTCAACAAAAATTTGAATACTATTTCCATTCTATCAACACGGAACAATACAATTGGATTCGAAATCCTTTCGCAACCAATGCAATAAGTTCCACGGAAGCACTGTCATTGCAAACTCGAGAGGAGTTCACAGAATTAAGTAATGATATGACCCTAAAACTTAAATTCGACGAAGTTCCGTTAGATGTTTTCTGGATTTCCATCAAGACAGAATATCCACGCATCACCGACAAGGCCATCTTCACACTACTTCCGTTTTCCACAACATATTTATGTGAGCAAAGTTTTTCAACGCTTGTATTAATTAAAAATGATAAACGGTCATGCTTAAAAGATCTTGACCAAGAAATGAGAGTTGCGCTGTCTAAAATTGAGCCGAATATAAAACTTTTGTGTTCAACGAAGCAAGCGCAGGTATCACATTAATCAGTCATCATCATGTCAAAATATTTATTACTATTGACGTGTCAACAGAAGTAAATTTAGTATACCTACCTGTCCTACCTAGTATTTAGTATAGTTCTCATGTATGTACCTATTTGTATTTTTCATTCTATCTGAATAATAAAAAAAAAATAAAAAAAAAATATGTATTATGTCCTGAGTGAAAATTTTGATGCCCCAAATCTGAAAGGGGCTTCTTCACATTTTAAAACAATAAAAAAAACTAAGGTAGTTTGGACATCCATAAATAATTAGTATACATGGAGTGAACTGACCCCCGACCTAGCTACGCCACTGCTATAAATATATTTTAGATTTTGGTGTGCTACGAAATTCTAGGGAGCAGTTTGGTGTGCCTCAGATGAGGAAAGGTTGCGGAGCACTGGTCTAAATCAATGACACTTTTGAAATAACTTTCACATGTCTCACAAGAATGCTCTGTTAGGCATTTTTTAATTAAATGTTCCATGTTTTGCAATATCCGTTGTTTATTGTCGATTATTATTTTACTGTTTTTTAAAAATTTAACACAATCTTCTAGACACATTTTGGCAATTCATATTTTGTGCACGGTTGTATTTTTTGAGGCTGCTGGTATTTGATGAGTTGAGGATAGTGAATAACTTGTAGAACTTTTCTACATTAACACATATAAATATGAATACCTTTGAACATCTTTAGGGAAACAAAAGACAATTTGGCTATTTCTTCCTACACACTTAGAAATTTCAAAATTATGCTGCATGTTGTATTTTGTTTAATAAAACGGAAATGAAAAATATTTTGATAATAATTCAACTGAAAACTGTCGGAATACAATACTAACAGAAAACTACCACAAAAAGCATTGACAATCACAGATCATCTCTTGACAACTTCTAAATTGATCATGAGAAAATGCAATACTGATTGTGTGCTACAATATTATGCTTTTACAATAAAAAAATATTTTAATAAGAATGAGCTGATAAAACATATTATCTTCCTATTAGTTATACTTAATATATTTTTAGGAATTTTAAATGATCCAACTTGTACATCAGACGACAGGCATTTAGACCATGCTGTATTGGTTGTTGGATATGGTACTCTTAATGGTACTGACTACTGGATAGTAAAAAATTCTTGGGGTTTAACATGGGGCCAAGAAGGTTACGTTTTCATGTCAAGAAATAAGAATAATCAATGTGGAATTGCTACATTTGCTGTATACCCAGTGTTGTAAATATGATATTTGAAGTGATTTTTATGCTTCTCACTGTTTAATAAACGTTTTAATTTTGACTAATTATATTATTACCTGTTATATCAAAATAATACATAATACGTGTTATATCAAGCAAACTTCAGTACTATTTTATTTGTATATAAAAAAAAAATAAAGGACTAGCTGGAGCTGCAGTTATTTTCGGCCTAATAAAACAGGTTTTCTAGACAAATACAAGACAAGTATCCGAGCCAACAGAGCAGCTACAGATAATTGCTGAAAGCATCCATTTATTTTCTCTCGTCCGGTTGTGCTACTTCCTGTGTAGAGATTACGGTTACGTGAGCGAAGAGTTTTATATTATGTCAGCCATAGTTTTATACCAAAAATTAAAATAAACTGAAATTATACAATAAAAATACATTCATAAATTTACTATATTTATAACATTCATCGACTCTCTCCTGCATAAAATATTACTTATCTATCTATTCAGCTCTATTCCGTCTATTTTTTGCCTTTAGCCTCCTTCTGACACTTCCATTCGTTCTTATTCATTGTAGTATGCATGGTTTTCAGAATATCAAGTGTTTTACCTATCTGATGTTGGGTACTGCAAAGTTCATCTTCAGTACACCTGCTTATGTGGCATCTATCTCGATGTCAAGTTTGATTGAACATCCGTTTCTTGTCTATTACTCTTATACATAACCAGAACTATGACCAGAACTCGCTTAGACTCGGACCCATATGTCTAATTCGGCCAAAACCACATACTTTGATTACTATACGGGGCAAGAGAGAGGTCCGACACGCCCAACATAGGGCGCGGCCATTTTGAACCCTATGACACAGTTTATAACTAAAGAATCAGATCGCTCACTCTGCGTCGACACTTTTTATCTCAATATTCCAGTTTTATACACTGCGCAACTCAGATAATACAATATATAACAACCGCCTATAATAAAATAGCAGTCTTCTGCGTATCCTGAATTTGCATCCCTGGAGTGGATGTTATTTTGGAACTTTCAACTGGTCCGAGTGAGCTAACTGATTCTTTAGCAATAAACTGTGACTCCAAAAATAATATTCAATGACACTGACAGCAGCAAGCAAAATATCAGGTGCGTTTTAATCATCCGCTTGTGCTTCCGGAATTGTCGGTTCAGTCGTTCTAACCTGTCAGATTAAAACAAGAAAACCGACAATTCCGAAGCAGAAGCGGATGATTAAAACGCACCTATTAAAAATATTGCGCCAAGATGTAGGCAACACGTAATAAGGGTTCAAAATGGCGGAGTTTTCTATCTCCTTTTAAAAGGCACTCAGAAAGCTGCGCAGTGCGACCATTCTCCGTATAGTAAAAGAAAATCAAAGTATGTGGCCAAAACACAGCCTTGGTACACAAATATCTATTTTACCCTTGGATAAAAGAAACAACAGATGATGTATTTCATTCATAAAGTATGTTTTGTTTGGTCCCAATCATCGGAAAAGAGAAAGAAGATATTTTATGCGGATCGAATGAAGACAGACTGTAATCGAAAATGTCGTCTTGCAACGCTATTATTGTACGCGACTAAAAGTCTGTTGATACCAGTGGCGTATCTTATTAAAGATAAAATCATAACTAATTATAAAAAAAATAATGAAATACTAACCGATTATAGTGTGCAATAAACTTTATAACCCAACTAGCACAAAAACATCCCATCTACGTTAATAAGCTGCAATTTAAGGCTCTTTAAGCTCACATGCGATGTACTTTTAATGTAACCCTAATATCCTTGCAACCACCGAATGTCCGCAACGGCAAGACTTTTATAGCACATCTCACAGAAGTTATAAAAGTGAAGTTCGGAAAACATCACACTAGCACTTTTACGGTACTTACCCTGAAAGTTGCTCTGAAACTTTCTACAGATGTTCTAATGTGAATTAGTTCTACAGCGGATGGACTTAACTATACTTGTGAAAATATTTATTTTAAATTAAAAAAGTAATTCTTCATAATTTCTTTTACTTGTTAAATAAATTCGATTCACATTAAGAAATTATGAAAATTAACTTTTTTTAATTTAAAATAAATATTTTTACAAGTATAATTAAGTCCATCCACGGACACACTATATTGTTCTTTGTGTAATGTAATATAGAGAGGCTGAAATTGAGGTATAGTAAAAACTCAATCGAGACATGGAAATTTCAAATAAAACAAAATATTTATATAAATATATTATTAAAGTGTTCTTGAAATCAAGTAGTAATATCACAAAAGTAGATGATAGTAGAAGCCACCTATAAAGCACTGAACGATTGGACAAAATTTGCTTAATAGTACAATAAGGTATCAATATTGCAAAGGTTCACTAGAAGCTTAAACAGTGAACGATTGTACAAAAGTATATTTATATAAGGTACGTTTCAAGATAGCAATTGTATGATGCTAAAAAAACTAGATCTGTGAATAATAGATGATTGCAACAATGACTTAGGTATATATCATAAGAGGTAGCTGAGGTTCCAGATTGCTTACCTGTACTCGCAGAGATATATCATCTTTTTAAAATCAAACCTTTTAACTTTTTTTTTGTATAGATATTTATATATTTTTATTTTGTTAGCTTATTATTTATGCAAAGGTGAACAAAAATTATTTTATTCTAAGTACATGTGGCTTGGAAATATTTTTATTTATGCTATAATATAACATAAGTATATGACAATTTATTAGAAGAGGATAAATTATATTTTTATATATAGATTTTACTTTTCCACAACATATTGAATAAAAAAGAGATTGACCTACTTGTTTAACCATTATTGAAGGAAATTATATAGAAATTAAGAAAATATGCTCAAGTTTAAATCGTTGCACTTATGTTTAGATAATTTTGTCTTACTTTGTTGTTTTAAATAAAACCTCCAATGTTAGTGCATTGATTTTTTTTTAATTTCACAAATTTTATGCTTAATTATGGATTTCCAAGTTAGTATGAAGATTTTATAAAAAAACAACTCATATTTTTTAGCAAGATATTCTGATGTATGCTCGAGGGCATTGTCTGTGATTTTTCTCAAATTTTCTTCTAGTTTGGCACTTGCTTGAATATGATGTTTTTTTTTTTTCAATATAGACGTACCATGTAGATTCACTTTTTATAAAATTTCAGATGTTCTTTAGACAAGTCTGTACTATTTATTTTGCTTCTAAAATTCTTAGAATGTTTTCAGGTACAAAGGAAATCTAAAATACAATATTTTTAAAATGTATTTTTAGTTCGATTAAGTATATTATTACCCAGAAGTTTGTTACGTCCTTAGTATATTGTGGATTTTGTTTCTTGTCAAAGAAGGGCCCATAAATATGTGATAAGTTCGACCTCTCCATGCTTCCCTAAAATCACATACCAATAGTGTTATTTTATTTTAGGCCTTTATTTATCATTTACTGTAATTATCTAATGAATAATTATGTATCTAATAACTTAATGGGTATTTTGTTGAACTGAAATATTACCTATAACACATATCGTCGGTCCAATGCCGAAGTCACGAAGACACAGCTAAAAATAGAGTTTTTATTCTGTGGTACTTAATCATTATTGAAAGGTTACTTTTTGTAAAACATTAAATAATGTCGGTTGAAATTTTTAAGTTTTTGTAATTTTTTTCAAAAAAAATGTACATTCGTTGTTTTGGCGTTGCAAAGTTTTAGATATATTATGTTTCGTTAAAACAAATAAAACCAAAATATTAGAAAAACTAACCATATTTTTATTTAGAATGTAACTTAACATTTTAAAAAACAAAATAGCCAAACATCAAACTCCTTTAGAAAAAAACCTAAATTGATTAAAAAAAGAAAACAACAAATTTCTCTGCAAAAAAATAAAAGAACGTTAGATATTCATCATTATTGGAATAAACAACTAAAAACAACAAACTTTGATACAGAAAAATCTTAAATAAGGTTTAATCTTCATCAGTATCGGACCCTTCACTAATATGGGGTTCCGGTAAATTGTCCCTCACATTGTGGTTTGTTTTTAAGGAATGGTAAAAATCGTGATACGCTTTTGGGATTGTTAAATCCTTACACATTTTGTCGAGATCTTTCCACTTTGCCTCGCTGATGGGCAAGTCATTTTGATAGGCCTTTTTTAAGTCCGCTTGTTTTGGACGTCCTCGAGTTTTTTTGCAGTCTACTTCAATAAAAACATCGGTATAGTCTATTTTGTAAAAAACTTTTATGGAACTATTCTCTTTAACGTATCGAAGAGAGCAAATCTTTCTCCAGGGAATGTTATTGAAATTGATGTAATTATTATTTGAAAACTTTTTAAAATCAAAGAAGTCATCAAACGTCAAAGACTTTACAGCAAAAGGACGTGGAGTAACACGTGCATCTCTTATAAGTTGCGCCCATCCCTCTGGGGTATAAACGGGTACAAATTTTGTTTTTTTTTCTATCTTTGAATGGATGGAGTCGCACTCCATCTCAGTGTGCCCTGTTTCGAAAAACCGATGATTAATTACTTTTAATGATGGATGTTCCACAAGCAGATGGATGCACATGGTTGCAAATATTGAATTTTTTGCTGTCCTCCACAGCCGTCAGACATCATACGGACCTCTTCTATCTCAGAATGGCTCATAATGAAATCATATACACAGGATGAAATTTCATTTGCCCCTCTTTTTCCCTTTGTTTCGTCCCAAAGGTAGCACATAACATTTTGGTTGCCTAAATTGTAAATGGTGAAATTAAACACAGCCAGTTTTCTCAAATAAAATATTTGTCCCGCGAAACCTTTTGGCGTTGTTAAGACCGCCTGTAAATCGAAATTAAATGCCAAAACCTTAGGATTCTCTTTCGATTAACTTGTCTTCATCGCGGGCTTGCCTAGCTTTGTTTTTTCTATTCAGATGTTTTTGATAAGCTTCTTCTTCTGCTTTTTTCTCTTCTTCAGACATACCCTTGTATGCCAAACATTTTTTGCATTGATCTTTTTTCGGCTTAAAGAAGCCTAAGTTGTATTCAGAGAATATCTGGCGATATTTTTCAAATGTAACAATTTGGACATTTTCAATTTTGCACAACTCTTTGTACATCCTGTACATTATTGATATATTAAGGCATGCGTCAAGGTACTTCTTTGTACTGGAATGCCGACAATAATGGGATTCTACCCCTGAAAACGAGAGAATATGGTTTCGAATAAATTTTTCAACATTCTGTGATAATTTATTTGATGGTTGGTGTTTCCCTCGTTTATCTTTTTCTAAAACTCCGTTAGATGAGCGCTTATTTGCGGCACTTCGCATAAAGGCATCTGTAACATTTAAGGTAGCCATAAAAAATTCTCTACACACTGTAAATTTATTTCCATTAACCGTGAGACTATACGTACAGGTGTAATTTTTTCTGGAATTTTCGATACCTCTTGTTGTCCGTTTTTTTGGGTTTTTTCAATGTGATTGTGTAAAAATTGACGTTGATCGTCAGTGCAGCTTAAATTGCGAAAATCGTTATAAATCTTGATTCGGTTGGGCTCCGTAACTAAAGTTGCACATTTATGTTTTGGCTTATTGAGACAAGGTACCGGCAAAAGTGGACGTGAAGGTTTCTCGATTCCCCTATGACCAATGTAAGACTCACCTTTAAGTCTTTTGAGCTTTCTAACGTTTTTCTTCCAAGTCTTTTCGTCTCTTCTTTTTTTTTTCTTGGTAGATACCCGTTTTTGGTTCGCAAGACCCTCGAGGTCACTTTCCAATGGGCTCTCATTTTCTGTGTCTGATGAACCTGAAGGTGACGAACCTGAAGGTTCATATAGATCCGAAGATGAACTAGAAACATTCAAATCTTCTTCTAGTGTTCGTGGTAAAGCTGGGGGCAAATTGTTAGGTTGGTCAAGCAGACGAGATGTTGACGGTTGCTGGTCAATGTCACTGCATGTTTGCTGTAAACCCATGTTGTTTCTCACTGGCTCGTAGTTGGACATGTCGCCTAAAAAAATATTTTTTTCTGCAAATGTGTTAAAGATGGAACTTTTAATACTGTCTACTAGCCTTAAATATATTACTTTAAGACACTAGTGCTTTAAAATATCTACTTTAAGGCACTAGTGTTAAAAGTAAAATGTTCGTAGCCTAGAAAACATTAAAAACGTATTTTCTTTTATTTTTTTTATGTAAAAGTGAAAAGAATAAGCAAAAGTAAAAAACTTGATGCATGGAGCAAAACTAAATAGAAGGCTAGCGAGCCATGGCATAGGTTAAGGTTTTTATTTTTTTTTTTGCAGGCAATAAGTGGAAAATTGTATGTAGAAATAGATAGATTTTTCTTACCTTCTAAATTTTGCAGTGCACTGTTGCTGCAAATCTATATTCTCGATGGTGTTTCTCACAGGCAATTCTTTAAGCACAGTACCATCTGAAAATCGAAAAAGAAAGTAATAGAAAACATAACCAACGGGATTATGATGTTTTATTATGTATTAAGCAAAATATAAGGTCAGACGGTTTGCACACAGCAAAACAAATCTCAATTTAGTGGGTACTCAATGTAACAAATAAACTAAAATAATTATTTTGGCATGCAAAAAAAATATGGCTTTGTATGAAAAGTAGGGATTAAGCGATTAATTTCTTTTTATTTTGCAAATATTTTCTTACCTTGAGCTTGTAATTTTCGACAATTTTTCATTATTCTTTCTATTCTTGAACTCATCTTTTACCAAGATTACTAAAATAACTAATAAACGAATGACAGTTATTGACACTGCCAATACAACGAATATGGCACATTCGTTAATTTTAATCTTAAAAAGTAAAATAATTTGCAACGGCAAAAGCACGAACGTGTTACATTCGTGTTTTTAGTATGGTAGCAAATAAATAACTGACGCTCTCGTGGAATGTGTCTCGGCTGGTAGCGGGAGAAGGGATAAGCAAGCATTTTCGTGCTTCTGGTATTAAATTATATGAATAAAATTGCATATGCTGCCGTACATAGGCGAATATGGACAAATTGGCACATTCGTGACTTTGGCATTGGATCGACGATATGTTAGCGACATGCATAGGAATCTCAATTTATATAGCTGTGATTCACTTGCAGCCCCTTGCTGAGGCTTTGGCGCCTCCAGGAGCCATCATCAGTTATTACCACATCCCGAAAGGTCACCAGTTTGATTGCAGTAAGATTTATAACTTTTCAGCCACAAGTATTTCTCCAGATTTGGAAGTAGTGACTCGTTTTGATTAATTCCTAAAATAAATATAAACTATAGCAGATAAACTTGAAAAATTAAACATGTAAACTCACCTGTGCACCTTCTGGTACTAAAAGGGGGATCATAAGATAAATTGTATCGTATCATTAATACCATCAACACATTAACAGCTTTAATAACCATTTGTAGGGGATTATAAACCACATGGTAAATTGTGCATAAGCTAAAAGAGATATTATATCAAATCATAGTTAGATATACTTTTATTAATTCCTTCACTCTCCGAATCATTAAATTTTAAGAGCCAGCTAGGGAAAAAGGAATTACTGCCACCACGTACATCCTTAAATAGGCCAGTAACGTGGCAACTTAGTTTTGTATATCTCTTTTATAGGGTATTTCAAGTAGGTATTTATAAGTAAAATGTAACTGGACATTTAGTTAAATGTTAATCTTCTCGTTTACCGATGTTTATCTACCATTATTTGTTTTTATTGTAGTTCAACCATTTTGTATTAGGGTTGCAACCTTTTCATTTAACAAAAACCAGACCTTTGTGAAATTTCTAAAAAAAAATGCTTAGCTTTTAATTTTATAAATGTCCTTCTGTCGAGCTTCCAAAAAAAGAGGTCCTCATTTTATAATTTTATAAACCAAGTCCTTCTATCTAGCTTCTAACAAAGTTATCAGATATTCCCGGACATTTTTATAATTTTATAAACCAGCTCGAGGTCCTTCGGTGGAAAACTTCTACAAAAATATGATCCAAATATTCCCGGACATTTTGATAAAATTTACAACAGGCATTGTAATCTGAAACGAAGAAAATAGTTCAGAAAATAGTTTTCTATTTTATAAAGGATCCTTATCAATTCAATGTTTAAATAATAATTATAACATAAATTCTCAAGGTTTAAAAAACAGAACCATGACATATGACAAGAAAAATTGACAAGTGACAATTGACATAAACGTTTCAATCAGATTGTGATGTTCACAGTACCTACTTGTGGATTCTTTTTTAGCAAATAACTTTATTACGTTGTGTTAACATAACAGGTAGGTTAACTAGGTAAATAACAAATAGAAGTTTTGCGAGCTTTTGATTTCCCTCCACAACTTCTCATGAACGTTGCATTTACGTTGTATAGTAATGTTATTACGTTCCCTTAATGCAACATCGCCGAAAGGCTTGGCAACGTTATGTGCTAGCTGGGATGCAGCTGGACCACGTTTAACCAAAAAAACTCTATCTGCTGCACGCATGATTTCGGGCCATAATCCTGGGTCAGAAGAGATACTTTGGAAGGTAGCCTTTTCTACATATGTTTCTCTGAGGTATGCACAACTCGCGAATTTTGATTTTTGGAACTGCATCACTACTCGCCAAACTCGTTTGAGATGACTTACTCAGCTTAGTAATGCTGACGGTTGCGTCCATATCCAAAAAGTCAGTATCTAGGTGCTGGGTATTGTTCAAATGTTGGTCGGTTGTAGGAGCGTTGAAACTACCTTCTTTCAAGAAGTTCTGCAGCGCATCTGACTGTTTTTGAAGCTGTTTGCTTGTTCAATCTCCGCTTTTTAAATTCGCTTCCAGAGGGTTCTCTCATTTTGGTTTCTGGAACAAATTAATTAAAATAAAAGATAGTACTGATATCAAAAAAAGCCATGATTTGATTTAATTTATAATTTCTCAAATCTTCCTTGTGCGCCACTGGCTTAAAAAAATGTATTTCATTCAACTCCAGACTCAATTACCTTTCATTTGATACCACACAAGCCATTTTTTGATGTAAACTGTAATTTTTAAATTCCCCCCTTAAGCGCCACTGGCTTAGAAAAATAAAATGCATTTTATTCAACTCCAGACTCAATTACCTTTCATTTGATACCATACAAGCCATTTTTTGATGTAAACTCTAATTTTTGAAATCCCCCCCTTGTGCGCCAGTGGCTTAAAAAAATAAAATGCATTTTATTCAACTCCAGACTCAATTACCTTTCATTTGATACCACACAAGCCATGTTTTGATCTAAACTCTAATTTTTGAAATCCACCCCCCCCCCCCCCCCCCACCCTTTTTTGGGCTTATGTCTGATGGATTTTTTTAGTTCTTAAAAATGAAAACAAAAATTAAAACACTTACCTTCACAGAAGCCAAACGCACTGGACAATTTGCACAAGCACTTTTTTAAAGCTTTTTTGCACTAACAATTTAAACAAACTATTTTATTTCGCACCAGCCGAAGTCTAGTGGCAAATAATGCATTGTTTTAAGTCTACTTCCTTTTTATATGTAGTTAAAAAGGTCTGTTAGATCTTGTTTTGCTTGGTTTCAAAATTGATGTTTCCTGTACATTCGTGTTGCCACGGGCCGAAAAACTTGTCAATTCTTGAAATGTGGTGGTTGAGTGGTTTTGTCATGTTGAATTGAATTCAACTAGATTTTGCCTTAATGTTTAAATATATTATATTATTTGAATTATGTGCTTAGAAATAAAAATGATAAATTCCGCCTGCCGCCTCTTAATCTTGTAAACTATCAGTCAAATCTTGCAACGCGTTTTTGAGAAAATTCCCGTGAACCGATTTCAATTAAATACTTACAAGGGTCCGATGACAATGCAATATTATGAAAAATAATTTATTGATATGATATCAGAATGATAAAAAAATATTCTTTACTTTTTAGTGCATTTTATAAAAGCCTATAACTTAATTTTTTTTATCAGTTGATTTTTATTTTCCATGATTTTGGCGCCCCTAGATCATTGCGCTCCGGGAGGCCGCCCGGATCGTCCTACCCTGGGGCTGGCCCTGCGTCCACACGGTCAGTTACTCGGGGGCGTCAAACCGTTTTTAACTCCACTAACTACTGCGTCAAAAGTACACGGGCAGCTTCAGATGAAAATACAAAATTAGAGTATGTGCACTGAGGATACAAATGGCTTAAATAGTTATGTAAGAGAAAAATAATTTTCATATTTGAAAATAGGTAAAAGTCAGGGGCGAATATGGTTTATAACAGTAATAATATGCTTGTTGCTCTAATTTAATACATCTATTGCTTATGAAAGCTAAACAAAACTCATTATTATATCTCAGTCCACCAATCTCGGAACAATGAAACCATCAACGAAAATAACAAAAGCGAAAATAAAAATTTCAAAATCAGTACATACCACATAAAACGTTATTTATTAACTAAATTTTAATTAACATTTAGTTAATAAGTAACGTTTTATGTAGTAATGATTTTGAGATTTTTATTTTCACTTATGAAAATGGCCACATTTGAGCAGTTGAATAACCTCTACGATTTGAAAATAACAAAAATAAATAATGCGGTGGTTGAACGTGGGGAGCCCATAGCCCTCAGAAAGTCTAGATACCGCTTGGCGTATACTGTCAATACAAAAAAAATGACCCATTCAAGCTTGTCGCCATGTTAGGTAAATTTATGTTTTGGCTACACTGATTTTTAGTTTGTGTGTTCTGTAATACGTGAGCACCGATAATCTGCACTTTGTTATTAGTTATAAGTGAGTGAGACGCACAATTTCTAATTTCAAATTAAGAACAAAACTTTGACAAACCTATTTGATTTCCCTAGATCTGTTCAGACAGGACCGGTTTTATAAATTTTCTCGTTCTTGAAATGTTATTTTTACATGGTTATATATATTATTGGATAAGTGGTTTGTGTACATATTGCTATGAGAATTATAGAGAAATTCAGTGAGATTTATGTAATATAATTCAAATTACAAGTAAACCATCTGTTTCTGTTTGGCAATATGGAGAAAATACCTACTTCAATGTCAAATGTACTATTTAAAAGAATGTGATTGTTAACAGGTCATTTATTTATATTATATTATGAAAATAAAAACTCGGAATTTTTTAACTAGGGAAAGATATACTTACATCGGTAACAAGGAATTTTAGAAAAACTAATAGATTACTCCTATTCCTATAGTTTATTTGAAAATGAATATTAGCAAAATTATATAAAAATATGGACCTTTGCTATAAAAACTGTGCTACCAAGCATTTTCAAATAAACTATAATGATAATTTGATTTAATAGAGCGAGTATAAGATCTCACCTGTTAGAGAAATTGGGGCATAGGGAAGAGATTATGAAGCAGGTAAGCAAACTCATTGCAAAAGATAAATATATAGAAGTTATTTTAAAAATTTGATAAAAAACTAGTGGAACAACAAATGGAGTTGTCGCTATCGGAGATCCAATCAGCAGAAAGTAAAAAAAAAACTTTGGGAATGTTGGAAAAGGGCCCCGCAATAGGCCCAAAACAATTCCTTGGTTTTTTTAATAAATATAATCTGAGATGCAAAAAATACTGCTAGAGTGGAGAAGCAGTATTGTTCTAATGTAGAAAACCCAGGGACATACAGTAGTGCACTAACCATAGGCGAATAGTCACTAAATTATACAAGAGTCCCATCTCGATTTTATTTTTAAATATTTTTGAGAATACCTATTATTATTTGTTACATTGAGTTTAATAAAACCACAGATTTCGAATGTATTGAAAGTTATTTAAAAAGTACCTCTATAAATATATAGAAAATGTGTATATGACTAACTGGTTTTATTAATCTTTTTTTCGGGTAGGTAAATATATTTTGAAAAATTTACAAACTTCTTTTGAATAAAAGACAAAATGTTTCTGTTTTTATTAACTGAACAATATTTTATACGAACATAATATATACCTATTTAAAAGAAAATATTACATTTTACAAGTATCGCATATTTATATGAAATAACTTACTCAATAAGAAATAATTAAATGAAACAAATTAATAAACAATAGATATGAAAAATTGCTTTAACAATTTAATCCTTAGATAAACTTATTCTTACATATTGCTTTAATCAATTTATTTACTATAAAAGTATATTTCCTATCATTTATTACATATAATAAAATAAAGCATAAAACATACAAACTATAATATGTACCTACTTAGAACGGAACTAATATTATTGTATCAAGGTAGTAATAGTGGACATTTTCCGAATAAAAAAAAGAAAAAAAGAAGTAACGGTCGACACGTTTTTCTGACTATAGGTCTTCATCAGTATGGTGCAGCCAAGTTCAAAGGATCATGGAACTTGTGTTGGAAAAATTGTACAATAGGTCACTAACAAGGAGCCAATAACACATTTGCCGTTTCAGCTAGTATCCCCAAATTTTCTGGGCTTATACTAAAGTCACAAAATGATTCAATGGTCTTCCTATGGCTATCAGTTATTCTTTCCTAACATTTTTTTGTATGCTACAACAAAACATACAAATTATTTGATTTTGTAAATACACAAATATTTGTGAAAACTTACACATGAAATGTTATTCCTTCCTTGTATCTTCTACCGTTAGATGCATTGTTACATTCACGTACAAAACAAAAAGAGATTTTGAAAATCCTGTAAAAATTTAACACCAAACCACAAATGTTTTTTATTAAAATAAAACACTAAACGACTAAACTAGAAAATAATGTTTTAAATAAAACCTTTACTAGAAAAACAAAATAAATAACACAACAGATAATAAAATCGATTATATACGTCGAACGCCGATCTTACGCTTATTACTAAACTTGCGCCGATTCTGTCTTGCCAGTAGTGCCAACTTAAAATTTATTGACATTTATTTATCATGGCGCCCATCATATGGGGGGTCAAAATATTTTTACGATGCGGTATCTAGACCTTCTGAGGGCTATGGGGGAGCCTCAATGAGAATATTTCATGAAAAATAGACGGTTTCAGAGTTTCGGGTAAATAAATAAAAACGAAATGAAAGAAGCCCACTGTTCCAAAAAGTTGCCGAACCTTGATGTTCGATGCCTGCCGTTAAATAAAGGTCTCGCCACCCATGTAAATAAGCCTTAGTCACAAGATTACCCAGATGCAAAAGTTGACAAAGAACATCAAAATTAAGAGAGATAAATGGCCATACCACTGAACTCTAAGTGGGCCATACCCATTTAAAGGTCCCTCGTAGCAACTCGTTTCCACTCGCGTAGTTCCGAAGGCAAAAGTTGTTTCATTATGCGAAGTTGCCGATGCTCCCAAGTTTTCTGATGTTATGTGACATTGGAATTTAAGTCAAATGAAAATGTACATACATTTTTTAGTTACCCCCACATACTTCGATTTTTTAGTATGTGGTTACCCCAGACGTTACATACAAATAACGTATAATTAAAAACCGCTAAACATAAAATAATACAAAACCATTTAAAGGTTTATGAATGACAATGACACTTTAAAAAACGCGTGAAATTTTAATTTTTCATGTGACAACCTTGCTTAGGATGCTGCAAGTGAGATGACATTTCTGTGACATTCAGGACAATCAGGACAATCAGGACCGGTCGTGACGCTTTGTGTTGTGTGCATTTTTGGACAAAAATATTGGGTATTTGTGTCTAGTCTTCTCATGTAGATAAACCATGAGTGAAACGAAGAATATACGTCGTGGTGGCATCTAGGGCACGTATAAAATGTCTTCGAATTCATAGCTGTAAATGTATGAACACTTTTCTACTGCAACTTTTGTTTTAGATATCAACAATATTCTTATTCATTTGAAAGGTTATGATATCAAAGCATTATTTGAAAGTCTAAAAACACCAACTGAATGTTTTTATCAGTACATTTATCAGTTGGAATATTGCAGTTTTTAAAAAATATAGAAAATTACTTACCTTGTCCCACACTTTGAAAAAATGTGTATAATTTGTTTAACCTTCACCTGGCCTCGTGGGGGTACGTACATACCCCACGCTCTTTCTCGTCGATTTTAGATATCTAAATCTTCGAAATCCAAACTCGTAACGACATCTATCGGTAGTCACTTTTATACCTAGGCCAGTGGGATAGCGCTCTCAAAATAAATATATTTTAAAGACCCATGAAAACAATTATTATTCTTTTATAGTGATGTAACAGAAGAAGACAGCTAAAATTTCAGCCCTTTTTATCGAAAAACAAAAAGTTATGATTTTTTTTTTGTAAAAAACGCATTTTTTTCAAGTTTTCAAATTTTCCAGTTTTTTAATTTTTTTAATTAGAACTATTCCACAGTTTAAAGCGGTATCTAAAGAGGATCTCTGAATTTTTTTGAGACCAAATAATCAATATTTCAATTTTTACAAAGATTTTTATTACTGGGGTTCGTACGTACCCCACGAGTCCAGGTATGTTACTCAGTTCAAGGATTTAAACACCCTTGTCATTATTTTTCTAATGACTACTTTTTAAAGTTATTTATTCGTCTTCGAATATTTTACCTAATAAAATTCAGCAACATATATTTCAGAAATCAGCAAAAAAAAGTAAAAAGGTATGTATTTTAAGTAATGTCTTGCAACATATATTTCAGAAATCAGCAAAAAAAAGTAAAAAGGTATGTATTTTAAGTAATGTCTTAATGAGTGCTTTAGATCTGATTCTTCATTAATTAATTAATTCAGGAAGAATTTGATAGATATAAAACTAAAACCAAATTTAATAAATATTCATGAATATATGTTCTATTTTGCATTTTCATCCAATTATACTTTACAGTTTAGAAGTATCAACCTACCAAACTATTTGTTCAATATTTGTTTTATTAGGTTTGTGGTTACAGGCGATAGAATTGTAATTTCCTGCTAATAGGGCTGTATGCAATTATTTACAAAAGTTGTATTGGTATACTTGTTAGTGATGAGTTTATATTGTATCCCAACAAACAATGATTTGCCGGGATATTGCTGGCCTTTTGCTGTAATTGAAGCAAAAATGAATGCGAGGATTAAAAAATAAAAGGCTACTTTGGTCCTTTTAATAGTGGCCCAGCATTATGTTGGTTGATGATTGGGTGAGAGCGAGGTAAAAGTCAAAAGGCTTTTAACTGCCGCAGACCCAACCCTCCAATAGTCTAGGAGGGTTCCGTCCCGCGTTCATAGATGGAGACACCGATGATCACTAGCTACATACTCAACGAGTGGACATGAGGCCAGTTTGGGATTGATGGTACTCACTATTCATTGTAATTTCTTGCTCATACACAGGGCTGCCGTTTCAGTACAATTGTACTAAATTTAGTACATTTCTCACGGCATAGTACATAAGTACATTTTAAGTCAAATCAAGGAAAATTTAGTACAATTTGAAATAATGATCGTCTTTGTGGCACCATCTATGATAAAAAGCCTAATTTTTCCGATATAAGGGTAAGGGCCGTTTGCACCACTTCCTCTTAGGTGAACCTTAACTTTGAGTATCACCTAAGTTGCACATTTCATTTTCTGACCACAATCCAAATAGTTTAAGTTGTACTTAAGTAATAGTGAAACTAAGCCGACGGTATCATCGGTTTAAGTTCTACTTTGCGTGTTTTTAACGTCAATCTGACAAGTTTTTTATGTTTATCAATAGAAAATAATATAATTAGAATTAGATAAAAGTGTGGCCGAAATAAAGTATAAATGGAATTTTTGGAACATATTTTCGATGATGATGATGATGACGATTTTGATGAGTTAAATTTAATTATTTTTGGGATATCTCGACATATTTATCACAGAACGCAATATTTTGAAAGTTTTGATAGCGGTATAGAATGTTTAATAATAAACTATTTTCTTTAACTGAATAGTTTGGTGCACGCTTGGTTTCAGTTTTTAATTTTGTTTTATTTTCCATCTTAACTGTTAAAGTACAAAATGCAAAATTACAACACAAACTTTAATCAAATAGATGACAATTCGACACTGACATTGATTAGTAATATACAAATTCTCTAAAATTTTACACTGCTGCCAAGTTGTTCTTCACCTTAGCATAGATTTTGTTAAGTGAAACCTATGCAAAACATACCAAACTTAAGGTTCACCTTAAGTCAAGGTACACCTTAGCTAAACCGCAATCGTAAGTTGAAGTGGTGCAAACGGCCCTAAGTATTGTAAATATTGGCGGTATTTTCCCTAAAGACAAGGGATTTTACACAAGGTCTCTATTCCAATAACTAACAGAAACCCGTCACAGACTCCAGGATTCTGCGCAGTAGATTATTGGGACTGCCAAATTATCTATTGCGCAGAATCCTGGTTTCAGTGACTGGTTTATGATCGTACAATTTATTTTTACCTACCTTGATAAACATAAAAACTTGCCAT